>JAXQQM020071154.1:0-82189 GCA_034641835.2 Pinus albicaulis
GGCTTCTCCATAGCATAGAGGGGGTGTATTTATTTGGGAGGAGCAGGTGTTGTTGACTTCACGTTCCATTATTGGGGCAAGTGGTTTGTCATGTTGTATGTATGAATGGAATTTTCCCTTATAATCAAATCAGAGCCCACACATCTTCAGGCATATATTGTAAATGTAGTAGGACTATTCTTGTTATATTTGCAATTTATGTTTTTTAACTTACGCATATGATTATGAACTATTTTGTTTGCATTTGTATGAATCTTGTTGAATGCGTGATCATGTTTTAACCCATCATCTTTAACTTGTGGACTATTCTACTTATTAGTTTGGGTGATGTATTTCAGCTAATTTGTTCTTTCAAGTTGCATGCTATTACAGGCTTCCAAGGAGTGCACTTCCTTTCGTCTTCGCGTGTTGGAACCACTCATACATCATATTGAATATCCGCAGGGGTCACACACTTGCTTTAACCAAAGACACCATGCACCAATCTATGCATTTTGCAATCCAAACAAATTTACTGATCAAACGAGAAAATTACTGATTACCTGTTTTTTTGAGGTAGCAAAAAAAAACTCGATTTTGAAAAGCGGTGATGCAGAATCACCCTTTTTTTTGGAGCATAGTTTTGGCACTTTAAATATTCTTATGACTTTTCTTTTTTTAAATATCATGATTTTCATATTGATTTTGAAAAGTGGTGATGTATAATAACCTGTGTTTTTTAGCATATTTTTGGAACTTTAAATTTTCTTTGATTTTTTTTTTTTTTTTTTTTTGAAAAGTGGTGATTTTTTTGGCACTTTAATTTTTTTTATATATCAAGTATGAACATTTGTTTTAAATGTAAGTGATTTTCATGATAATTTTGAAAAGTGTTGATGCAACATCAAATCAATCCTTTTTGTTTAAGTGGTGATTTTCATCTTGGTAATAGAACATAAAGCTAAAAGAAAAAAACTTGACAAAAAAAATCAAATAAAAAAAAAAATATCAAATATATAAAAAAAAACTGACAAAAGTTAAAAAAACAAAAATAACTTGTAAAAAAAAAAAATCAATGAATAAATAAAACGAGGGAATATTTCAAAAAAGTAGCATAATTTAAAGAAAAAAAATGTTAACCCAAAAAAAAATAAAAATTAAAGTTATAAAAAAAACTGGCATAATTAAAAAAAATATATAAAAAAATAATTAAAATTAAAAATTAAAAAAATTAAAATACTAAAATAAAAATAATTAAAATTTATAATTAAAAAAAAATGTAAAAGAAAATTAAAAATAAAAATAAATTAAAAAATAAAAAATAAGAAGTATATATATACACATATGAAAAAACATTTTCAAATAAAAATAAAATAAAATTCTTTAAAAAAATTGAAAATAAAAATTAAAAAAAAATGAAAAAAAAAATAAAAATTATAAATTATAAATTAAATTAAAAATAAAAAAAAAATAAAAATAAAAATTAAATTAAAATTAAATTAAATTAACAAATATTTTTAAATTTAAAAAATTAAATTAACAAATATTTTTGAATTAAAAAAAAATTATTAAATTAAAAAATAAAAAATAAAAAAATTTCATTAAAATAAAAAAAGAAATGCGGCGGGGCTTAGCCGCCGGGTGGGGGGGGGGGGGCCCGCGTGCCCCCCCGCTCGCCGCCCCCATGTGGTAGAGGTCGATTCCGGGAAACATACTTAATAGGCAACAAGGATACAAAACATCTTGGTATTTGAAATCAAGTCGAAGGTCGAGGTGGATTCAGAGCAGGATGAGTCTTCAGGATGTGGATATGGTGGGTTTGACTCATCTGAAACTGTGACTAAAAAATATTCTTCATTTTGTGGGGGCTGATATACTTGCTCCCCTTCAGTCAGATCATAAATATTAGAAAAAATTTCAAACATATTATTTTTGAAATAAGTTTTACCCTTCAAAGGACATTTTCCATTGTGTTAACTTCTTAAAAATGAAACGGAGTTCTTGATTGTCTCTGGGCGCCTTATTTCCTTCTCTTGAAGTATCATTTTCTTGGTCTTTGAAACCTTTGTCTTCTAGGGTAAAACATACAGAAATTTTGCCTTTTATTTGTGCATTTTTGGCGGTAATGATCAACTACAATGTCTTTGCCCCAGCATTATTCTTTTTTTATTTGCAGCCAAAATGATAAGTTTCGGCATAGATATCACATACACTTGCATTGAAACCAAGTTGTTTATTCTTAGCTTTGTTGTCTTTTTTTTGGAAACATTCTTTTTGCGGATTAAATACAATTTGTTCATGGAGTCTACTTGCAAGAGAAATATTTTCAATATCTATACTTTTCGACTTCAAATCTAGCCTCGCAAGATCGGGGTTACGCGGCATTGTAGAAAAATATTTTCTCAAATAAAGTTGTATTCACATGGTCTCTTGCCTTATAAGTGGATCCCACAATGTGCGAAAAAATCGGGGAGTTATTTTATATCAAAATGTTGTGAAACCAGCTCCAAAAATAGAAGAAAAGAGATATCAACGCCTTAGAAATAAGCCACTTCGAGAGGGAAACCTCCAATACATTACATGAATGAACAATTCTTGGATGATACAAATTACAAAACCTCCTTTCTATATATAGGAGTCCATGGGGCCACATTGTAATCCTAGCCGACCTAACAATAATAATTTAAGGGCACAATAATAACAATATGGGGGTTACAAGGGTACAATAATAACAATAAGGGGGTTACACTAACAACAATGAGGGACTATACTAGTAATATAGGGACCTAACATGCCCCTCTCCTTCAAAAAAGTGTTGTCCTCAACGCTTGAGTAGCTCTGGGTGCTTCTGTATAAAATTCTCATCCTCCCATGTAGAATATTCAGTGGGTAAGTTCTTCCACTTGATGAGATACTCTGAAATTGATCGATTTCGTAGTTGTCAAGTTCTTGTTTCCGTGACCGCTTTAGGTTCCAATATGATTTTTCCTTCCTCATCAAGTTCTGGAAATATTGTTTGAACTGGAAGATTTTCACCTATAACCTTCTTTAAGCATGAAACATGGAAAACTGGATGCACTCGCGAAGAAGCAGGAAGCTCCAATTTGTATGCCATGGTACCAATATTTTGCAACACCTTGTAAGGACCATAGTACTTTGGCGATAATTTATTATCCTTCTTAGCTTGCTTGAGGGACATTTGTTTGTATGGTTGTAGTAGTAAAAATACCCAATCTCCTACATCAAAACTTCTCTCGTTGCGATGTTGATCTGCCTGTTGTTTCATTCGATTTTGTGCCAAATTCAGGTTATCCTTTAAGAGTTGGAGAACTTCTTTCTGATGCTCGATGTGATCTTCCACTGCTTGAACCTTCAAATTTTCCCTTAAAGATGATGTGATGGATGGTGGATGATATCCATAAAGTGCCATAAATGGGGTCATTTTTGCTGCAGTATGGAAGGAAGTGTTATACCACCATTCAGCGAGAGGTAACCACTTGACCCATTGTGTTTGTTTATCAGATACAAAACAACGAAGATATCCTTCCAAACATTTATTTACTATCTCAGTTTGACCATCAGATTGAGGATGATAAGATGAGCTATGAACTAATTGAGTACCCAAACAAGAAAATAACTCCGTCCAAAAATTTCCAGTAAAAATGGGATCTCTGTCGCTCACAATAACCCTTGGGCTTCCATGTAGCTTTTGAATTCTGTCCATAAATGTAGTAGCAACTGTACTTGCTTTAAATGGATGGGATAATGCACAAAAGTGTGCATACTTGGTAAGTCTATCAACTACCACCATGATGACACTCTTTCCTTCAGACTTAGGTAAACCTGTGATAAAATCCATTAAAATCTCCTCCCAACGTTGACTTGGAATGGATAAAGGTTGTAGAAGTCCTGGGGTCTTAATTGTTTCCACTTTATTCTGCTGGCAAACCAAACATTCCGCCACAAACTTTCGAATATCAGATTTAAGGCCATCCCAAAAAAATTCTTTCTTCACCCTGTGGTAAGTTTTTAAAAATCCTGAGTGTCCTCCTATAGGAGAAGTGTGCAATTCCAGAAGAATCTTTTGTTTTAGTTGGGAATTCTTACAAAGATATAAGCGATCTTTGTACCATAAGGAATCATTTTCCAACTAAATGTATCAGATGTACTAGGATCTTGCTGCAACTTTTGAATGAGTGTCCATACATCTTTGTCCTTCTTCCATTCATCTCTTGCTTCGGTTATCCAATCTGGTTGGATAATAGAAATGGCACAAAGCAATGCTTCCACCTCTTCATTCTTTCTTGAGTGCATCTGCAACAACATTTAGCTTCCCTTTTTTGTAGATTATTTCAAAGTCATAACCCAACATCTTTGTGACCCATTTTTGCTGCTCTTCTGAAGATAGTCTTTGTTCAAAAAAGTGTTTAAGACTATCATGATCAGTTTTTACCTTGAAGTGTCTTCCCATTAGGTAAGTTCGCCATTTCTTTAGTGCATGCAGTATTGCTAACATTTCCTTCTCATAAATAGGTTTTTGTAAGTACTTTCCTTTGATTGGACGAATTTCAAAAGCAATGGGTCTTCCTTCCTGCATTAAAACTGCACCAATTCCATTTCCTGAGGCATCACATTCCACAATAAAGGTTTTTGTGAAGTCTGGCGTAGCTAAGACCGGTGCTAGGCGCATTGCCTCTTTAAGATGTTCAAAGGCCTTAGTTGCTTCAGGAGTCCATGAAAATGCATCTTTCTTCAATAATGTTGTTAGAGGTGCTGCTATTCTCCCATAATTCTTAACAAACCTGCGATAATACCCTGTTAACCCGAGAAATCCTCGCAACTTCTTTATGGTTGTGGGGACTTTCCATTCCTTAATGGCTTTAATTTTGTTAGGGTCTACTTTAACACCCTCGTGAGATACAATATGACCCGGATATTCCACCTCTTGTACTCCAAAGAAACATTTGGATTTTTTTGCATATAATTGTTTCTCCTGCAATAGTTTGAGCACCCTGTCAACATGTTCAACATGATCCTTCCAAGACCTGCCGTAGATTAGTATATCATCAAAAAATACTAGCACAAATTTTCTAAGGAAGGGTTTGAAAATGGAATTCATCAACCCTTGAAATGTAGAAGGTGCATTGGTAAGGCCAAAAGGCATGACCAAAAATTCATAATGATCCTCATGAGTTCGAAATATTGTTTTTGGAATATCTTCAGTCTTCATTCTAATTTGATGATATCCTGAACGAAGATCCAACTTGGTAAAATAAATTGCTCCATGTAATTCATCCAATAATTCATCAATCACAGGAATGGGAAATTTATCTTTAATGGTGAGCTTATTGAGCTCCATATAATCTGGACACATGCACCATGATCCATCCTTCTTGTGTACCAATACTACAGGAGCAGAGAAAGAACTTTGACTAGGTTGAATTATACCCGCCTCTAACATTTCTGCAATCATACGTTCAAATTCGCTCTTTTGGAAGTAAGGATATCTATAAGGCCTGATGTTTAGAGGAACACTTCCTGGAATCAAATGAATAGCATGATCATGATCACGAATAGGTGGGAGTCCTTTGGGAGTTTCAAACACCTTGGAATGATTGTCCAAGACTTGTTGGAGATCTGCAGAAATAGATGATTTTGATGTCGAAACTTCTACTTAGCATAATTGTGCAATTACGCCTCGTTGTTCTTTCTTTAGAAGCTTTGTCATGACATTAGAGCTTATTATCCTTCCCGGCTTCCCTTCAATACCCCGTAATTCGAATTCCTTTCCTTCTGAAAAAAATTTCAAGAAAAGTTCTTGAAAATTAAAAGCTACCGCCCCCAAAGATTGTAACCATTGTACTCCTAGTACAACATCAGCACCTCCCATAGGAATGGAAAGCATTGGACTATTCAATACATATTCCCCCATGGTTAGCTTGATATTATGGCATTTTCCAGAGCAATTTATAGTTCCTCCATTTACAACCATCACTTGACATTCTGGTGCTAGGTATAGGAAACAATTTAATTCCTTGGCTACCTTACAATGAATAAAATTATGGGTGCTACCTGAATCAATCAACACTATTAACTTTTTCTTCTTGATTTGTCCTTCTATCTTGAGAGTTTTGGGAGTGGTAATTCCTGCCAGTGCATTACACGATATGGTCGGATTCATTTCTTCCTCTTCTAGGGCTGGTTCCTGGTGTATATCCTCTTCTTGTTCATTTTATTCTTCCTCTTCACAATCTATATAAAATAATTTCTTCTCAGCACACTTATGACCTTTAGTGTATTTTCTATCACAACTGTAGCAAAGCCCTTTTGCTCTTTTTTCTTCCAATTGTTGTGGTGTCAACCTTGTAGGTTGTGGAAATCTAGGCGTAGCAACACTTCCTTCTTTATAGAAGTGAGTGGTAGGCTTCCTTGTCGCCATAATTTTACATTCAATTTTCTTGCCAACCTGAATGCCTTCTCCAATGAATCAGGTTCCAAAACGCGAACTTCATGTTGGATGTTATCCTTTAAAGTACCTATGAAGAGATCAATCTCGTGTTCCTCTGGAATATCAGTTACCTTTATATTCAATTTTTGGAAGTCCTCAATGTGCTCCCCCACTAAACCCTTTTGTTTGAGATTTATCAATTGGCTAAAGAAGGTGTTGCTCTTTGTATCCTCATAATGTGCTATCATTTCCTCCGTAAAAATTGACCAAGTGACAATTTTTTTACGGGAGCAAAACCATCGATACCATACAAATGTATTTTGTTCTAAATGTAAAGTTGCAATGTGTACCTTTTGTGTGTTTTGCACATTATTGAGATCAAAATATTGCTCCATCTGTAGTATCCATGTTACAAGATCCTTGCCATCAAACTTCCTCATATCCATCTTTGGAATATGGTGGTTCTTCCATCCAACATTAGAGTTTATGAAATCACGATTAACATTTATTTTGTTCTCATCATGAGTTTCCTCTACTATCTTTTCACTATTAGGAAACATTTCTTGTATCAACTTTGTCAAAACTTTGATGTCTGCTTTTAGATCATTCTTCATGTTTTCCATGTTGTCTTTCATTTTTTCTTCCACGTCCTCCATCTTCACTTCGACGCCATCCATCTTAGTTTCCATGCCTTTCTTCAAACCATCCATCTTCGCTTCCATGCCTTTCTTCAAAACTTCCATTTCATTTTTTGCTGCTATTTGTGAGAGCGAAATTTGGTGCACTTGCTCTTGTAATTTTGATAGATCATGTTGCAATTATTCATCTTCATGAGTCATAATAGAGTATTATGAGGGTTTAATGGGTGTTGAATTCTTTTTAGGAGGAATTTTAGAACCCAATACTGAAATATATGCTCAATAGGCCCTTGGAATCACTTCAAACTGATTTTTTACACAAAAATTATGCAATTCGGAAACAGATACACACATTTTTCTTGCTTTTGAGGAGCTAGATATTGAAACTGAATTATCTTTGTGATTTCAGATCTTCAATATCTAAAATTTGGCTCTGCGGTAGCCCTCTAAATCCTCTTTTGAATGCCACAGGTTTGACCTGATTGAGATTCTTCAAGACAAAGTTATGTCCAATCTCCCATAATGACCTAATTATGGACTGATTCGGTAGAGTGAAATTGTACGAATTTCCACGTGCCATTGTTTCCTCCTTCGGCTCTAAAATTGATAGAAAAGAAACTGCAGTCCATCTAATTGTGGCAAATTTTTACAGAATTCCAATCCGATGCTCAGAGAGAGAGTTATGAATATTTTATCACGATCACCTCTTTGAGATGAAATTTGGAAGCCTGAAAAATCCCTAACTTCCACATATCATATTTCCAAAAATATTGCGAACCAAGCTATGAAATTTTTTGAAGATGTTCCTTCGGATTTCATATTTGCGCTCTAAAAATTTCAGCTTCTGAACCTTCTTAGAAAAAAAATTTATAGCGAAAATTCCATGATGACCTGTTTGGATTAAATTCAGGAGCCTTCAACAATCCCTAACTTGCACAGATCATATCTCCGAAAATATTGCGAACCAAGATCTAAAATTTTGCGATGATATTCCTCAGGATTTCTTCTTCACCCTCTAAAAATTTTATCTTTTGAACCTTTGTAGAAAAAAATTTATAGCTAAAATTCCACGATGACCTGTTTGGAGCAGCAAAACCCTAGAATCCAAAGCTGCGATATCAAATGTTATGAAACCCAACTCCAAAGAAAGAAAAGAGATATCAACGCCTTAGAAATAAGCCACTTTGAGGGGGAAACCTCCAATACATTATATGAATGAACAATTCTTGGATGATACAAATGAAAAAACCTCCTTTCTATATATAGGAGTCCATGGGGCCACAATGTAATCCTAGTGGGGCCACAATGTAATCCTAGCCGACCTAATAATAATAATTTAAGGGCACAATAATAACAATATGGGGGTTACAGGAGTACAAAAATAACAATAAGGGGGTTACACTAACAACAATAAGGGACTATACTAGTAATATAGGAACCTAACACAAATTCTTTGGCTCATGAACATATCTGCATAATGATGGCCATCAACCTTAATTTATCCATAAAACTCATGGAGAACTGCCCTGAAAATTTCAACGATGGGCTTATCACTATTCATAATTGAGTTTGTCAGATTCATTCATTCTAGACCACCATAATTATAAGTTACCTTGGAAACCCCAAGTTATCCTTAAATCTAATTCTGACCATGAGACTGTTTCTGTGAATGGATTTTTGAATGCTTTCCCATGCACTCCAAGTATGGATTTCCATGAGGATTTCATTTTTAGATTTGCAGTTCAGATTTGTCTTTGGAACTTGATCGATTTTAGGTCGACTGAGAGTAGGAAATTAATTAGTGTTTGAAGGATCATATGGATTTTTTCTAGGAGAACCATACTTGTCATTACACCAATTTTCCCATGCAGATTCAAAAGGTCGGTTTGGTCTATCACTATCTGTGCTCCTGGGTCTTTTGTTGCATCCTTCCCCTTCTACTTTACCATTTTTATTTTTGCTATGTTCTGTGGTGGTAGATCAATGACTAGGATATGTGATTGAACTAGAGCCAATTTTTCTCTAGCAAATGAAATAACATTTTCAAATTGAAAAATTCCGGGATTATGTACAAATAAATGTTTGAGTAGTACTGGAGTATTTTTCTCCTCAGGGTTCCTTTCTTCTAGTTGGAATTTCTATCTATAAACTTCTGTTACAACAAGTGATTCTTATAAATCAAGATTTTCTTTTTCCAGACTCAACTTTAAATTTTCTACTACTTCCATAATTTTCTCTAGCTTCATATTTACATATTTTAACTTATCAAAATGCTTAGAAGCTTTTTGTCTCAAATCATCTAAACTAGAATGGAGTCCTAACACATGGGACTGTACTTTAAGCACTTCTTATTATAGGTAATCTAGATTTTGTGCTACACATGTTAGTTGATAATTGTTATAGTTATGAAGCTTTATAATTTCTTGGGGCTTCTCATCCAGCAATTTCCTATATTTTAGGAATTCTACATCAGCTACAACATTCCCATATTTAAATTTTTGTACAAAATTTCCAAGAGCAAGTCTCCTTTCTGGGAGTAGATGCTTTTCTAGACCATCCCCTGCATTTTATCTAGGTAGTGTGTATCTCATGAACTTAATATCTCTCAGAGAGGCAATATGTAGACATTCTTGAAATTTTGCATGTTGGCCTAAATTTTCCTCTTGCAAGATAGATTGAGGTCTGTGAAAGACTTAATTTTTTTTCTTAAGAAATTGGACTTCTAGAGGCAATACAGAATTTGCATTGAGAGGAGGATCCGTACTTTTGTTTTTCCAGATGCCTACTGATGTTTACAGTATCATGGCTTCTGAGAGAGTGACTTATAAGAGGGATTTTGGATACTACAATGTCATTCCTTAGTTTAATGAATAATCCTCTACTTGACTCAGAAATAGACAATAATTTAGATTTTGGAGTCGAAAAATATCTTTGAGACAATGGATGGTATTCTGTAGTACACTCATAAGGATAATTGGGAAAACCTATTGTGATAGGAGTGACATTACCAAGTCCAACCACGACTCCTTCTGTTGTTGCTCTCTGAGTAAGCTGGGGATTGAGAGATGGGAGAGTTGTGGAGACAAATCTTAAACAAATAGTGGAATGTAACTGGGAAATATTAGACTCCACAAACATATCAAAGCCAAAAAAATGGATGTAGGCTTGAAGCAGTTCATTAATATGGGTGTCGGTTAATGAGAATTGGTATCGTAGGATGATGGATGACCAAACTGGACCATTGTGCAAGGGGCCTCAAAACCACCTAGTAGAGCATCAGTGAATTGATTATGGTGTGAGTCAATTACACAGGCTAAGAAAGACACATTCAAACTAGGTATGACAAGAGGATTAATGCCAAATTGTATTAGTCCAAGATGCACATAATTATAAAAATTTTCTAGTGCCCATTGGACATCTTCTGGTTTTATGAGAGGTATCTGATACATAGGCTGGGTAATATTGAGAGGTACATTTACTGAGGCATATCTAATAAAATTGGTTGCGCGAAACTTAAACATTGGAAGGTCATAGATCTTACTGGGAGATATCTGAGGAAGCTGCCAATTAGGATTGGGGGTAAATTCCCGGACTACCACCTTGGTATCATGCAAGGGTTAAGATTGTGACTTGTTCAATATCCTTCCAATCCAACTAGTTTTCTTTGGGGTTTTCATATCAACAGAGAAATCAAAACTACTTCAGGCCAATTCTTATTGCAATTCACTACTCAATATTGGGTAAGCAGGTAAGGAAAATAAATATGTGAAGGTAAAATACTATGCACCTGATGAATGAGACTCCCTTAGAGTTACAACGCCTTCCTTTAGCTTCAATTACCCGGAAACACGGTCCTCCAGCAAGCTTTGATGCAACAAGCTCTCATATAACATCTTCACACTACTGACCACATCTCGTTTGCTATACTGATAGTTAATATGGCTTAGAGTTCTTACTCAAATAATAGAGACAACACATAGAATGATAAGGCAAAATTTTATTGACAAATAACGTATATTACATCACATACATTATGAATATAGAGATTGGTTGTATGAGCATTTATCAACCAGACAGAAATGGGAAAGAAAAAGTTAACATTGTTAAGAGGTCGAAGGCTTCCTGGCTCGTTACAGACTGCCTATTACAATGAGGAATTTTTTGGCTCTGATACCAAACTTTTTAAACTTTTCTCAGACATGCAGATCGACCTTAACAAAGTCTTAGAATCAATACTCCCTAAGAGTTCCACCACTTTAGGTTCACATATGCATCAAGTGCACATGCACAGGCTTTTCGAACTTGAACTTAAAAGACAAAGTGACACAAATCTTTAGAGAAAGAAAGAGCTCAGAATAACCACACATACTCAAATGCCACTAATGGTGATACATCTTCCTTATTTATAGGATTTCAAGAGAGATTCAATCATCTTCTCGAAATATGACCTGTCTGCATAAATTATACAAACTATAGATCTTGAATCTATTTTTTTCGTAGATTCTCTAAAATGTGGGTCAAATCCCACCAAAAGTCGAAGAAATGCTCCGAGCTTCATATATTCATCCAAAAAGTTAATCTAAGTTTTTACTTTGGAGGACAAACCCCTACACTTAGTCATTTTAAACTCTCCTAAGATTTACACTATAGATATTTTAAATTTATTTATTTATTTTTTAATTTATTTATTTTATTTTTTAAATTTAATATATATATTTATATATATATATATATTAAATTTTAATTTTAAAAATGTTTTTTTTTTTAATTTTTAATTTTTAATTTCTTTTTAATTTAAAAAAATGAATTTTGTTTTTCCTTTTTTATTTGCAAATGTTTTCTTTTTTCATATATATATATATAATTTAAATTTTTATTATTTTAAAACTATTATTTTAATTTTCTTTTTAAATTTTATTATTATTATTTTTTAATTAGGCTTCCATATATGTTTTTGTGATTTTATAAATAATGACCAATGTTGATTAAATTGCTCAATTTATAAATGGAGACAATAAATAAAATCGAAAATAGATTTAAGGAAAAAAATGATTTGAAACTAATAAATGAATTAAAACTTTTGAAACTAATATATAGAGAATAAAAAAAAAATGCACATGGTAGAAGCATCTAATGCCAATAAATAATGAATAGTATGACCCAAACTCTATTTTATGTCTAGAAAGATAATATGTAAGTTACATTTAGGTATTTTCATAGTCTAAAGAGCTCTGACAAAGTTAATCCCAAAGAACTTAGGCTTGTCCCATTGCCTCTCAAAGAATTCAGGGGCAAAATATAAATTTGGACCATTAGTGGAAATGAAAGCACTTTTTTCACTTCAAGGGGGATAAGAACAACCTAGAATTGACATCTATATCTACAGGTTGTTTAAGAAATCAAGTAAGAATGGATTTAGTATAAAATACTTAATTGCAAGAAACATAGATCTTATATACTGAAGTATCATAAGAGAAATATTCGCTTATACAACATGTGAACCTTTTCAAAGTACTCATATTGTAATCCAAGACGTTCAAAAGCTCAAAAATACAGATAATGGATAATATTAGAAACTATCATAATATTAATAGATCTTTGGCATATATTACAATTCTATTTTTTATCTTTAAGTTTGTCCAAATAGGTTGATTCCCAAAATGGTATTTATGGAACAACATCCAAACACACTCACGGTAGTTGTACTTAAAGCACCTTAATTTCTTCTACTTCCCTTATAATTTTCCTTAGAAAGAGTACTTGTTGAGCCTCAATTTTTCCTATTTTTTGACACCTTTCCCAGGCCTTACCTCCCCTATTTTTGAACTCCTTCCACCCCTAATTATTCTTAGTTCAGCTATATTGTTTAGTTTTTGCTAAAAGGGTGCTATAAGCTTAAGGTATGTCAAATTAACATAATAAGTGTCATTTTTCCTTGAACTTCAAGTATTCTTTGAGATAGTTGTATCTTTATTGAATTACCACTCAAACTGATCTAGAACCGATGTGAAGATTTGCTTTGATTCGAAGCATCTCCGCAAAATCTTGAAGATAGCTCGTGCAACCATATTTCCTGCAGCTGTTCTGGATTTCCTGCAGAATATCCAGATTTCCCGCAGCAGTTCCACATTTCCTACAGAAGCTCCAGAATTCCTGCAGATGCTGATTTCCTGCAACCGTCTTGATTTGATTAATATTTTCTTTGATTCGAAGTAGATCCACAAAATCTTGAAGACAACTCATGCAGCCGCATTTCCTGCAGTCGTTCCAGATTTCCTGCAATAGATCTGGATTTCCTGTAGAAGTCACGATTTCCTGCAGTCACTGATTCCCTGCAACGACATCTGTGGTTGACTATATTCTACTTATTTCCAGATCTAGAAAAAACATGGGTTTTGTGGGGAATTCGTTGCACATGAAGGCTTTCCTGTTGGCTGCTTTGAACCTCTTTTAAAACAACTTGAACTTACAAATTTCTCCTCGTAACCATATTTCCTGCAGCTTTAGCTATGTAATAGAAATCATCTAATCCATGGTTTCAGTCATGGATTAGACTCAAAGGAAAATAAATTTGATAGCTTAGACCTGTATTGTTGACTGATAGCTTAGATTAGTCATTTGAGCCAAATATGGGCTTTAGAGACTATATACAAGGATATGTATTTCATATTGTAAGGGGGTTGGGTTGGGATTTCGATTGATAAGAAATATATCAGATTTTACTTGGTTGTATATTTTAATATTAATGAAAATCTTATGTTCTGTCTATTTTTATGAGCAACCTCTTTGAGTTTTAAACGGGTTGTGAGTGAGGGAGGGCCCCCTTCGCTCACAACTCCTGCAGCGTAGTGTTTGTTTTTTAATTATTTTTATGCAACAATAATTCTTTTACACAGCTAATGCATTCTTTCTAAAGTTTCGGCAACATATTGTTAATTTATTAAATGATTAAGTTTCTTATTTTAATGTGTTAATTTCATTTGATCAAAGCTTGGATTTACGATTGTCTAATTTGGTTTCCTGATTGTTGTAATTTGATCTTTTATCTTTCATGGTCAATATCGACAATACCAAGAGCTGTAGAGGGATGTTGTAGTCCACTCCATAGCCTTTGCTGCTAAGTATTGATGCATGAAAGAGGCATTAGTTGGTGTTTGTATGAATAGTTAATTTATGAACACTTCCAGTAATAAGCCTACAAATATTTTTCATAACATCTCACAAGCTTACCTAACCTGGGTTGAGTATTTATGATTGGAAAATTCTACGTCTATAATTTGATTCAACATTTTGTCGCTGCAGGAAATTTATATTCCTATGTTGCAGGAATTCCTGTGTCGCTATAGGAAATTTCTTTTCCTGTGCTGCAGGAATTCCCTGTGCCACTGCAAGAAATTTCTGTTCCTATGTTGCAGGAATTCCTTGTGCCGCTGCAGGTTGACAATTTATGATTGGAAAATTATAAGTGTATAATTTGACTCAACAGTACTTGCATATACATTATAAGAATAAGGTTTTCCATAAAATAAAGATCCTGAGAAAATTATCGATCAAATGAAAAAATTACCAATGATCGGTAACTTTGTTCACGTTATTCCAACATCAACACTTTTCATTTGCAGGCTGTTATTTGCATATTTTTTTTTCTTTTACTTCCATTTTTAAAAAATGTTGAAAATTTACCTTGAAAAAGAAGAAGGTTATTCTAGAATACTTTCGTTTTCGGGTTGTTTTTTCATGGGTTTTTGATGGTTTTTTGGTTAGAGTTCTCATTTTAAGGTAATAGTTCTCGTTTGATCGGTAACTTTGTTTCCAAGGTACATCATTAAACACCCCACTGCTGTAACTCCTACTCCAAACGGTGTGAGGTCTAGTTGCGACATAATATCAGGGATATCCCCTTAATGTTTGCGTGTCCAACATCGTCAACAAGTGGATTGGGATCTGGGTTCCTCTGAGTGTAGACTCCCTTATGAGCCATAACTTCCCTAGTGTGATAGCCTTAAACCTCAACAATTGAGTCTCTAGAGAAAAATTTTGCAGAAAAGAATTGATATTCAAGCCCTTATTTGCTCCTAGAGATATGCTTTAAACAATCAAGTCATCTGGGGAGGATGTATCTTTCATTCCCTGACAATGGCACCAAAATGCTATCACTTACAAAAAAAACCCCAATTGTAGAGGGAAAAAACTAAGGTAATCTATAACCACTTTTGATTGAAAGCTAGCCCTTCAATCTAGAGAGGGATATCTCCCTCAACTTGACTACCCAAGTTCATAGTGGTAGAAGGTATGTAATATGATCTATGGCCAAATTATTTGAGAAAGAATAAGGTTGTTTCGACTGTAGGAAATTTTACCATTAGGCATGGAGTCTGGCCCAATTATTTTTATATAAACCATAGGTTCAATGAGAAAATATCAACAAAATCAATATAGTAATAACTCCTTTGAAAAGTTTGGAAATCAGAGAATAGAAAAAAGTAACTAGTATAATTTTTATGTGAAAAACAAGTAATAAATACTTGAATAAATGAATTTGAAGCACATAGGTATGATTTCCAACTCAACAACGTAATATTAAAATAATATAGAAAATATAAAACTTAGAAAACATATAGGGATTAAAAAAAACATGAATTTATACAATTTTCTCACATAAATTGTTGTATATTAGCTGATCACACACATGTACAATACACAAAAAATGTCCTCTTTCAAAAATTCCAACCCTTCTTCATTACACAGTCTCTGTCTTTATAGATGACTTACATACCATAACCAAGTTTTTAGAAAAAATTAATTACAATGTTCCAAAAATAGAAGAGTACATATCTAATAAAAACCGAATACATTACATCCTTGTATCATGAAATAAAATAAAAATTATTCTGTATCTAAAGATTAAACAACTTTATGGAATCATGGTTGAAACTGATGGTCAAAACTGATAACTGATATCTTGCCTATATTTTCTATAATCCCTACCTTATCATCATGCATAATGTGGTAATATTTCCTTGAAACATGGCCTTGAGCCATCAAAAGAGGAAACAAGTACCACCTCGGGGCTCCCTCTTCTGCATAATTTCCATCATCAAAGACACTTTCACTGGAGATGGGAGTGGGATTCGATCTTAGATTTTGGGATAATCATTGATTTTCTTTCAAGGAATGAAACTACAAAGGATTAACCACACACTAAACTAATTTTTACTATTTAGAACAAATAATTTGGAAGAGAGACTAATAAATTTCATAATGAAATGATTATTCACACGACTGGTGGTTATAGAAGATTATTCTATAAAATCATGATTTTTACCATAATATTACCTCTTGGAAACAGAAAAATGTCATGCAAAAACATAATATGTCATGTCACCCTATGCTTAGTCAGCGATCGTTTGATCGATTACTGCTCCTCTGCTGATGTGTGCCCTATCAAGGCGTTTTGATATTTACCACCAAAAATTTAAAATTCAAATGGGTGGTGATGCTATAGATGTCGGTTTTTGTAATATCCCTTTTTCAGGATTGCTGATGAATCATGCATGAAAAACGCATTTCCAGCAACATATGCAGTAAAACAGTGAAATGATCACTTGGATCCCATAGATACATCCATCTAGCATCTAAATACAAGAGGATATAAGAAAGAAATGAAACTAGGTGGTTTAAATAGATCTCCCACACTAGAGTAGCTGAAAATGACTAAAAACCCCAAACTGCATTCTACTGGAGTTGTTGCATCAATGGACTGCACAGTATAAAGAGGTTGTTAACATAAAAATATGGGAGAAAAATAGATCTACTCATATATTAATGAATAATGCTGAAGTACAAAGATCTGATATATATTTTAAATGCAAGAGAACAGCGAGGGTTGTTTAATGAAATATCTACATACAAAATGGGAGATTCGGTAATTTACTGAATAACCACTAAAACAACCGAAGAACAAGAGCATAGGGTACGGGGAAGATATCTGATCTGATGTATAACCCTCAAGGGCTTCCTCCCATGAAAGGATGAACATCTTAATCACAAGGAAACACTGCAACAGAGCCACCAAACCATGCAATGATCACTGCCTCCAAAATAACGCACTCCCTAGTAGAAACAGTGTTGGAAGGGTATGCGAAATGTGTGGTCTGATACCAAAGATCTGAAATAAGTCCTGGAGCTCTCGAAACAGATCTCTCAAGTGAATTAAAGCTTCCTCCAATGAGAAACTAGCTCAGAAGCCAGGATTCCAATCCCTTCCACTGCTGCACCCAACAACACTACACAATCTCCGAAAAAGTTGTGCTGATGAAGATGGTTGAAGCATGGCCTGAAAACCTGATGTGGAATGATGAATAAAAACTCTCCCAATGAGCTCCTCAAAGGAGAGAGGTGGGATTCCCAGCATTGGGGTTATGTTTGGCAGTTAATGAAGACCAAAAGATGAGACAACATAGAACCACTTTCAGACCTTAGGATCTAGCCCTCCTAGGTCCAGAGAGGGATCTCTCTATGATTGTCAAAGGTGTTTGTCTTTGAAGCTCACAATAAGGTATTAGGCTAGTTCTATGCGCAGGGTTTGTTTGTTTAATTGAGAGTTTGGTTGCTGGGAATCAGGAAAGAAGGGTCCAACCTGAGGCAAGGCTGAGTAAAAAGTGATTTAGGCTAAAGTAGATAACTCAAGGAACATCAAGGCCATTGGGAAATGGAGTCAAGAAAGGATTTACTTGTGTTCAATGTGCAAGCTTTCAGTTGGGCTAGTCATCTAGAGCATTTGGGTCTTAAAGATGATATTTGGAATGGGACATTAAGGACTGAAAATGAAAGGAGGAGAACCATCCAATTCTGTCTATAGATCAGGTCAGAGGTCATTTAACTCCAGACCTGCCTGGACAAAATCAGAGGCAATACAAGGGATCTTAGGGAGGCTTAATTGAGACGGAAAGATCCTAGCGAGGCAGAGACAGGGTTCTAGACCTCCCAGTGTTCTCAACTCATCCAACTAAATCCTAACAAGAACATCTAAACATAGATTTCATTAATTCATACATCAGAGAGTAGGAAACAACATCCACTACACTGGTTAAATAAATTAAAATCAATATTCAGATACACATATAAGAAAAAAACATAAAAGGCTAGGAGAGCAGCAACATAAGGTACCTATCAAGGGTAAATCTTATGCCAAACTTCTGATGCGAGCCAGTAGAAATGGAATGAAATGAAATTAAACACAGTGATAGGAAAACATCACCAGCAGCTTTAGATCAGGATCCAAAGAAACATGCTTGTCATATCAAAAACAACACCAATCAGGTACATCATTGCCCACAACTTGAACATTCAGTCTGAATACATCAAATCTCAGCCTATCTTACAATATTACACAGAGAACTTGTCTCAAGAGGAAAATGCTTACATTTCTCTGATATCTCATCAACAACCTTTACAATGTTTCTTTCTGAGTTTTATATGGGCAGAAAGGGGGAGCGAGAAGGAGTAGATAGAAAAACTAAATGCGTGATTAAACTCGCGAAGAAAAGAGGGCCAAAACCCATTAGCAGCAATATTTGAATATTTAATTTAATCATCTCTTTATGCGGAAGTGATCTTCTACGGAATATGATACAACATTTTTAGAACAGCATTGCTTTTACTTGTGGTAAATAAACAAAGGAAAATGATCACTGGGAAGTCTGCCACATAAATTTTCTAATTGCTTTGAACTGTTGTCAGGGTGGAAATTCCTTTAGGGACATTACGTATAGTAAAAACTGTATGGGCGCCCTGTAATGGATGAAGAAAAACATTCTGCTGAAGAATGAACCCTGATGTTACCTTTTACTCACGTGTAGGACCTTTGATCGATCCTCAGGGTCTTAAAACCGGTGTTCTGCTTCTTAAACTACTGACATAAGGCTCAAGATCTCCATTGGCGCGCCTTAATCTCATTTTTTTTGTACCAAAACACTCTGCTGCTCCATTCTTGCTTTTGTCAGGTTAGCTCGAGATTTAAATGGCACTGGAAGGTTTTCTACAGAGTTTAAACTCTGTTTCTTTAAATGACCATCCTGTTTTCACCTTCCTTGGTCTTTTCTCATAAATTCAGCCGATGTAGATGATATTCCTTGATTTCTCTGTCGCTGTAACAGAGACTACGCCTCCTGGCGGTCTTATATCATTTATAATCCTGCAAACATGAAAACCGTAAAGAAAACGATGAATAGGGTGGCGGATGATACGGATAATGAACATGACTGTACAGATGATGAGATGGAGGGAAAAATTTGTAGAGAAATGGTGAAAGAGTGCTCTGGTGGAAGGTGGCGGTCTACAGAGTGAGAAAATGAATGAAAAACATTAAAAACACGACAATAAACCAATTATATGTAATGGAATGGGCGAAGGTACAAAGGGTATGAATGGAGATGACGTGGTGGGACGGGAGACCATGGAACAGTCAATGGCGGAGGAACAAAACCGGACCGTCGATCGCGATGAAGATCAACAGCAGAGGGAGACGGACGGTGGGCCATAACATGGGTTACTGCGTGTGCAACTTTGCTGGTGGATGACCGTCGGATGAGGCACCTGAAATCTAGCGGCTGTCGTGAATTTTGCTGTGTGACTTGGACCGAAGGATAATGTGCAGGGAGAAAGTGGTTTTGTTGTCGTACAGGAGACAGGTGGGATATGATGAGTGGAATCGTTGGGTGCTTAGGGGAAACCACCTAGCGTGCCAAAGCGTTGCAAAATAAACCAGGCGGTTTTATGGCTATTGCGTGGTGGGGACCACAAGGACAGGTGAATTTCGGATCATCAGATCTGGCTTTTAAATGGATGATGGAGATGCGGCGACGGGTGATGAACGGGGAAAACGATGAAGGCTGCGGGATTAACGAGGATCGTCCGATCTATAAAGATCGATGGTCAGGAATGCCCCCGATATAGATGGACTGTGAACCGTTGATCTCTGGGATTAAATGGATGGCGGAGATGTAATGCGGGGGGGAAGGTGTACTGTCATGAGGACTTGGAGAGACCCCCCCGCAGTGAATAATAGTCATTTGATTGAGTCCTCCCACATCCCGAGGAGTCAACTGTGGGGGCACCATGGTTTTGACCCTACAGATAGAGAAGAGCCTCCGCAGGGGTAAGCGCCTCTGGGACTAGCGCTTTGGTCATGGCGGGGTTAGCGATCAGAGAAAGTGCAGGGGCCTGAAATATGGTCGGAGAGTGGGTTTAAAAGCCATTTTAAATGAAATTAAAGGCTAAGAAGGGGTAACGATAGGGAGATGGAAGGGGAATTTGGGGGAAAACAAAGGGTGAGGGTAAGAATCAAGGGATTTCGGAAGTGGGTTTAGAGGGTTGATAGGGGGAAATAGAGGGGCACAAAAACACTTTGACAGAAGGAGGAAAAGGGGAAAAAGGGACATTTGCAGGGGCACAAGGGGTAAATGAAAGCCTAAGGGAAAGGAACCAGTAGAGGGGGCTTGTATAAGGAAAAGCACAGAGAGACTTCAAGGATGATGTGTCTTCAGGGGAGATGCATTCCTTGAGGTCTCCCGAGAATGATATAGCCCCATCTTTCTTGCTCGAAAATTTCATGGGGGCTAACACCCTGAGAACACCCAGTGCTAAACAACACTGCAGCTTTGCTAAGCAGCAAAGTAGCAATAATTCTTGGCAACCAAGAATAATAATTCTACAACATGATGAATAATACTGCCATCCTCTTCCTTATGTAATATTTTAGTTTTATTCCCCTTGGCCCCACTCACTTAGGTTGCTTCTAACACAAGTTACATTTCCTTCCAAAATTGCGTTATCCATCCTAGGATTCCTCCTCCACTAAAACTGTGCTGTTGACTTGGTCAAAGCATCTTCATTTTATCTTTGTTCACACATGGACGTGACTTATTGAGCTAGAAAGAGTGTCTCCTTTCACACTTGGAGTTTTTTTATACTCCTTAGGAGACTTATGGGCTTTTCTACTGATTTATTTACTGGCTACAGCTGTTGCTAACTCTAATGTTCCATTTAGCTTGGAAGCTAAAATTTTGGAAAATTATAGTCCTCCCCTCCAAAATCTTTTATTGTCCTCAAGAAAATGCATAAGGAGAGAAAAATATCTCCCCTCCTCCTCATGTGGCCTCCCATCAATAGCCTCCATCACTGCATCAAGAGAATATGCAAATAAACTGTCATCCAATGCTTCCTCCCATGTGTGCAAAACCAAAGTGTTTGCATCAATCAAACGTGGAAAGTGTGAATGGAAACATGCTAGCTATATCATGGCCTACAAAAAGTAGGAGTGATGATCATCATGGTGAATGAGTGCCTCCCTCACCCATGCAATCATCCAAATGAAGTGAGTCACCCTCCAACAAGGCAACTCATGGAAAGTCTCTTCCACCTTGTGCTCCTGAAATGTAGGTGGGCTGAATAAATGTACATGATAGGCAAGAAGGCCTATCCCATGATGTCCTCCCCTCCACTTATGATAAGTGTATAAGGCATGCCGATCTTGGGCTGAAACATGATTGCCCTCAAATGGCAAGAATAATACTGAGCCTCCAAAGACTCTCCCTCCAAAATCATGAGTCATGCCAACCCAAACCATTCCATTCAAGATGAATGGCACATCATCGCCACATGGAATCCAAATCAGAAAATGGCTGAAGGTTACGTGCAATTTTGGATGATACATATGGTCTCTCTGGTGGATATAGCACAGTTCTCCCAACTGCTGCTTGAGAATGTCATATGGCAAGTGGTCCTGCAACAAGTTACAAGCTGTATATGTTTGTTCACCCAACAGGGGGAAGTAAGCATAAATGTATATCAGCTGTACATATATAAAATAAAAATACACTTTCCCAATGTCATGTATAGATGGGCTACTATCATCATAAACATTTTCCCTAAAGTGACCATGAAACCCAAAAATACTCTTGCTCTCATATGGAGCAATGCACTGTTTACATATGGTGAGAAAGTAAAAATACTTAATGGAGTAATCAATAAGAAGATCAATGTCTTTCCTACCATGCATCATGTGTGAGCTGAAAGTGAGGTCTATGTATAATTTCCCCCATGAGGACTCCCTCATAAAAATCTGCAAGAAGAAGGGGTACATATACTCCTTGGAACACTCCATCAATAAGAGCACTCTCCCATGTGACAACGTTGTAGGCCTTAGAAATAAGGCTCCATGACTCCTCTCTTTGAAATTCCATATGCCAAAGTCATCCACCATCATGCTGCTATGTGAGAAGATCTCCTCCCTACATGGAAGTCTCTCGTGATCCTTCAATGCTGAAGGGCAGCCTCCTTGCACCATGAATGTGCCTTTCTTCTCTTCAGAAATATCATGAAAAGTATGGGAAGAATTTTTCCCATACTCTCCCAAGTGAAACCATAGCAGCAAAAACCTTTGTTTCTACCTCATCTCTCCCTCATACAAGCTTCCTTTGAACAAGAACACATCAGAAATACATGGAAGAAAAATACAATAAAAACAAGTTTCCAATTGACAACTGGAGAGTGAATCTTGGTCCCTCTCATGGAACCAGCGCAGTCTACCCTTGGCCTGCATCAAAATAAGAATCAATAAGTGCTTTAGCAGCCACTTGTTTGCTGCCATAGTCATCTCATAATATGAAAACATGAAGTCACAATATGGTGTCATTGGTGCACACCAAGAGACATATGGCTTTCCCCACATCTCATAAAAAAGATAGCCAAGATCAATGCTACAAGTAGCTACAAGTACATCATCATATAATATGCAAGAAGAAATATTTCTTCTTGTTACATCATGCTACTCAAATAATGGAAAGAATTAAAATACAAAACATGAAATGACACCTCCTCCATTATGTACTTGAGGTCTTGAGCTAAAATGGCTCAATGGGAAATTCTCCCTCACTCCCAATGAGTAGGAAGGTAGCTGTGACATCCTCTTTATCACCATCTGGGCTATGCATCTCTCCATATGCTGATATATGTCATGCTAGATTCCCTCCCAAGTGAACTCCTCCATCAACTAGAAATATGCATCAAAGTGCATAGAAGATAAGTCCTCATGTGCTGCATGCAGTAGCTTCAGCTTGAGACTAGAAGATCTAGTCAAGAAGATCCTGCCATAGGAATAGATGACCACATCTCTCACCATGTATCTGTCATCTCCATCTGAGTAACCAAGAATCATGCATGCACCAAGATCCTTGGAGTACTCTACCAAAAGCTGAGATCTCCAATAAGGATCAATCCTCCTCAGTGACAGCATTGGTGATCTGGCATGCGAAGTTCCACTCATGTTGTTTCCTGGTACTTTGACATCCCCCATGCCAAATTTCTCCTCAAAACTCTTCACCTCTCCAAAATCCAAGAATGGTGAACCAAAATACAAGACATCTCTCATCAACTGAAGATCAGGTGGCCTCCCAGGTGGAATGCCTCCATGAAGTGAGACATCAATGTCAAGAGTAGACTGCATATATGATTGGGCAGCCTTGCCCTTGCCCTCACTGTGCAAATCAGTCTACCTCTTCCTTACATTAGCCTTCTAAAACAGAGAAGGGTGTGTGCTCCTCATCAACTGATGTTGCTCTTCCTCCCTTCCTTCTCCTTCCAGCTGCAATGATGCACAATCATGCTGCTCATTGATTGTGCTTGGACCTCTATGTATGAGATCCTGGGGAACTTCTTGCATAGATAAAAGAATCCCTCTTGTGGGAGCATGTGCTCCTCCCTCCTCTGCATGAGGTACTGGTTGTGCTCTAGATGTGACAGTGTTGTTTCCCTCTTCTTCATCAATGTGTGTAGGCAACATCTCAACAATTGGATCCCTTTGTGAAAAAGTGATCCCCATGCCCTCTTGTTCAAGAATATGAACTGGAGGTTTTGCTTCTGGAAATGTTTAATGCAAGATATTAGCTCTTCTCATGGTTTTATAAAATGGAGTTTCCTCCATCACATGCAAGGGTTTTCTTTTCTTAAGTTTTTCTTGCTCATGTGTCTTAGGAAGTTTTTCACCAAACCTCTCCAACAATGTTTTTATGAATCTTGCATAAGAGAAAGTGTTGGAATTATTTAAGGAATAAGATTCAAAAATCCACCATGCATGAGCCTTACCTCTAGAATGCACCGCTACAACTCTGATGGCTTCATCTTTAGAAATATGGTGCAACTGCAAATAGGAATCTATCTCCTTCACCCAAGCTCCAACTGAACATGTGGGCGATCCAGAAAAGGTACATAGCAGAAATCTATCTGCATCTTGCTTCTTTCTCTTCTCCACTTGGATCTTTCAAAACTCCTGGAAATGAATATGATCTCTAAACCTCTCATTTTGAGACTCATACTCCTGCAACAAATCACTAAGAGTCATTCTCTTAGGAATTTTTCCTCCTCCCATCCATCTCAAGATAGCTCTGGTCATTTGACTGTGCTGTGCATCATGGAGTGCAGTTGCATGCTCACACTCACCATGTGAAAATCTAGATTCAACTCTAGAATCAACCTCCTTTGGAGATTTCATCTCCAATATTATTTTCTTCAGCTCTCCTTGAAAGCTCTTCATAGATTTTGGAAGAAGCTTTGTAAGCTTGTCTCCCTTTCTTCTTGCACACACTGAAGCTTTCTGGCTTCTCTTCATCTCTCCTTCTAATGGAATTTTATCTTGGGTTGAATAGTTGTAAAGTTCCCTTTTCGGGAGTATCAAAATTCTATTCCAGAGATTGACTGCAAGGGAATTTACTGGATATGTCACCTTTGAAAAAAGGGATGAGATCTAGAGGCTACCTGGCCATCTGTACACTCTGTCTATAGAGATTGAAATATTTCTCCTTTAGGGAGGCAACACTTTCTCTTGAAGCCACAGGCTGAGCCAAAGATCATGCTTTGATACCACTGTAATATCCCTTTTTCAGGATCGCTCATAAATCATGCATGAAAAACTCATTTCCGGCAACATATACAATAAAACAGTGAAATAATCACTTGTATCCCATGGATACATCTATGTATCATGTAAATACAAGAAGGTATAAAAAAGAAATGGAACTATGTAGGTTAAACAGACCTCCCACACTAGTGTAGCTGAAAAGGGTGAAAAGCCCCAAGACTGCAAAATGCCGGATTAGCTGCTCAAGGGACTACACAGTCTAAGAGAGGGTTTAAACATAAAAATATGGGAGAAAAAAAGATACACTCATATATTGATAAAGAAATATGAAGAACATAGATCTTGTCTCCTCATATAAAATACAAGATAACCCGATGAGGGTTTCTTGTCAAATACTCCGCATACAAATGTGATCTTCAGAAAATAACTGAATAATCACTACAAAAATGAAGCATAAGAGTATAAAAGTCTGAAATATGTATGATCTGACATAAATCCCTCAAGGGCTTCCTCCGATGAAATTTTGAACCTCTCAATCACAAGGAAACTCAACAATGGAGCCACCAAACCATGCAATGAGTACTGCCTCCAAAATAACGCACTCCCTAGCAGAAAAAACGTTGGGAGGGTGTGGGAAATGTGTTTTCTGATACCACTGATATGAAATAAGTCCTGGAGCTCTCCAAACATATCACTCAAATGAAGGAAGGCTTCCTCCAATGAGAAACTATCTCAGAAGCCGGGATTCCAATCCCTTCCACTGTTGCACCCAACAACACTGCATAATCTCCGGCAAAGCTGTGCTGATGAATATGGCTAAAGCTTGGCCTGAAAAAATGATGTGTAATGTTGAATAAAAACTCTCCCAATGAGCTTCTCAAAGTAAAGAGGTGGGATTCCCGCTCGGGAACACCCAGTGCTAAACAACACAGCAACTTTGCTAAGCAGCAAAGCAACAACAATTCTTGGCAGCCAAGAATAATAATTCTACAACATGATGAATAATTCTGCCATCCTATTCCTTATATAAGATGTAAGTTTTCTTCCCCTTGGCCCCACTCACTTAGGTTGCTTCTAGCCCAAGTTACATTTCCCTCCAAAATTTCGTTATCCATCCTAGGATTCCTCCTCCACTAAAACTGCGTTGTTGACTTGGACAAAGCAGCTTCATTTTATCTTTGTTCACACATGGAGGTGTCTTATTGAGCTAGAAAGAGTGTCTCCTTTCACACTTGGAGTGTTTTTATCCTCCTTAGGAGACTTATGGGATTTTCTACCCATTTATTTATCGGCTACAACTACTGCTAACTCTAATGTTCCATTTAGCTTGGAAGCTAAAATTTTGGAACATTACACACTCCAATTTGACTTTTTACTTGGGAAATGCTATAGGGTAAACTTCTTGGGTGGTTAGTTTTCGTGGATCCCTCTCAGGGCTTTCCGGTGCCCGAGGCAGATAGTCAGATTAGCTATGCTGTTCACAAAGATGGCATGAGTATGTTCATATTAGCTTGAAATAACTTGAAGGAATACAAATAGAGAATTACCTCTTCGACGGTTTTGTAATCTCTTGGAGAACGTTGTGCAGCAAAGTAAGAGTCCTTCTTCGCCGGCTCCAAATCCGAGACCTGCAATCAGACAAAGCACCCGCGTAATTTCTAATATAACAAGTATTCTATCAATTAAATCAACAATAAACATCTAGATTATACACATCTGAGCCATTCATATCATACTAAGCAAATATTGAAACAACAATATAAAATCAAGCATTGAATGGACAAAACGAACATAGTTCTATTAATTTTAAAAGAAGGAGGATTACAACCATCGGTTGTACCAAGCCCTCCTCAGTCTCCCAATCTCTCTTCTCTCTCTAGTGAAGAAGTCCAAGTCAACAAACTCTCTAGGAGCCTCTTTGACTCTTGGCCTTCACAATGTCACACTATTCTCTATTCCACAAGTATGCAGGAACTTTGAGCAATCCTTTGACCTTCAATTAAGAGCCTTCAGCTCCTTCTTATAGGAGAGGGAGAAAGCCATTGTTGCCCTTCTCTTTCCACTAGTTTGGAATGGAAAAGGTTTAGATGTTTCCTTGATCTCCATGCTTTTGCCTCTCTTGGAGTTCAGTCTTCTATGGCAATGACCAATAATGAACTGGTGCTTCTGCAGTTTCCTTTGTGCACTGACTCCTTCGTGAGGGAAAGTCGGAGATTCAAATCTTTCTCCGCGCTCTTTTCCCAATTCAAACTTAAAACATGGGTAACGCGACCATCCAGTGTAAACGGAGCGTTGCCCTAGCCACTAACGCGGCCAATGTATTTCTTGCCTGCGTTATAACGCTCTTGTTCTGTTCTATATATGCGTTACCCTGGCAGAAATAGGTTTAATTTAGGTCTTTGTACTTCTTCCATATTTATCTTCCCCTCTGAGCTGATGAGGAGGTATTTTGACCTGTAACAGATGCCCCCTAAAGTGTGAGGTCAGAGACGAAGACGATGGCCGAAATACTTTATAATTTGTAGAGAGAGAGAGAGATTGAAAGACTGAGGAAAAACCTGAAACAACAACATATGTCAGAAAATATAGTATTTGCCTAGAGTCGGGCATGTCCCATGCTCAGTAGCTTAAAAAACATGATTTCTCTAGAATAGAGATATGAATAATCTGTCCACTAATAGGCACAATGTGGAAGTGTCTGTCATAACAGGATCAGGCTGAAAAAGCTGTCTCCATAAACAATATCACAGCTTGGGGAAGGGAACACAACTTTAATGATGTAACCTTTGCCCCAAGGTCTTGACCGCCGATTCACTTAAACTGCACATTTCTCAACATGTGAATGAGGGAGTTGTCGTCAAACATGTGAGAAATCATCTGATTACCAGTCAATAATGAAAACTGTTAACAGATGCGAAGGTGGCCACCGATAATGATGATGGTCCCTAAGATTCCCAGTACAATCTAGTGAGTGTGAATAAAAGGAGTTGAAGTCGAACACTCGTAGAATCATTCGACCAAGAGCCAATGATGAAAACCCTTGATCAAACACAAGACTACCTACCACTGATGTCTGCAAGTATCTAGGTACTGATGTGTTTCTGGATCAACTTCCTAGATAAGGTGTTGAAGTCGATAGGAAGTGATCTGTTGAAAGGTAGGCACTGAGGTGTCCTACATCAGTGAACACGAAACGGAAACCAACTGATTTTGTTTATGATTTGAGATATGGAAGAGTAAATGGGAACGTCGAACGACAAATAATTTCTGGCATAATGAACGGTTTGGTTGATAATAGGAGCAGTAGATAACGAGATCTGCTTGAACAATAGAAGGCACTCTAGCAGGGTACTAGGCAGCGGAAGCATGATGAACACCAAAGAGTGTGTTAGGGTTTTACCGGTGCAAGGACACTGGGAAATGAAGGCTAATACTCATAGATGGTAGGGTTCGGCTAACTGCGAAAGAGTTTTCTGGGAAGTGCCATGTTCAAGAATTTTGCTGCCAAATCGACCTTTTTGAAAATGTAACAGAGGTAGTATCCATTTTGTCCAAATTTTCCCCGTCTGATTAAGTTTAACGAGTCCAGACGAGTAAACTCGATGAATTTTTCATGTTTAGAGAGTCTGAAAAATGTCAGGAAAGACAACTCTGTGCCCCATCTGATTAAGTTTAACGAGTCCAGATGAGCAAACTCGGTGAATTTTTCATGTTTAGAGAGTCTGAAAAATGTCAGGAAAGACAACTCCGTGTCCCATCTGATTAAGTTTAACGAGTCCAGATGAGCAAACTCGGTGAATTTTTCATGTTTAGAGAGTCTGAAAAATGTCATAAAAGACAACTCCATGTCCTGTCTGATTAGGTTTAACGAGTCCAGACGAGTAAACTCGGTGAATTTTTCATATTTAGAGAGTCTGAAAAATGTCATAAAAGACGGCTCCATTGGGGTACCTTTGTCATGTCTTGATAACCGGGCACGGCAAAGGGGTAATAGTAAGCTCGAAACAGTTCATTTTCCGTTAGTTAGTCCATCGAATCCGGAAAAGTGAGAAATCTATGTTCAATGGATGTCTACCTCATTTTGTTATGAGTACGAGGAGACAAAGTAAACTCAATCTTCTTTGTGAAATTTTAACGAGTCCAACAAAGAAAACTCGGTACCTCCGTGAAATTTTAACGAGTCACGCGGAGAAAACTTGATACTACTTTTTCTGTTTAAAGAGCGTTGAAAAAGAGGAAAAGAATGGCTCCTTGTTCTTTGTCTCAGTAGTTTAACGAGTCTGACAAAGGTGACTCGGGATTTTTTCGGTTTTATGAGCGAGAAAAAGATTCCTAAAAATAATGCTCAGAGCTTCTTCATGGTTTTAACGAGTCTGAAGAAGAAAACTCTAGGTTTTTCGGATTAACTAGCAAGAAAGACCAAAAAGAACGCTCGATGTCAACTTCGTGTAAGTTTAACGAGTCCGAAGAAGAGAACTCGAGGTTTTTCGGATTAACGAGCAAGAAAAATACCGTAAAAAGAATGCTCGATAAAACATGAGTATGTCTGCTCATAAATCTTGATCCCTTATTAGAATCATCAGTACCAACTCTCAAGAGTTGCGACATGTGTACAGCGAGGAATCACGACTTTGCCGACTGACTTAAGAGAGTCATGCCCCAGAATTTGCTATAAGAAGGTCAAAAGACATTCATTTTCACTGTTTCAAGTGTTGTGAAGAAGCTCTGGAGTGGAAAAGGGGTGAAAACTTCAGCTGACGATTACGATCAATCCGGGCAACAGTTTTCTATTCCGCGAGATCCAGGTAAGAGCTAGAACCTCCTGTTATCATTTAATTGTCAATTTTTTAGTTTTTGCTGGTTCAAAACTAGGAAAATTTGAGGCCCTAGAAAAATATTTGCGCCTAACGCGGGGCAGGAGTACAACAGTCGCGTTAAACGCATAACCCGTGAGGGAACTGCGCGTTAGAACGCTCTATTTTGCACTAGTGTCCGCGTTAGGCGCAACATGCTTTCTAACAATTCAATTTTTTCATTTTTGAAGTGGTCCAGGCAAATTTTAATCGGTTGAAAATGTTGCATTTGCAGGTGTTCAACTGTTAATCATGAGTATCTGGTGAGAAAGAGAGCATGAGCGAGAAGAACGAGAGATGGTGATGAATGCGGCAAGTTTAATGGCTCTCCGGAGGTGCAGATTGCTTAAGTATGCCCGTTTAGAACTGATGAGGGGTCAAGAGGACCTCCTGAGGTGGCTGATCCAGCAGTGGGACGAGAGGCATCATGTCTTTCAGATTGGTGGCAACGAGCTCGCCATCGAAAACGATGATGTTTACTCCTTGACCGGCTTGTCATGTCATGGGGCGAGGCCCAATTTGACGGGGTCCAGAGCTGACGCTCGTTCCACTACTGATTTGATCCATGCGCACTGCGCACGTGGCACCCAGGCTGTGAGTAACCGAATACCTATTGCACAGGTGACTTTGAGACCCTTGTGGTCTATTTTATGGATGATCGTTCGCTTGGCAGGTGCCAAGAGTTAGCATGTGGCGACCAAGGCTCAGATGCTCCTAGCCTTGGATTGTATGCAGCCTCAGGTTTTTGACTGGTGTGACGGTATAGTCCGTCGGGTCCGAGCAAAGCTTACTGCATGCAAGACCCGTACTCAAAGAGAGTTTGGGTACGGAACCCTGATTGTTTCTTTCATATTGGAGCAGATACCACTGATGAGGCCCAGGATCCCGACAGCGCCATTGGGTCCGCGCGAGCCTAGGCAGGCTCGGTGGGCCACTTTGCTTCCACGGACTGGAGATGGTCCTGTCCATCACTGTTTTGATGAAGGATTTTTTGATTGGCTGGACTCTCAGATCATCATGATTGAGGATTATCCCTATGCAGGGATGAACTTCACAGGCGACCATGAGTTAGTCCTGCCCCCTGGCACCCAGTGGGGGCCCGATGGTAAGAAAAATAATCAGTGTTTTGCAAAGAAGTTTTTGTTTTTAGCTTTTGAATGTTTATGTAAATTTTTTTGTTGAAAAGGGGTGAAAATTAAGTTTTGACATGAAACTTTTGCTTGCTTGACACAGATGTGGCACCTGTCCGTCCAGCTGGGGCCCCTCGCTATGCACGGCGAGGATTGCAGCTACCCGCGGCTGGTGCGCCTGTAGAGGAGGCGGAAGCCGGCGACGACGATGATACCCAGATTTTACATGAACTCTCCCGGAACTTGGAGGGTCTGAGTATGGGTATACCGCCGCTTCCTATGCGGGAGGTTCCAGTTCGTCTACAGCGGCATACAGTGGGTGTGCAAGAGAGATACCTGGTTCCTTTGAGGAGGATAGCTAGAGTAGTTGTATGCTATCATGAGCATCAGGCTTAGCTGTTTGGAGTAGATGTATTAGTGTCAGAGCATGGCTTAGTGAGCCAAATTTTGTAAAACACCCCAATTTTTGGGAGATTTTCCTTTTTGATGTTTTCTATGTACTGGACATGACATATATATCTATATATATATTTTTGGTGATTTTGTGTTTTTAAATTTTTATGCATTTTTTGATGTGATAAAAATATATGTACTCATGAGTAAATATTTTACAATAAATGTGACAAATGCCAATCTAACACATAATTTGCCAAAGAATCAGCTAATGTATTAAATTCCCTAGGAACGTGCTCAAATGTGATTGTTTGAAATTGACGTTCTAGAAGTCGCACTCGTAAAAAATAACGTAACAACACAGGGTGGCGGACGCGGTAATGATTGTTTAATTGCATAATGATGAGTTGGGAATCTAACCTGACCACTAAATCGGAGATGTCACGAGATGCCGCTTTCGTGAGGAGTTGGATCACTGACATGTATTCGGCGACATTGTTGGTGGCGCTACCCAGGAAGATCCCCCCGGAACCAAGGAGGTCTGACTCAGGAGTATAGAGAACCCAAGCAGCTGAAGCAATGTGTCTAGTATGACGACTAGCACCGTCCGCATACCCAACGTATGATAACGAGTGTGATGACATCTGTGCGAAATAAATATATTACATGAGAAAAACACCTTAAACCAAACAAATAATTCAGAAGCATCAAAAAATAAAAATTGGCAAAACTTTTATACATAAAATTACAAAGCATATGCCTAGTGCAAAACTAGGCAAAATACTTCTTCAGGTAGAGCCCGTTGCGGGGCTCCTCGAGTGGAATTCCATTGCAGTCCTGTAGTTCGTAAGCTCCTTTTGAAAGGGCTTTAGTAACGATGTAAGGACCGAGCCACAATGGTTGGAGTGTTCCTGCCCCCAAGAGGTCGTGTTTTATATCATAAAGTAGAACAAGATCGCCTTCTTGGAAAGAACGAGGCTTGACAGATTTGTCGTATTGAGCTTTAACTCGGCGTTGGTGAGCTTCGAGTGCTAGTGTAGCATCTCGACGAGTTTCGTCTAAATGATCGAGCGAGAGCAAGCGCTCTTCTGTGGCGGTGGTGCCAGGCAGGAGTTCAACGGCCAGTTTAAGCGATTGGATTTCGCACTCAATCGGAAGTACTGCCTCCAGGCCGAAAGCAAGTTGGAAAGGTGTAAAGCCTGTGGCAGTTTTAACTGACGTTCGGTATGCCCATAACGCGGAATACAACTTCCGATGCCATGTGGTTTTATGGTTTCCGACCAATCGACGAATCATGGTTTTGAGGACTCCATTTACGGCTTCTACTTGACCATTAGCTTGAGGATAGTAAGACGAAGATTGATCTTGTCGAAAACCTAGCATGGATGTTAATTCGGTCATCATATGATTTTGAAAGTGAGATCCATGATCTGTGACAATCGATAGGGGTACGCCGAACCGACAGATGACCTGATTAAACAGGAAGAGAGCGGCGGTTTCGCCATCGGCCTTAAAAGTGGGAAGGGCTTCAGCCCATTTCGTAAAATAATCGACCGCAACCACTATGTAGTTGTGTCCGTTTTCCGAAGCGGGATTGCAGGTGACGAAGTCAATTCCCCATTTAGCAAAAGGACCGACGGAGATAACCGGGTGAAGGGGGGTAGGATGTGCGCGCATTTTCTTTGTGAAAATTTGACATGGATGGCACTTCTGGACTGCTGCAATGCAATCTTTAAACAAAGTGGGCCACCAGTAACCGGCGCGCAAGATTTTTTGGGCAGTAGCTATGCCCGAAAGATGACCACCACATGCCCCTGTGTGGCAGTCATTCAAAATGCGTTCTGCCTCATCGACAGTGAGACAATGTCGGAGAATAGTATCAACACCACGACGATATAGTGTATCGTTTAGCACGAGGTAGTGCTTTGCTTGGTGGCGGATACGACGACGGTCATTAGACGTGAGAGCTGGGCGGAAGCGTTGAGTTTGTAGGTAGACTAAGATGTCTCCATACCAGGGGTCCGAAGAGTCGACCAAGTAGACAGATTCATCAGGGAACGGATCATGAGCTACTTCTGCCGGGTCGATTCTGGGAAGGTCCGACAGTAATTCGGCGAAAACAAGGGATTTCTTTGCTTTGGCAGCCGTGAACACCAAATCAAATTGTTGGAGGATGACGATCCATTTGGAATATTTCCCTCCAATAATTTGTCTAGACAAGATATGTCACATGGGATTCTCCAAAGCAATCACCGTAGTTTGTCGCAGCAATATATAATGTCGGAGCCGGGTGACGGCGAAAACTACCGCCAGAGAGAGTTTCTCCACATGTGAATAACGTAATTCAAGTCCAATTAGACCTTTCGATAAATAGTAAATCACATGTTCGTTGTCGTCATCGTGTACTTGAACCAAAACTATTCCAAGTGAGGATGGTGATGCTGCGAGATAGAGGAGAAAGTCGCGTGAGTAATCGGGGGCACTAAGGAGTGGGACTGAAACAAGTGCCTGTTTCAAAGCATCAAATGACAGTTGAGCTTGGTCATCCCACAAGTATAGTGTTCCTTTCTTCAATAATCGCATGAAGCCTTTCGTCATCTCAGCATAGTTAACGATGAAACGTCGCAAAAATTTTGCCTTCCCCTACAAGCTTTGGAGTTGAAGGATGGATTGTGGTGCTGGAAATTCAATAATTTCTTTTACCTTATCGGGATCAACCCTAATCCCGTCCTTGGAAAAAATGAACCCTAACAATCGTCCAGACTCGACCATAAATACACATTTGTGAGGATTCAAGCGTATATTGTAGAACCTGCACCTAGCAAAAATTTCTCTTAAATGAGCTAGGTGGTCTCGTCGCTTCTTGGAATGAGCCGGGAGGTCATCCAAGTACGCCTGTACAATATGTCGAATGTCATGAAACGCATAGTCCATGGCCCGCTAAAAAGTTGCTCCAGCATTCTTTAGGCCGAATGGGAGCTTTTTATACGCAAATATGCCCCAAGGACAGATGAAAGCAGTTTTATGCTGGTCGTCTTTTTTTATGGCAATCTGGTTGTATCTCGAGAATCCATCCATGAAGGAAAAAGATTCGCATCCGGCACAATCGTCGAGAATTTGATCAATGAACGGCGTAGGATAATTGTCTTTTGGACAAGCGGCGTTCAGATCGCGATAATCGACGCAAACTCGAATAGTTCCTTGTTTTTTATCAACGGGAACCGGATTGGAAACCCATTCAGTTAAGGGAACGGGGTAAATGAAGCCAGCGTTTAAAATTTTTTCTACTTCGACCTTGATGGCGGCTGCTTTGCGCGGGTGGACAGGTCTGAGTCGTTGCCGGATAGGTTTAGCATTGTCATAAGTCTTTATTTCATGCTCGACAATAGAAGGATCTATGCCAGGCATTTCGTCATAAGACCAAGCAAAGACATCGCGGAATTCTTTAAAAAGAGATGTGAAGGACGCAATTTCCTCAGGATTGCAGTCGGCTCCAATCTGAATGTTTTCCACGATACCCGTTTTGACCGAGATATCGATGAGTAAAGTCTTGGAAAGATTACCCATGTTCCCCTCTGAATCGATAGTGTGGACAGTCGTATAAGAGGAGGGAACGATCTCAGGTTGGTCAAAGAACGGGATTTCAGTTTTTATTGCCTCCGAATCAATCGTCGAAGCGCGATGGTGGAACTCTCCCCAAGGTCGTTCTTCTAATGACATGATCTCTCGAATAGCTTCGTCTGTAGGCCAGACTTCATTGAGGAGATCCTTAGAGAGAAAAACAACCCAGTAGGGAAGATGCCTTTAGAAGACCGGTACCGATACTGACGTAAGAGTCAGGGACACCTCCTATTAAGGGTACAGAGCTACTTGGTAAAGTGGAATAATCAGGGGTGCAGAAGGATAGCTGATCGACCGTGACTATTTTCCCATCCAATGGAAATAGGATGAGTCGGAAGATCGAAGACACGATGGCGGTCATAGCATAAGACCAACTACGACCGAGCAATAGATTATAGTCGAGATGACACTCTACGACTTCAACATCCATGTTTACCATTTTCCCACTCAGAGTGATGGGAAAGCTAGCAAGGTATCCTTTTGGTAGGAAAGTGTGGCCATCGAAAGCTTTGAGGGAATTCGATGGCGGGGTTAGAGTAGGAGAACCTAAATTGAGCCAGCAAGCTTGTGACATAACGCAGGTCGAAGCACCTTCGTCTATGACAGTACGATGGATTGGTCTCCCTTTCGACACTACTTGCACCTGGAATGCAAGTTGGTGTGAGAGGCGAAGTTTAGCCTTTTCCATATCAAAGATAGCTAGCATGGAGTCTTGGGGGTCTATTCCACCAATTGCCGAAAGAAAGGCTTTCCTTTGTGCTGGGCAGGTTTGTAAAAATTCGAGAGCAGACATGGCTGACGGTGCCTGCGCCAAATCTTCTACAATATTGTAGTTTTGGGCTGCACGTGCAGAGGTGTTATGAGTCGTGCGTCGAAGTGTCCCTTTGGGGAGACGAATTACAGGTTCAACAGTAGGCCGTTCGATATGTAAATCGTTGGGCAGCGGTGGATTCGAACTAGTTCCAGGTTCTTGAGCATCTATGGTAGGATTTCCATAAATCTTGGCTCGAGTTTGAAGGTCAACACTCTTAATGCCATAAATGGCAGATGGTCCTTCGCCGGAAGGATGCAAACCACCATTTCCCCGTTGATGGGGTTGTGGCGGGTTGTCAACCATGTGTCGATGTTGCTACTGTTGATTAGGGAAAGGATTATGAAGAACAACAGGTGTTCGCCCAGAATCCTTGTTGGCAATAAAATTGGTGCATTCCTGCAGCCGAGGACATTTATATGTCAAGTGGTCCTCCGCACAGATCTTGCAAGGAAATTTCATGGGTTTATCCTTTCCTTTGTCATTTCTGGTAGCATTTTTCTGATTAGGGTTAGTCTGATTATGCGGCTGCTCTTCCGAAGAAGACGTCTTCTTCTTGTTCTTCTTATTTTTCCCGCTAGGTTTTTGTGAGGTTTGCACCGAGTTTACCTCAGCGGGAGGAAGAGGAGCCATTTGGTGGGGGGCGGTGGTAGCTGAAGATGGCTGGGAGGTTTGCCCCTGAGACTGCTTTGTGGCCACACCGGAGATTGTGCCAACGAGACCATCGACATGTGATCCGGTTCTGAGTGGCCAGAGGATTTGGGTTACTAGGGGCATGGGGGAGCAGATCGTAAAGCGTGCCAGATTGTGAATAGATTAAATCCAGGTGTTGGGCACGACAAATACATTGATCTTCTGTCACTGCACCAGAAAGGCCAATGTCTTTAGAGATATGTGGTAAAAGAGACTTGCAAAACCAATTGGCCAAGAGATGGTCAGGTATTTGCGCTTTGACGAGCCTCCTCCTATGTCTCCATTCATGAATATGATCAGAGATGTGGGTGGCGGTGTCTTGGAGCAGCGATGTTAACAATTCCGTTCTGGTTTCCACTCTAATTGGTAATTGGAAGTTCTTTAAGAACTCCGTTGCTAAAGCGCCAAAAGTATTGATGGCGGCGCGTGGCAATTCAATGTACCACTTGGCGGCATTGCCTGCAAGGGTGCGAGGAAATAGACGAAGCCAGACACTATCATCTACCATGGAATTGTATATGGACCATAAATGAAAGGTAGTGATGTGTGCGGCTGGGTCGTCCCCATGTTCCGTCGAAACAGTATTCTTGAGTGAAATAGGTAACCGCAATGTTCTCTACTTTTTTTGGTAGCCATAAAAAGCACAGGTTACATAGTGGTGATGCAGAATCACGCATTCTTTGCAATTGCACATTTTTGATATTTGTAAAATTTTTGTTATGAAGTATGAATATTTGTTTTAAAATGTTAGTGATTTTCATGCTAATTTTGAAATGTATTGATGCAGCATCAATTTTTTTTTTTTTTTTTGAGAGTGGTGATTTTCATGCTAATTAAGAAACGTATTGATAATCTTGTAACTTAGATTAAAGTTAATATGTAAAAGCAGGTAAAAAAACCAATAAAAATGTAAAAAAAAACAAAAATAGCTCATAAAAATAAAAAATTTAAACAAAAATAAATAAATAAAACAAAAATATTTGAAAATTATATCAAAGGAAATGACAAAATTTGAAGAAAAAAAACACATAATTTAAGTTCTGGAAGACACACTTTTTTTTTTTTTGGGTGTTTTTTCATGTTTTTTGAGAGTTTTTGGGCTAGAGTTCCCGTTTTGAGGCCAGGTTACCCTGTTCTCGCCCATTGCTATGTTTCGAACTTCGGGATATCGGAAAAGGAATCTTATGCGGTCTTGGAGGCCAAAGCGGGTTGTGGTTGATGGGGTCGTTCGTCAGTTTATGGATATCGGGTATGTCCAAAGCTGCCAAGAATGGAAATTGTGGATTTTCCCCCGAATCTAACCAAGGAAGTATGGGCTGACTACTTAGACCATAGGGTCCCCCCATCCACGTGTTACCAGGAGGGTAAGTGGGACTTTGAAAAATCCTCCCATAGGTGGAGGAGTAGGAACATACGGTTGCTGCCCATAGGGCATAGTATATTGTGGGGCAGACGGTTGGTTTCCCCCAGTATAAAAATGCCCTCCCATTCCAGATGGAGGTTGGGGTTGGTTAGTCCAAATGGATGCAATAGAGTTTCCCGGAGGCATGCTACTACTTGCATAGTTTGGCAACGGTATAGATCCTACACCTATGTTTGAACCACTTAAGGGGGTAGTATTTACAATGGGTTGTCCCATTTGTCCTAAGGAATGCAAGGGAAGGGAAATGTTCCCTGCTACCTGTGTTCTGGTGTCACTGCCCCCTGGTATAGTAACCAAGGGGTTTGAACTCAACATAGGGTTCCAGCTGAAAGGGTTGCTGAAAGGTACCAAAGTAGTCGTACTCATGGGAGGAGCTACCGTGGTTCCCAACGTGGTCACGGTAGGAGTAGATGCCGAAGGGTTCGGTAAGCTAGTGGCAGTTGTGATGATCGTAGGGTTGGGGTTAGGTGTATGTTGACTACTAGGGTTACCCAGTGATGGTATAGAACTGACCACTAGCGGGGAGGATGGTGGCGAACTTGGGATGGTCACCATTGGCATCGACCCTTTGGATGTCGGTGGTGAAATGGATGTTTGTGCTGCTGAAGACATATCTTGGCGTGGTGGAATCTGAATTATCACAGGCCCCAATGGATCAATGAGTGGAGGGTTGTAATGAGGTACTACCCCTTCAGTGAAAGGGTCCTCCGAAAATTCTAGATGATAAGGGTCTATGTGATAATCAATATTAGTCAGAGGAGACTGCTCTTCTGTAGAAGGCCTAGGTTCACCAAGGTTCAGTTCTTCCTCAATAGTGAGAGGAGGTAGACCTTGCTGTCGTCGAGACAGATGGCGTGGGTCAGGGGACACCACAGTGACCGATTTAATTTTAACAAATTTTATTAAGTTGTGATGTATTATAAAGTCTCAATGACAGTAACCACACACCTAAAAAAGAAAAAAAAGGACTCTCTAAAATCAATCAGCAAGCAGCCAGAATAGGGTGCCCTATCTGAGTACTACCGTTCGCTGGTGATGAAATCCAGTATCACAATAGTATACAGAGAGGGTTGGTCGAAAGTACAGTTACGGTCACTCTAGAGCTTCGCCTGAACCTCAGACGATAGGTGTAAGCACTCTCGTGAAGATGAGTACCCTCCTAAAGACCGAAGACAGAGTGGGTCCGTCTGTTTCAGGTACTAGGACAGCCCGTCCCAGTCACCTTGTGTAAGTCCCTAAAAAGTATGGCCACTAAGGATACCTCAAATCACAGACATCATCAGGGGGGTCCACGGTCAAGGACAGTGTGCTATATGGGCAGAATACCTAGATCCTCGATCTAGTTTCGACATCCCCGAAAGGAACCCCAATATATAACACACCCACAGGATGCAGTCGAAGGCGGGCTACCTTCTTGTGCACCCAAGTGTTGTCTCGCGCTGAGCTCCGGTAAAGGAACGGTCCCGATAATATGAGTGCAGCAGGATTTCACTCGTTAATGACTCTAGTTTCAAGTTTTGAGATCTTGGGTAATTTTCTCACTGTTCCTACCCCAAGATCCTAGCCTGAACTATTGTTTGTGTGAGCTCAAAAAAGAGTTGATTGATTTTATTATCGCTTTATTCTTAGTGTACTTGATTATTAGTCTTGCGGAGGGGGAGTGGACATATGAAATGTGATGAGACTCTGACTCAAGAAACCATGCAAAAAATGCTCTAGATATTCAATTTGATGAAGAGTATTTCTACAAGGAGAGGTTTCTTTTCAACATCCATGCACTAACATTCAAATAACGCAATTCAGCTTTCAAGATTCAGACTTCTGTCTACCTTTTCTTAACAGTCTATGAACTGAAACTTTCAGAATAAAGTCAACTAAATGCAGAAAAATAAAATAAAATAAAAATTCTTCTTTAAAAATTAAATGCTTTTAATCACTAACTTTTCAAACAAGAACAAACAAAAATGCCAGCTCCGTAGACAAGCAAAGGGATTCAGTCGAGGAAAGATACTGATGACCAAAAACTCTGCAGCTAAAACACAGTCACAGTAGTGAACAACAAGGTTTTGGCTGAGTAACGCTCTGTTTGTGAGTAAATACAGTGTTATAACGTGCTGGAGAACCTGCAAAGCTAACGTTAGCCAGGGTAAAGTACTTCAGATGGCCAACAGAAACAGGATTGAACTCTGCGAGCGTTTGGTATGTCTACTGGGCATAAAAATGGTCGGAAGGATCAGTGAACAGAGGAGAGAAGAAAGAAGGGAAGAAATAGTCCGGAAACTATGGGGAAACTCCCCAGTGGAGTCGCCAATTCTGCTATATGGTAAACTGCTTGGGTGGTTGGTTTTCGAATATCCCTCTCAGGGCTTTCCGGTGCCCGAGGCAGACAGTAAGATTAGCTATGTTGTTCACAAAGATGGCATGAGCATGTTCATATTAACTTGAAATAACTTGATAGAATACGATATAGAATTACCTCTTTGACAATCTTGGAGTCCCTTGGAGAGCACTAGGCAGCGAAGCAAGAGTCCTTCTTCACCAGCTCCAAATCTTAGTTCTGTAATCAGTCAAAGCACCCGTGTAACTCCTAACATAACATATATTCTATCAATCAAGCCAATATATAATGAACTTCTAAATTATACACATCTGAGCCATTCATATCATACTATGTAAATGTTCAAACAATAATGACAACATTAAGCATTGAATGGACAAAACGAACACAGTTCTATTAATTTGAAAGAAGGAGGATTACAACCATCGGTTGTACCAAGCCCTCCTCAGTCTCCCAATCTCTCTTATCTCTCAAGTGAAGAAGTCCAAGTCAACAAGCTCTCTAGGAACCTCTTTGACTCTTGGCCTTCACAATATAACACTATTCTCTATTCCACAAGTATGCAAAAACCTTTAGCAATCCTTTGACCTTCAATTAAGAGCCTTCAGCTCCTTCTTATAGGAGAGGGAGAAAGCCATTGTTGCCTTTCTCTTTCCACTAGTTTGGAATGGAAAAAACTTAGATGTTTCCTTGATCTCTATGCTTTTGCCTCCTTTGGAGTTCAATCTTCTTATGGCAATGACCAATAATGAACTAGTGTGTTGCAGTTTCTTTTATGAACTGATCCTCTTGTGAGGGAAAGTTGGAGATTCAAATCATTCTCCGTGGGCTTTTCCCGATTCAAAATTAAAACATGGGTAACACTACCCTTTAGTGTAAGTAGAGCGTTTCCCTAGCCACCAACGCGAGCTCATTCCTTTGATTAATTGCGTTATAACGTATATTGTCTTTACATTCTAGATAAATTGCTGCTACAGCGAGAAATAGGTTTATTTAGGTCTTTGTATTCCTTCCATGTTGTCTTCTCCTGCGAGGCGATGAGAGGTATTTTGACCTATAACAAGGAAATATTCCATTGTGGGCTGAAATATGCTTTTGTGTGCTCACACAAGGCCTAAAGAGGCGTTGGTGCTGTCCTTAGGTGGCTTTCACATAGGGAGAAACTGTCGTTTGCCTGCTTGTGGTCCCGGAAAGGGACTTTTTTACATTTCCAGGAATGCACGCTTATCGGGCTCCAGTGCGTGCAGAAGGCACACTTATCGAAGGAAAAAGTGCACACTCGGGCATTTATGACTAGTTCAATCTTGAATTGCTCCAAACCTTAGAGATTCTTAATATTTTTTATTCTATAATGTATCTTTGTCCTGTAAATCCTTGGGCTCGACATTACTTGATGTCATTTTTTGCTGTACGATTTTCTAGTGTTAACAGATGCCCTCAAATGTGTGAGGTCTAGGAAGAACTGTATAGCTGAAATACATTATAGTTTCTTTTCTGTATTGTACGTAGAGAGAGAGAGAGAGAGAGAGAGAGAGAGAGAGGCTTGCGTGTACAAGGAAAACATCTTGCACTGGTTCCGAAATAACAACTTCCTAGGGGACCCCCTGCAAGTAGACAAAATATACAACATATTTGCACAATTTCAATGAGGCGGGCATGTCCCATGCTCGTGATGCTATGTCTAGTTAAACAAAATTGATAGATACATGTGCTATCTTTGTCACTATTGTAGTAGTGATGTTGGTGGTTGTTGACGACAACTGCTGACGCCCTCAAGGGCATTTTTTATTTGACGATAGGTGGAATGTGGTACCCATATGCGTAATCTTGGTATGGCAGATCACTATGCAATGTATGCATATGTACTGGCTGGGACCTTCCCATGTAAGCATTGTTTTCAGAGATTCTTATAAAGGCACGAGTCTTCGACGGATCTTGATCAAAGTGCAATGGTTGTAAGGTACAATACCATCGTGACATGAAAGGTTCTGTTGTAGTCGAATTTCAAGAGGATCGATGAAATCTATGGACAATGATGTCTCCCATAGTGCTACCGGAGGATACCCCTTTATGTAGGGAGGGGCTATCCAAGGTACCGCTCCCTTTCTGGAAAATAGGTGTTGATGTCGAAAAAAAGGAAGCCTTAACTGAACCATAATGGGTTTAACATAGGCATGTTGGTGAGCGGTAGATGAAAACGGATGATGGGGATTCATTGGTCCGGGGTCAAAGTATATTTGAGCAGCTTGGTAGCCGTCACAGGTATTTTTTGAAGGGAAAAAATCCCTGGAGTAGGTAGGACTTCCAGGGCGGGTATGTACCAGCCATGATTGTCATAATGGTGCATGCATGGAGGGTACAAAATAATTTGACCAAGGGATATGGGGGATTTCTTCCATGGGAGAAAAAAGTGCAATATGAGGGCGAAGAGGTAAAGGGCGTTGTTTGTGCTCTTTGTACAAAACACAGAGACCGGCACCCCAAAACTTGAAAGAGGGTCGCTCACTTGATGGTGTGAGGACGGTGTTTTGCTTTGGGTAGGGGTCCCATTGGCTGGTATCATGTGTGGGGTTGATGAAGCGAAAGATGTCACAGATGGATTAATGTTGATGGAGGTATGGTGGGCCAAATGCGGTGCGTAGAGGCATGCTTTCATTCTACTTGTACAACCTGGTCATCCGGGAAGGGGGTTGAGTTGGAATGGTGAACTTGACCTTATGCATGATATATGGATGGGCATGAGGTGCTTCCCAGACTAAAATGGTATGGCCATGGCGTCACTTTGTGGAGTGATGTATGGTCTACTTGAGCCGACGATCGCCATGGAGGGGAGGCTCTACTGACCATCAAGGACGTTTATCATATGCAGGGTGAGGTGATGATAAACATGGTCGGGTGTGAGGACCCTAGGTTTTATTTCTGATGGAGATATGATGGTAGGATATGCAAAGATTCTAGGACTCTATCATGCTAAGGGTAGAATGATACCTGCTCCAGAACTTTCGGTGGTGATTGTTGTAAATTGTTTGCAGGTTCTTCCTACAAAAACAACTACCTCAAGTGAAAGCATCTTCTTTTCATTCAATATTATTGAAAAACATGAATCTTGGAAAGGAATATGGGAGGGTGCATACCTGTCGGTGCTTTGAAAATATATTTATTTTTTCAGGAGTGCGAATGTGTGGCATCACCTCTGTTTATTGAGAGCTGTTACTTGGATCCTATTTTTTATTTCAGTTGCAATTTCCCCCAAACTAAGATCATGGGGGAGGGCGTTGCCGGTTAGTGCCCCCCGTCTAGGATCTCCCCAAATATAGATTACTACTACCTAGGTGACCTTAGGTCAAAGACCTGACCAAGCTGTCTGCAGTAATCAATGTGCCTGAATCTCAAGAAGATGAGGCAACCAGGTTTCCTTTTCCCTGGTTGGTGTATGGTGGCTTGGGTGGAGGAGGGACAAATGGTTTTCGATCTCGTGACCTTCGTTCCTCCTCTAGGGACCGCATGGTACACGGTTCATTTCCAGATGCCTGGATGGAGGGATCCTTTTGATAGGATTTCTCAACCGCACGTAAGGCGTCCCTATATGGTGGGACCTCTGGGCAACGATAGGTGTAGTTCCCGTAGATGCCATAGAGGGCGCATGCGTGATTGGTATGCAGCAGTTTGCATGTACTTTTGGTGGCAAGTTCCTTTTTATGGGAATGTCGTTTTGAGGTGCCTGCCTCGCAGCCGAGGAGTGGTTTTAACTTGTCCAACTCCGAACATTGTGGGTAGGGTGTCCAGTGACATCACATATAGCGCAGGATGATTACTCCCTCTACATGGTGAGGGTCACCACTTTCTTTCCTTTCTTGGCAATTTTCTTTATTGTGGGAGTCAGTTTTGCAGCAGGAATTTCCCTTGTGGGGGCGGCTTCGACTACTGCTTGGGTTGGTTGGGGCTCCTCAAGACCATGAGGTTTTAATCCAAATGCAGTAAAATTGGTATTTGGCATTCTTGGATGGGGAAAGAGGTACCACACTGGGAATGCCAATGATATGTTGGGTAGTACCAGTGTTTCCAAGACCTGCTAGGAGGTGAAGCCAGGAGGTGGGTATAGGAAAGGAGTTTGGGAGGTGGCATAGACTAAGGAGGCTGCAGTAGTTGATGCCTCGGTGTCATTAATACTTGAGTATGTGTCCTGAATAACCTCGGTGCTTGACGTGGACATCACGCATACCGGGGCCACTGTGGTATCGGGTGATACCTCAGGGATAATGGGAGGATCTCCTAGGAAGGATCCTAGGATGGACGACAGTTTGAATTGGCCAGGGCCATATTCTTGATACCGTGAAATACCATCAGTGGTTGTGTCTACATAAGGTAGAACCATATCTGTATTGGTCAAGGGACACTTTTCATTGTGCATCAGCTGGTCTACTGTAATGATTCGATCCTCGTGGGGGAACATCATGATGTGGAAAATGGAGGATGCTATGGCAGACATGGTGTACATGTAACTCCTCCCAAGGAGTATATTGTAATCTAAGTGAACGTCCAAGACTTCGATGTCTATGTAGACCATTTTTTTGGCTAAGCAGACCGGTACGTTTTGAAAGAGACCCGCGGGGGTGGAGGGCCGACCGTCGTATGCCCTGAGTGCGATCATGGAAGGTTTGAGTTCTGGGGCTCCTAACTTCTGCCATACATTCTTTGATGCATGTGGATGCACCCTCATCTATGACACATCGGTGAATAGTGATATTCTGTACCTATATTGGTATCTGAAAGGCAATCATAGAGGGAAGCCTAGGGGTGGCTTTGTCTAAATCAAAATCCATCATGCGCGTGTCGGCAGGGTCGACGACACCTAAGGCAGAAAGTAGGGCTTTCTGCTACTTCGGGCATGACTACAGTACCTCCAAAGCAGACATAGCAGCAGGTGACTGGGCTAAATCATCTACGATACTGTAATTGTGGGCTACCTTGGAGTAGTTACCTGCTCACCTATTAGGCCCTTTAACCATTTTTGGAAATGGTTCTAAAGGAATCTTTGGAATGGTTAAAGGTGTAGTCAGCGCAGATGTACTAGCCCCTAACGAACTAGTGTCTGGTGGGGTGTCATAGGTACGATTCCCTATTTGAAAAAAAAATTCTTCGCCGACCATGTAAATTTCATGGCAGTTTTTCTCGAAATCGTTGGGGTTTTGTTGTTGAGTGCTGACCGTTCCTTGATGGGGGAAGGGTTCTTGCGTGATTACAGTTTTTTGGGAAGATCCTCCTTGTCCTCGGTTACTCTAAAGCTTTTTAAGCTCAGGGTGTTCGGGATAGTGGTGAGTATAGTGCCCGTACTCACCACATATCGAACAAGAATGGTTTGTTCATAGAGGTGGCCTTTTGCCTTGCTTTTGAGCATTACTTGGCTCCTGGTTCTGATTCTGGTTGAAGTTATCTCCAGGTCGGGGTCGTGGTGGGCACTGTTGAATGTTGCCCCCCTGTTCAGGGTTCCCTTTGGGTTTGTTTTTTACCTTTATTTTGACCACATTAGGAGGGTAATTCTCCTGATGATACTGGTGTGGTTGATCTTGGGATGGCTGCACAAAGTTCACCTATGCATTATTTTGCATTGGTGGGTTATGTGCTTGGGACTGAGCATATTGTTGTCCCATATTTGCACTTGGCCATTGGGGGAGAGTTCTTCAGTCATTTTTTCTTCCTGCGTACTGGTTCCCCCCGGCCGGAGGGTAAGGTCCACCTTGGTGATACGCAGGCACCCTATTAGTCAAATTTTGCTGCTGCATATGATGACTTTGAAATCCAGGTTGAGACATGTCCTGGGTAGATACATGTGTATAACCGAGATTCGGATTGCTGCTACCTAGGTACCCTTGGGTCATTGACCCAATAAGTCCGTCTACAGAGTTCGACGCACCTGGAAATTCATGATAAGATTGCAGGCGCGGGGCGTTAGGTAGGATATTGTATATGTATCCTGATTGTGTATAAATCAGTTCAAGCTGTTGGGATTTACTGATTACATCCTCTTCGGATGTGGGGTTACGTTGCGCCACATCCTTTGAAATCTCCACCGTTAGAGTTTTCAAGAATAAATCTAAAAGGACTCAGTCGTCAAGTTGAGCTTTGCATAAGCTAGGACGCCGTCTCCACTCATGGAGGTGTTCAGAAATGTGGGTAGAGGGTGATTTTCTGAAATGAATGAGTAATTCCATTCCTGAATCGTGGTGAATGGGTAGCTGAAAGTATGTAAGGAACGCAGTAGCGAGGGCGCTAAAGGTTCTATGTGAAGCAGGGGGTTGCTCGACGTACCATTTCGCGGCCACTCCCATAAGAGTGCGTTGAAATAGCTTCAATCGAACAGTATCATCAATGATGTTATTTGATGAGCACCACAGGTGAAAGGTCATTATATGATTCCCTGGGTCTTCTGCTTGCTTGTCTTCAACTTTGGTATGTCTGAAGGGAGCTTTGTGGGTATGGGAGGCCAATTGGGGTCGTGTGCGATGGGTTCATTGGTGAGCTTGGTTAAATCCGGTAGATTTAACACCGCTAAGAAGGCTGACTGAGAGGTTGACGCCATGGCAACGTGTGAAGACACGAAGTTCTAGTTAGAACGGGGGTTAGTCTATGACGTACCCAGTTGTGAATTCAACTGGCTTCCCATATGGGATACACTCTTCTGCCCCCTAGGGGACGAGGGGGGAGTGATGTGCGGTGTGGTGTTGGGAGACCGACTAGGGTTCCCAACCAAGAAAGGAGGAACCAACCACTGTGGCAACGTTCTTTCTTTGATGCCTAAATGGCGAAAGACTTGGAACCCCTCCTGTTAATGGGGGGAGGTCCAAAAGACGCCTGGACCGACGAGGTTCCGTTGGAACCATTTGAGCATCATCCAAGTTAGGTTTTGGAAAACACTTTTGAGGGGATTGAGTCTATGATCACGTCAAATTTATGGCCACATACATAAAACAAAGCAAAAAAAAAGAAATGATTTTTCCTTTAATCTAATCTATGTGATAAACCAAGCGAAAAATGGTTTCGTCTATTTGTGCGTGATACTCAAAAAACCATAGAAGACCTAATAATGTCCTCACACTCTCAAAAGTAACTGGGCCTTGAGAGGATTTCTTTCGATGCTGGCACAATGTCCCGAAAGAACTGGCGACACCCCCAGTCATCCGAAGAGAATCAACCAAGGTAAGGGTAGAGGGTCTGGCGCTTGCCTACACCATCACCTATAGGGTAAAGGATGCCCTAGTTTTGGCCACTAAGAACCACGATCCCACGTGAGCATTCGATTATTGGGCTTCTTGGTAGTTAGCTAATAGTACCAAGTATCAGATGGGTCAGGTAGCCCCAACTGATACCGCACGCACTGTGCCTAAGCCTAACCCCCTCTGAATCAGGTCTCTGCTACACTTGGGTTTTCTTTTCCATGGGCTGATAGGTGGATTTTAAACTCGCTAAAAACACAACTTATATGTTTCAAATGTGAAGCATGATCAAGGCAGCTTACTGGATGCCTACCCCCTTGATCCTAACTTAAACTATAATTTCTCTTGTGGCCCCTGTGGGGAGAGTTTAGTGAGTTGGTTTAAGTTATTTTTAGGTGGCTTTATTTTCTTAGCGGGTGAGTGTGTGTGAGCGTATGGTGAAAAATATCATAATTTGAACATATGGATATCGGTGATCTGTTACAAATTTCCCCCTAGTTAAACTATGTTGTGTTTTTCCTTGCTCAAATAAAAAGCATTTGTGGATAATGGGTCACTTCCAAAACCTCCTAATTAGTCTATGTGAGTGACTAAAGGGAGATGAAAAATCACAAATGTAGAGTGTTCATATGCTTGTCTAGGTTCACCCAATGGCGCAAAGACAATAGAGATTACTTACTCTAACTTGCAATTAAGTCCTAATCCCGTAATTTCCTAAATGCAAAAATTGAAATTTAAACTAAACAATTTCTACACTAGCTTATGCATGTGTGGTCATGAGCCACTTACTTGGAATAGTTAAACTGAGTGTGCATACCAGAATTTTCAAAAACATAAATTTTTCGGAAAGCAATGGTTAATTCGCCCCCTACTTAAACTATGTAAATATTTTTTGCAAAAAATCAACTTAAATGAAAACTAACTAAATGCCTACAAAAAGTAGCAAAAATCAGCCTTCAGAAGCTGTGGGGTATCAACACAGTTGTTGGAAAATAAATTAGGGGCTAACCAACACATTACAAGCAGAAAAATGTAGCAGGTATGGAGAAAAAATCTCTCTGCAAATTGTACGCAAAACCTTCTGATAGGTGCGCCTTCCTGTGCGCAAGCCACTCCTGAACGTGTACACTACGCGTTTGTGTGTAAAAACAGCGCGGGAAATTCCTGCAAGTAAAAAATTAGGAGCTACCTTCTTCATTCTGCCACTTCAACGAGTCTAGGGACTGGAAGATGGGTCAGAGGATTGTCAGCTCCACTCCAGCATAGACTAACGGTCTCCTGCAAATAATGGCACAACCACATAAACTTGAAACACGTCAGTGGAGTCGCCAATCCTGTTGTGGTGGATTCGACACTCGAGTGTACAAAATCACACACATTTAGAGAATGTGGTCTTTTCTATAAACCATAAGTAAAAGGCAGTATCTGGGGGAGCTCAGAAGTATAAGACTTAAAATGAAGTAATACACTTAAGTATGCTCCGTTGAAAAAGTAAAACTAAAAACATAAAAAAGAAGCTAAATAGAGAGTTCCAAATAATAACAAGGTAAACAATGGCTTGATGGCCTTCTTCTCATTGAATGCTTGGAATGAATACAAATACTACCCACTTGCTGAAGGGCCTAGGCAGAGGCTCTAGGACCCAACGCAAGGATGTTTGTTCTTCAAGTTATGCCCTCTGACGCAGTTCAACTCTCTTTCTATGTTGCAATAGACTGAAATTGTTGGGTGGCCAAAAATTGAGTCCTCTTCTTCAGCTCCTGCTCCTTGGTTCACACAAACAGCTGGTGTTGCTTGGGAAACTTTGGCCAGCATAAACTTGTGCTCACAAATTGTTCATCTCTTTGAGGGTTTATATAGTTGAGCTTTCAAACCACCTTCCCTCCCTTGGTACATGGTGGATAGTGACCCAAGGGAGGGGAAATATTCCATTGTGGGCTGAAATATTCTTTTTTGTGCTCACACAAGGCCTAAGGAGGCACTAGTGTTGTCCTTAGGAAACTTTCACATAAGGAGAAACTGTCATTTGCCTGCTTGTGGTCCCGGAAAGGGGATTTTTTCCATTTCCAGGAATTTGCACTTATCGGGCTCCAGTGCACGCAGAAAGCACACTTATCAAAGGAAAAAGCATGCACTATGGCATTTATGACTAGTTCAATCTTGAATTGCTCCAAACCTTAGAGATTCTTAATATTTTTTATTCCATAATGTATCTTTGTCATGTAAATCCTTGGGCTCAACATTACTTGATGTCGTTTTTTTTGTACGATTTTCTAGTGTGAACAATGAGCATAGTAATGTTTTGTATTATATTGTATATATATGTTGTTGATTTGCATTTATTGTCTTAGTTTGTTTTTTATGTTTTTCTTGATGTTAGTAATCTTCTTTACATTTCATCACAGATGTCTAAATATTTGGAACCATTTTTTTGGGTATGCTAATGTAGCTAGTCGTACTACACAAAATCTATCCTCTACAGTGTGGGCCATTTTCGCTCTGAACGGCGAGTTAGTGAGTTTTCAAGGGATTTGTGTCAGCCAATCTACAAAAAATATTGATGAGTATAGTGTGTTGATCAAACTTCTCTCTGATTCCATTTCATTTGGTATTAATCGCATCATCATAAGGTTAGACTCACAACTTGTGGTATTACAACTTACTAGTGTTTATACAATTAGAAATACAACACTGCATTGTATATTCCTAAGAGTTCGAATTTTGGAAAGACACTTTGATTTTATCCAATATCAACACATTTCCATAAACTTGAACACATTGATTTATTCTCTAGCAAATTATGTTATAAAAAAACATTTGAAAAACATGTAAAGATACATTCACATAATTGAATAAGATTGCACAATAAACATAGGAAAACATTGAAATCAAATATATAGATAGTTATAGGTTTTTACAAAAATTTGTGCCCAAGACACATTGGTCATCTAACCTCAAAATGTATGCAATATGTCAAAAGTAAACTAGTGATGCTCATGGTAACATGCTATCTATCTAGCTATCCTACTAAGTAACTGCATCCAGCGGTTAGGAATGCCAATAGTGTGATGCTGCAGTCGCATGGGTAACTCTTCGATCCAGAAATCTGGAATCCCGAAGGTCAACCCCTCTATGTGCTGCCAAAGCTCAGTAAGAGTCTTAGCCATGTCTAAATCCTAAAGGACTACTCTCCCGACAGCCCTCTCTGTTAGCTCATCCACTCCATGCTCTGGCTCTTTCACTAGTTGAACTCAACCCACATGTGAATTACATTTAAAATTTAGTTTATTCTTGGGAAAAAATGTATAATCCTTAGGAAAATAAGAAAAACATGGTAAAAACATTCTTACCGCACTAAGTGCCTTCTGGTAAAGCTAATTTTGGATCTGCTTGAAAATCAACATCTGCATATGCATACTCATCGATGGAAATAATCTGTCACCTAAACCAGGTGAAGAATGCAGTAGAGAAAATGATGGATGATTGGCCTGCATGTCTATCCATCAGTTATACCCATATCTGCATCCTCAGATCTCTAGGGTTAGATACACCCAACATCACATGTTGAGGTTGCATCAGTGGAATCCACTCTAAGGCAAAAGAAATGAGGATCGAACCATAGTTTAATTTTTTATTCCTTACTCCCTTTGCCTTCCTCAGTTATTATTTCATTTGAGAGAATAAAACTTCATCCCAGTTAAAAACTGTTGGTTCTATGCACTCTAGTGCATACTGCATATAAGATCTATTCGCTACATGTAGTGTAGTGGTACTAGCAATATTTGCGATCGTGAATAAGATGGTTCTCAATGGAAAATCACGAATTTTACGGATGTTTATTTTCCCATCCTTGCTAGGCTCTGCCCCTGGGTATAAATACTGCAAAATAGAGTCTCTCGTCGTATCTCCTCTAAGAGAAGATCCTGAGAGAGAAATGGGTAAGCCTCTCCTTGACAAGCTTGTCAGAAAATAGATGTCCTCTGCTGTAACTAGAATGAATTTGTTCCTAATGTGAAATGCCTCAATTGTCAGATCCAATGCACAAAAAAGGAACTATAAAAGTTCCATTTGTTCCCTCATACCTAATAAGAGGAAGTAATTTAATAACCCACAATCCCTGAGGGCTCTTACAGTACTCAAATCATTAAGGGAAATCATGTTTTGTTCTTCATGCTCTCTTTCTCTCCAAGTAAATTTCATTCTATTCCGATGAATCCCTGAAACATAACCATAAGACTCATTAGACTCCTTTTCATGCAAAAAATTAGGAAACTTTTGGGTACAAAGCAAGAATAAAAAATGTGAATTGCGCCCAATGCAGTCTTGGTCAATAGACAGTGCATTTTATATGCACTTAAGCTTCATTTTGAGTGCATTCCAATGCATTTTTCGAAGCCCAAGGGTGTGTTTCCCTCTTTTGAAAAATAATTTACACTAAGTGGCCCAAATCCTTAAAAAATTGCAATGAAATGAAATGAAATGAATACTGAAAGAAATAGGGGGTTTAAGACACCAAAATAGATTAAATAGATATGAAAACCGTCAACATAATCAATTGCAATCAATAGCTAAAGTTCGGGGGAAAAAACAGGTTCAGAGCTCCAAAATGAAAATGGTAACTTTCAAATGGAAAAAATGAATAGTAAAACTCTTTTAATTAGTCATTTAATTATTTGCAAGTCATATTTATTGTTGTGACTATGGTTTTATTCAAATTTTATCATGAAACAGGTATTTTTAATCCATTTTTATGTTGTTCTAAACAGGTTTGCAACTGATGAGAAGATTAGTCGTGCACATTTATTTCAAGAATGATTTGACCACAAAGCATATTTTTATCCTTATTTTTTGAGCTTTGATAAAAAAGAAAAAGGACTTGAAGTGCACTTTTATCTCTTTTTAAAGCTTCGATAACAGCGAAAAAGGAACCCTTGGAGTCCTCTTTTAGCTCTTTTCAAACTCCGATAATGTGAAAATATTACCGAGCACTTGTCTTTTCGAGCTTGTAAAATTAAATGAATTGATATCTACTAGTATAAGTTTAACCATTTTCTGGATTGAAATAGATTATTTACAAAAAAGGAAAACCTTAGTCGAACATGGCTAGGAGGTTCTCTCAAATATTATTTTACACTTTTTTGGATCTAAGCGACAACTTTATGAAAAATTACTTATGGAGTTTTCTTTTTTCCTCTTTTTCAAACTCTCTAAATATGAAAAAGGACCATGTTGTCACTTTCGTTAGGCTTGTTAAAACATAAAATAGTGATGGTCTTGTCGATCATGGCAAGAATCAAGTTTCATTCATCAATAGACTCATTAAATTATTAAATAGTGATACATTATTTTCTCGAAGGTTTTAATTATAGATCAAGAATATGTTATCCTCCTCAAGCTTGTTAAAAAATAAAGAGGTACTGGTCAACAAATGACCAGGGAAAATTTGGGAAAGTGAACAGAACTTTTACGGTAGCAAGTCGCTCTTGAACATGACGCTTCACTCCATCATCATGACTATTTGGGTTGGGTAATCTTCTTGAAAATTCATTCATACTTATGGTTCATCATACCTTCACATTGGTTTTGGGTCAATGCTGCCAACTCATCTCAGTGTCGGCGATATGTTCAAGAGAAGTCATCCAATGAATACTCATCCTTTTGCAATACTCATAAACCTTCATTCTCATGACAGTCATCCCTGAACATTGCTATATCAAGTCACATTTTGTCTCTGAAATCAGTAACTCCCATTTCATGATAAAGTGGTTTCCTATTGACATAAAATAATTATGTAGGAATTTTACTTAGAAACATCATCTTCCAGTACCATGAGGCTTGTTACAGCATCGACAAGATCCTTGCTTCTGGACCTTTGACCGAAATATTTTGTTTGGCGTTCAACATCAAATCATATATTCACGCCTTACGAAATTTACTACAGTACCTTGAGGGCCATTAGCATTAATGGTGGTTCTCTCGCATTTGTTAACAACTCACATCATTGGCTGGTAATCAAACAATGTCTTACCATTTTCGACTACAAATCATATATTCACATGGCTAGACTTGTACCTGAATGGTCGAGTCAACGAGATAAGAAGACCCTGGATCTATTTTCAGCCATCTGGGATATGATTTCAGGATTTTTGTACACATCATATGTACGGTGACCTTACATACAAATCGTCATCCAAACATGGGCCTATATTTGTAGGCATGTCTATATTGGACAACATTCCAATGTAAATGACTTTCTGCACTATGTACATGTTATTAGATAGTTTATGTGTTGAGCATGGGAATGCCTCCCTCAACAATTCGTGATTAAGATGAAAATATAATGATGTAATGTATTGTAAGATTGATGTAGGTCGCCACTCCACTTCAGTTCTAGCCCATCACATCGTAAAGAAACTCATTCAAAAAATATTTTATTATTCTGACTTCATGCTTTAGGGGAAAGATGTTATATGTCAATGTTAGGTCCCTATATTAATAGTATAGTCCCTTATTGTTGTTAGTGTAACCCCCTTATTGTTATTATTGTACCCTTGTAACCCCTATATTGTTATTATTGTGCCCTTAAATTATTATTGTTAGGTCGGCTAGGATTACATTGTGGCCCCACTAGGATTACATTATGGCCCCATGGACTCCTATATATAGAAAGGGGGTTTTGTAAATTGTATCATCCAAGAATTGTTCATTCATGTAATGTATTGGAGGTTTCCCCCCTCAAAGTGGCTTATTTCTAAGGCGTTGATATCTCTTTTCTTCTCTTTTTGGAGCTGGTTTCACAACATTTGGTATTAGAGCTTTGAGATTCTAGGGTTTCGCTGCTCCAAGTAGGTCATCGTGGAATTTTCGCTATAACATTTTTTCTACGAAGGTTCAGAATATGAAATTTTTAGAGTGCGAATAAAAAATCCTGAGAAAAATTGTCACAACATTTCAGAGCTTGGTTCGCAATATTTTCGAAGATATGATCGGTGCAAGTTATGTCATTTTGTAGGCTTCTGAATTTATCCTGAACAGGTCATCGTGGTATTTTCGTAATAATTTTTTTTCTATGAATTTTCAGAAGCTGAAATTTTTAGAGTACGAAGCCTAAATCCTGAGGAACATCATCACAAACTTTCAGATATTGGTTTGCAATATTTTCAAAGATATGACCTGTGAAAGTTAGGGCTTTTTGAGGCTTCTGAATTTCATCTCAAAGAGGTGATCGTGGGAAAATATTCATAGCTCTCTCTCTGATCATCGGATTGGAATTCTCTAAAACGTGGCTGCAAATACACAGACTGTATTTTTCAGTCTATCAATTTCATAGCCAAAGGAGGAATCAGTGACACGTGGAAAGTCATACAAGTTCTCTTTACTGAACCAGTCCAAAATTGGGTCATTTTGGGACATTGGACATAAATTTTCCTTGAAGAATCCAAATCATATCATACATATGGCATTTGAAAGAAAATTCAGAGGGATACTATAGGGCTGAATTTCAGATATTGAGAATCCACAATTATAGATATAATTCAATTTCAATATCGAGCTCCTCAAAAGCAAGTAAAAGGTGTGTACTTTTTTTTTCTGAATTGCATAAGTCTTCTTGAACAATCAAGTTGAATTGATTCCAAGGGCATATTGTAGAAACGATATCAGTATTGGATTCTAAAATGGCCCCTAAAAAGAATTCAACACCCATTAAGCCCTTAGAAAGCTCTACTATGACTCATGAAGACGAAGAATGGCAACATGACATATCAAAATTACAAGAGCAAGTGCAACAATTTTCGCTCTCGTAAAGAGAAATAGAAAATGACATGGAAGTTTTGAAGAAAGGTGTGGAAACTAAGATGAATGGTTTGAAGAAATACGTGGAATCTAAGATGGATGGTTTGAAGAATGGCATGGAATCTAAGATAGATGGCATGGAAGCTGGCATGGAATCTAAGATGGATGACATGGAAGCTAAGATTGATGATAAAATGGAAAACATGAAGAATGATCTAAAAGTAGACATGGAAGGTTTGAAAAAGTTGATACAAGAAATGTTTCCTAATGGTGAAAAGATAGTAGAGGAAACTTATGATGAGAACAAAATAAATGTTAATCATGATTTCATAAAATCTAATGTTGTAAGAAAAATTACCATTCCAATGCATATGAAGAAGTTTGATCGAAAAAGGATCTTGTAACATGGATAATAAAAATGGAGCAATATTTTTGATCTCCATAATACGAAAACACACGCAAGGTACGCATTGCAACTTTACATTTAGAAAAAAATACATTTGTATGGTATCGATGGCTTTTCTCTCGTAAAATTGTCACTTGGTCAATTTTTACGGAAAATATTCTTTGATATGTGGATACAAAAGGAAAAGCGACACAACATTTCGAATACGCAAGGTCATTACTTATGAATTTTTGGTCATGCCTTTTGGCCTTAACAATGCACCTTCTACATTTCAAGGGTTGATGAATTCCATTTTCAAACCCTTCCTTAGAAAATTTGTGCTAGTATTTTTTGATGATATACTAATCTACAACAGGTCTTGGAAGGATCATGTTGAACATGTTGACAGGGTGCTCAAACTATTGCAGGAGAAACAATTATATGCAAAAACATCGAAATGTTTCTTTGGAGTACAAGAGGTGGAATATCTGGGTCATATTATATCTCACGAGGGTGTTAAAGTAGACCCTAACAAAATTAAAGCCATTAAGGAATGGAAAGTCCCCATGACCATGAAGCAATTGCAAGGATTTCTTGGGTTAACAGGGTATTATCACAAGTTTGTTAAGAATTTTGGGAGAATAGCGGCACCTCTAACAACATTATTGAAGAAAGATGCATTTTCATGGACTCCTGAAGCAACTAAGGCCTTTGAACATCTTAAAGAGGCAATATTCCTAGCACCGGTCTTAGCTACGCCAGACTTCACAAAAACCTTTATTATGGAATGTGATGCCTCAAGAAATGGAATTGGTGTTGTTTTAATGCAGGAAGGAAGACCCATTGCTTTTGAAATTCGTCCAATCAAAGGAAATTATTTACATAAACCTATTTATGAGAAGGAAATGTTAGCAATATTGCATGCACTAAAGAAATGGAGAACTTACCTAATGGGAAGACACTTCAAGGTAAAAGCTGATCATGATAGTCTTAAACACTTTTTGGAACAAAGACTATCTTCAGAAGAGCAGCAAAAATGGGTCACAAAGATGTTGGGTTATGACTTTGAAATAATATACAAAAAATGGAAGCTAAATGTTGTTGCGGATGCACTCTCAAGAAAGAATGAAGAGGTGGAAGCATTGCTTTGTGTCATTTCTATTATCCAACCAGATTGGATAACCGAAGCAAGAGATGAATGGAAGAATGACAAAGATGTATGGACACTCATTCAAAAGTTGCAGCAAGATCCTAGTACATCTGATACATTTAGTTGGAGAAATGATTCCTTATGGTACAAAGATCGCTTATATCTTTGTAAGAATTCCCAACTAAAACAAAAGATTCTTCTGGAATTGCACACTTCTCCTTTAGGAGGACACTCAGGATTTTTAAAAACTTACCACCGGGTGAAGAAAGAATTTTTTTGGGATGGCCTTAAATCTGATATTCAAAAGTTTGTGGCGGAATGTTTGGTTTGCCAGCAGAATAAAGTTGAGACAATTAGGACCCCGGGACTTCTACAACCTTTATCCATTCCAAGTCAACGTTGGGAGGAGATTTCAATGGATTTTATCACAGGTTTACCTAAGTCCAAAGGAAAGAGTGTCATCATGGTGGTAGTTGATAGACTTACCAAGTATGCACACTTTTGTGCAGTATCTCATCCATTTAAAGCAAGTACAGTTGCTACTACATTTATGGATAGAATTCAAAAGATACATGGAAGCCCAAGGGTTATTGTGAGCGACAAAGATCCCATTTTTACTGGAAATTTTTGGACGGAGTTATTTTCTTGTTTGGGTACTCAATTAGCTCATAGCTCATCTTATCATCCTCAATCCGATGGTCAAACTGAGATAGTAAATAAATGTTTGGAATGATATCTTTGTTGTTTTGTATCTGATAAACAAACACAATGGGTCAAGTGGTTACCTCTCGCAGAATGGTGGTATAACACTTCTTTCCATACTGCAGCAAAAATGACCCCATTTATGGCACTTTATGGATATCATCCACCATCCATCACATCATATTTAAGGGAAAATTCGAAGGTTCAAGCAGTGGAAGATCACATCGAGCATCAGCAAGAAGTTCTCCAACTCTTAAGGGATAACCTGAATTTGGCACAAAATCGAATGAAACAACAGGCAGATCAACATCGTAGCGAGAGAAGTTTTGATGTAGGAGATTGGGTATTTTTACGGCTACAACCATACAAACAAATGTCCCTCAAGCAAGCATAGAAGGATAATAAATTATCGCCAAAGTACTATGGTCCTTACAAGGTGTTGCAAAAGATTGGTACTATGGCATACAAATTGGAGCTTCCTGCTTCTTCACGAGTGCATCCAGTTTTCCATGTTTCATGTTTAAAGAAGGTTATAGGTGAAAATCTTCCAGTTCAAACAATATTTCCAGAACTTGATGAGGAAGGAAAAATCATATTGGAACATGAAGCGGTCACGGAAACAAGAACTCGACAACTACGGAATCGATCAATTTCAGAGTATCTCATCAAGTGGAAGAACTTACCCACTGAAGATTCTACATGGGAGGATGAGAATTTTATACAGAAGCACCCAGAGCTACTCAAGCATTGAGGACATCACTTTTTTGAAGGAGAGGGCATGTTAGGTCCCTATATTACTAGTATAGTCCTTTATTGTTGTTAGTGTAACCCCCTTATTGTTATTATTGTACCCTTGTAACCCCCATATTGTTATTATTGTGCCCTTAAATTATTATTGTTAGGTCGGCTAGGATTACATTGTGGCCCCATGGACTCTTATATATAGAAAGGATGTTTTGTAATTTGAATCATCCAATAATTGTTCATTCATGTAATATATTGGAGGTTTCCCCCTCGAATTGGCTTGGTTCTAAGGCGTTGATATCTCTTTTCTTCTCTTTTTGGAGCTATTTTCACAACAGTGAATTTGGGCATCATCCCCCAAGACCTGGTCAAACTAGACATCATCCCTAGGACCAATGAAATAGGGTCTATCATCCCCTATAATTTCATTTTCAACAGCGAGCCATAGGTGAAATAGATCAACCCCTTGCCTATGGTAGTCGAAAAATATCAAGTGTAGAGTAGAAATATTCAACCACAGGACGAGAACGGCTAGTTATGGTGTATGCATTGCAGAAGTACCACCACTACCTATTAGGAGGCCACTTTAAGATGGTCATTGACCATTCTGCTTTGAAATACCTGGTCAACAAGCCTGTGTTTGGGGGGAAGATCTGCCAATGGTTGTTATTGTTTCAAGAATATGATTTTGAGATTGTGGTAAAGCCTAGATGCCTAAATGTTGGGCGAGATCACCTGTCATGCATTGAAACTAGTGAAGAAATGACCAACCTGGAGGATGGCTTGCCCAGGCAACGAGTTTTTCAATAAAGATTTTTGATGAAAATTTCTCGGACATCATTCAGTTCTTGACTACTAGACACACACCTGACGAATATACGGTCCAGCAGAAGAAATAAATCGTAGCATGCACAGCTGACTTCAACATCATCGTTGAGAAATTGTACAAACTTGGCGTAGATGAAGTGTTGCACAGGTATGTCCTTGAGTATGAGAGAAGCGCTATTTTGGATGAAGCCCATGGAGGAATTGCTGGGGGTCACTACGCCGGTAAGGTGATGGCACAAAATATTTTGCGAGCTAGCTTCTGGTGGCCATGCGCATAGTGGCCGGTGTTGCACATTGTCGCGCATGCGATGTTTTCCCGAAAGGACAAGAAAGCCCTCACACACAGACAACCACACGCATCCCCATAGTACAGCAGGCTATTGAAAAATGGGCTATTGATTTTTTTGGCCCTATCAATCCCCCTGGAAAGATCAGTGGCACGCACTACATCATCACAACAATAGATTATGTCACCAGATGGATTGAAGACAAACCTGTATGGAATGCAATGCTAATACTATCACGCAATTCATATTTGAAAACATTGTTACATTGTTTGGTTGACCCAAGATTTTGATCAGTGACCAGGGCATGCATTTTTTCAATGAAACCATTGAAGCACTCACAAAATAGTTCATGATGTGCCATCAGAAGAGTACCCTGTACCACTGACATGCAAATGGCACGGTTGAAGAATTCAACAAAATATTGAAGCATTCAACAAAATATTGGTGTTTCCAATGTAATTCATCGTCCTTGGTTTGCACATTGCGGCATTCAAAAATATGGCAGAAGAAGATGCTCAAGGAGAACAGTTGGCACAGATGGTTTCTCTGGAAGAAGGTCAGTTTATTTCAAATTATCACCAGAAAGTCCAGAAGGCACATGAAAAAGCATGGCATGATTGGCACATTAGACAGAAGGTATTCCAAGTAGGGCATTTGGTCTTATTATATGAAAGTAAATTCTTGCTCCACCACGGGAAATTGTGCACGCACTGGCTTCGCCCTTATGTTGTGATGTTAGTGGTGTGTGCTTGGCCACCTTGAATGGTCAATTCCTCCTCGGATATGTTAATGGAAGTCCCCTGAAGCCGTACAGGGACAACCCTGCGCCCACGCCTTAGTGAATCAGAACTCGTCACATGTTTGTGTTGGGGCCCTATTGGAGCGGGGTCCCCTAAGGCACAAGTTTCAAATCTTCGTTTTGGATAATTTTGTATGTGCGTGTTGCGCAAAGTAAGTCAAGGGACTTTGGGGTGGTCAAAGTTCCCTATTTTTGTGTAAATAGACTTAAATGTCAACTGTGGGCCTCAAACCATGGTTTGTGACCATAGTATTTGTGCGTTAGGCGCATATAAATAGATAGAATATGTCTAAGCTAAGTATTTCATGATATTGAAAGATAATTTATGATTTTGATCGAAAATATTCTGTAAGAGTCTCATCAAGTTAGGGTTGGATAAAATGCTCTTGTTGGCTATGTGCACAGAGACCTGTCCTGGTTGTGTGCGAACTCCACTGGTTGTGTGCACGGAAGGGTTTTGTAAGGGTTTGGTAAGTTTTTTTTTGTAAATAATATTGATGTACTGAATGATATATCTGGAGATAATATAAGGAACTATTTTGGCGAACCTCTTGTGTTATGCATCTGTGTTGGTTATTGTTATGCTTTGTTGATACCACATTGTTCTAAGTTTCTTATTACCTTTTGTGCAAGATATTTGGATAACTTATGATTAAATGTTGATAAATAATAGATCTTTTTAAGTCTTTTCTACATTGTGACTTGGATCGACTTCTATTCTGTTTTTATGCGCCAATGTGATAGCGATTATGTGGAATTTTGTTAATGTTTGTGCATTCTCTGTGCACGCATTTGTATAAGTTTGCTTCGGGTTTTTTTTGAAGACCATTGTAATATTACATAATGAAAAAGGAAGGAATATAGAACATCTGCAGCATTCCAAATAAAGTGAAACAAGAATATAACACTAGAATCTGGAAAATGCTAGAAATATGTTGCAACTGGAAATTACACTAAGACAACATAACCATGAGAAGAAACAACTGGGTCGTATCATTAGTATGAAAAACAAAAATAAATTACACAGTGCTCCAAAGAATATGCACTCAAGCCAACAAGAAGTGGTTGAAATAGCTCTAAATCCTAGCACTGGAAATGTGGTTGCTATTATTGCTACTAGAAGGTTGTCTCCGTGCAGTACTGTTGGAAACTATTGTTGGGAAGAAGAACCATGTGCGAGAGGTTGTTGGAGTGCTCGGAAATATCCTATATTTTAACCATGAACTCTACTCAAAAAACCCATAAAACCCTAGAAATGGTTTGGTTTGGTTTTGACTTTGGAAATTCGGTCGTCTAGGGTTGCAAAGCACACTTCTGCTGGCTAACTTACACAATGTTGTTGGGTAAATTCTAGGAAATGGCTGAAACAATGATAAAATTGGTGCAAATTATCCCAATCAGCTCTATATATGAAGGGATGATCCCCTCACTAGATTCCAAGCTAGGAAACTTGGATCCTTCTGCCTCCTCCTTCCTCCTTCCTCATCCTTCTGAAGGAGACTGTGCTACTAAGAGGGGCAGTAGTATGGCCCGATATCGGATGATGAGATACTAATCTAGAATATTTAAATGTGCTAAAAAATTTTAGGGTTGATCCCCTCACAGGATTCCAGGCTAGAATTCTTGGAACTTCCTTCCACCTCTGAAGCTTACACTACTAGACTACAAAATGTTGAAGATGACTGTGCTGCCAAAGAGGGGAAAATTATTGGCCTGCTTCCAAATAATACAATAATACTCTCAAGATGTTGAAATATACTCAGAAGTGAATGTTTTATCCCCACACAGGATTCCAAGCTGAGATGCTTGGAACTTCCTTCCTCCTCTCAAACCCTACTGTTGGAATGTGTAATTCCTGCAGGTGACTTCTGCTACATGGAGGGACAGAATGATGGCCTGATGCTGGATGTTGAACTGCTACTCAGAAATTACCTTTCCTGAGTGGGCACTTGAATTCCCCTAAGGATAAGGGTGGGATCTCCGCTCGGAGACACCCGTGTCTAAACATCACAATAAACTTAGCTAAACAGCTAAAGCATGCAAAAAGTTGTAAATGACAATACAATATCAATATTTAGAATGCTCTTTATGGCTACCATCCCCTTAAGTATATGCTTTTCATCCCTCACCCTCTTGGCCCCACAAAATAATGATGCTACACACATGTCCACTAACCTCCAATATTACTACGTTGTCCTCCATTTTCTCCACTACCTCTATGACTGCGTTGTTGATTTGGTAAAATTGACCCCATCCACATGCACTGACTCACATTCACACCAAGAAGTGGTTTATTCATCTTGACCCTATCTAGATGAATTGATCCACATTCACATTAAGAAGTGGTTCTATTCCTACTAAAGGGATTTATGGGTCCCTCTACCCTCTTATTCATATATTAATTAAGGAAGACAAAATTTAAAATTATAATTAGCTAAAATCTAAATTAGGAATATTAAAAACACTCATTAATTTATCCCTTACGGTGCAGAAACCTAGTTCAAGCACCCCCCCATACTGATTTGGGTGATACTTTGGTTAGTGCAAGTAGATCGCTGCCGAAAGGGCCAGTAGTTGGAGGGTTTATTGGTTTATCCATAAACTCTGAACCTAGGTCAGGACCCCTCAAGCCAACAACGATTGTTTTAATTTATTAAGCATGATGGAATTTTCATTGTGTTTGTTTACTTTTGGAAATGAATTGTATTGATATATCCTTGTAGAACCATTCTTCATCAAAATAAAGTTTTAAAAGAATTATCTGCATTGTTTGAAATAGATTCATAAAAAAAACTATACATCAAAAATCCTAACAAATACTTTTAATAAGTATCCTAAAATAAATCACATTAACTAAAATTCATTAGAAACTCTTTTAGAAAGGAAAACACACAATAATCTAGGTTAGGGCCTTGGGTTAGGTTGTGAAAGTCACCTCCCCAAGGCTGTAAACCAGAATAGAGTCACTAGTGAGTGAAAATCCTACTGCACATTAATTGAATGGGACTAATCGTCTCATACAAAATTTAAGCACGAGGAAACATTGAGTGTATGAGAAGGTAGCCCACCTTTGAGTGCATTTCGGTGGATATTCTATGTACTAGGGATTCCTTCAATAATTTTAGGGTTGAGTTGAAGAGTCGAGTTCCCTACCCACACAACATGTATCCTCCAACCATAACCTCCCTGGTTGTGATAGTAATTATTAGGTAAAGTGTAGTGGCCAAAATTTTAGGAAACAAACACAAGGTGACTTGGGTGTGCTTCCCTAGTACCTGAAGATAGACGAACATACTCTGTATTTGGTTTATTGGGAGGGAACTCATCTACATGAGAGTGCTTGCACCCTTCAAAATAAGGTTCGTGCAAAGCTTAGGATTACTCATAACTATCTCTATCCCAACTCTAAAACTTTTTCTCATAGTATTTCTAGATCAGGTTCCATCACCAGCTAGTTTTACTTTTAGAAGAAGTCTAGTTTGCTTGTCAATATCATAGGTATTTTTTCTTTTTAGGAGGGAGTTATCTATTAATAAGACTATATATAGCCATTTAATAATAAATTTGTGAAACATGTATCATTCATCATGAAAACTATAGGATATCATTAGTCTAGATGCTTATGAGGCCATCCCCCACTCCTTATGGGGGAACATACGAGTGGACCAGATTTCCCCTCTACTTATGGGATTCTGTCTCTAGTTTTAGACCCTGAATTGAGCCTTACTAACTCAAATTCTCTCCTACTAGAGGATTCATTTACTGAAGACTTTGAACCTCCCTATAATCCTCACCTTGCTAACCCTATTGGGCCCGTATTAATTCAGGTCACTCCTTTTCCTTCTGTGTCTTCTCCATTTTCCCATCAAAACATCTCGATGGCTGCTAGTGAATCGTGATCCTTTGAGGACACCTTTGCTCTATCTATACCCGACCCACATGCATAAAGTTCCACACTTATTATTGGTTATCCTACTATATATCTGATGGTTACTGTTATCAAAAAATCAGACCTGATAGGCTTCCAATCAAATCAATCTTATGTAACTATTTAAAACCAATATTTTGATTGAGGCTTAGCCTCCCCAACCTGAGAGGGCTCTCTCAAGGGTTAATTATTTTTGATAGAAATATATATGGATAACTCTATGTGGGGTAAAAAGGCAAATAAATGATACATATTGGTTGTAAATCACATTAAAAAGTACACATTGGGCTTATGGAGTCAAAATAGCTTCAGTAAAACCAAAAAATCTACTTAGCTTGGAAGTCAACGCATATCAGAGTTCAAGTCAAGAGATACACATGTGAAACTGTAAAACACACAGTAAGTTTGTCTATGAAGGAAGTCAGAGCATCAATGATGAATTATGAGTAACATAATCAAACACCACTGCAATAGGATATTAAAAATATTCCATTAGAACAAGAACACACCAAAAATCTTCATGAATCTTAAGTTAGCTAAGTAGAAAACTTTGTATTAAATTGAAAACCAGTTACTTACAATAAACACAATCTTTTTGCTAAAAATGTCCAACCCTTAGCATTTCGACTTCTTCATCTTTTATAGATCATTTAAAACATAGGATAACCTTATCATCCTCTAGATACATCGAATTCCTACTTTTTGACACCTTTCCTAACCATGAGCCATGGTATTTATTACAAAATGACAGTTGCAAACCTAATGAACAGTCCTACTACAAATAGGACTCAAACTCCTTAAATCTACTCATAAAAACCTTATCTAAAATAGATTACATCGTTTTCCAAATGTATTCCCATAAGGTCAAATCCAGATGATAAGCTCCAGCACTTTATGACTTCAATATTGATCTCCTACAAACTATGAAATTGTCCCCTGTTTTCTAGGCTTAGGATTCTTTGTGTTCTTGAGACACTTTGACCACCATGAACCCATGACTTAAAAGTTATTTGTTGTCAGGAACTGAAATAACATATGCATAAAATCACCCTTAAGTTCCAGCTGTAACAAATCCCCATCGAACAGTCTAAAATAGAAGAAACAGAACTGCGCTACGAAAACATCACAATTTTGTAGCGGTTTTCGTAGCGTAGCATTTTTTCCCTTTTCCCTTCAAAACTTTGGCTTTATTTCTTCCAGATTTATCTTCATATTCACTTGACACATCTTCCCTAGAAATTTCATATCAAAATACATACATTTTCCCTTCAAACATTTATGAAAAAGGGTGAAAAAAGCTGCTACAGCAGTTTCGTAGTGCATTTCACCCTTTTTTCACTGTTTGCGCTACGAAACTGCTGAGTGAGTAGTTTTATCTAGATTTCTTAAAAATTCAAACCAAAATTGTGCTAAAACTTTAGAATATCACCGATTTCATCAAGACAAACAACCAAATGCACTAGAAACACAATTTTTATGAGTTTTATTCTTCAATTTCCATTTGATTTTGCCTTTGAATTTTTAGTAATTTATCATTCTGCACCTTTGTTTTTTAGTTCATCCTGAGTTAGCTTCAACTGCAGTTCCAAATCCTCCACTTGACCTCTTTGTCTTCTATTACTAGCTCTCAAGTGAGTATTGATCACTTTGACAAATTTTTCTTCCTTGATGGTTGGAACTATCCATGTAAAAAATTGTTTTGTACTGCTTGGAATCTCAGACATAGAACCAGATTGGCCTTCCCATATTGCCTTCACTCTCTTGAACTCTGTTTTTTCAATGCTATGCTTTCTGGCCCTCTTTCTCATTCTTGCAATCTCTTTGTTTGCTAGCTTCAATCTCTCCTCAATATGTTGACACTTTGTCATGTGTTCTTTTCCCTTCATTGTCTTGCTGGTTGCATGCTCCACTATTGGTGATGAGAGATAAACCACCTCTTTAGGGACTCTGGTTGTTTCAATAGTTTCTTGGACCTCTTTACTACCTTCCTGGAGTTTCTTGGCATGCCTAGTTAAATTTTTCCTTGCTTGAAAGATAAAGGTTGCATTTTCACCCTCAAATTCAAGTTTTTTAGCTGACTTACCCTTTTCTGTTTGTGTTCATCTACTCCAATAAAATTAGCTTGCACAATGGGTGATTCCTCTATATCAATTACATGAAGTATGTCATCTAAATTTTCTTTTATCACTGGGTTTTCCTCTGTACCTGAAACAATTTTTTTTCCATTTGATTCTACTGCTTGGCTTCTTGTCACTCTCTGGATTTCTTGCTTGCTGGCCACTTGTTTTTTTTTAGCCTCTTTGACACCTTTTGACCTCTTTTTTTCAAGTGATGGAGTTGCTGCAATAAGAATTTTAATCTTCTCTGTCCTTTTCTCAACTTGTTTCCTTGGTTTCAACTTTACAAACCTCTTTGCTCTTGCAACCACAGGCTGACTAGACTCTGTTGCTGCTTTATGTAATTGACTGTGACCAGTAATGCAGAGAGGTTTTCTTCTTGACAGACCTGATATTCTCATGGGGTTTTAATGTTTTATTGAGCTACATATTATGTTTAACTACTTGTAGTATATCTCATTTCTATTACTCAGAATTCATGACCCTATGCTCTAACTTCCTTTAGTAATGAGATGACTGTGTTTTTCTGTGTTTTATGAGTGAATTTCCTTTGAACCACTAGCAATATATTTCATTTCTATTACTCATAATTCATAACTCTATGCTTTGACTTCCTTTAGTAATGAAATTACTGTTTTGACCTATGTTTCTTGAGTGAATTTTCTTTATTAAAAAACCCCTATTTTCCTCAACTTCCATGTCAAGAAACCTTGCCACTGAACCTACTGATTTGTTGATTCCATAAGCCCAATAGTAGTATTAGCCTTCAAATTTTCAACCTGCAAATATACAAAATCAAGACTTAATTCATAGATTTAGTCATCTATCTATATATTTATTCCATATCATTAACCGTTGAGAGAGCCCTCTCAGATTGAGGACACTAAGCCTCAGTCACAAGATTGGTTTAGAATAGTTACATTGAAGTTGGCTCATCAGCAGCAAATCAGGTACTATTTTGGTGATAACATTCACCCTAGGACTCCAAGCTACACCCACTTTGGGTGGTGCCCAACAATTCATTATTTGCACCGCTCCAAATCTTTTCATGTCAGCTCTTGGTCCCTTGGCTCCCACCCCATCAGGTGTTCCTGACTCGATAACCTTCAACAACCATTTTGGATAAAATCCATTTCTTAGCTCAACGCCTCTCCATTATAGAGTGGGGGGGACATTTCTAGCACCAATATTCCTATCGGGGGCACTCCTACCCCCATGCAACCTTTGGTACAAGTAGTTCCTTCTTTGATTGATGCCTTTGCCACTTGTGGTTATTCTATACTAAGGTTATCTTCAACATAATCAAGTGAGGCTGTTCCATATTATCAAGCAAGCTTATTTTATAGATTCAAGAGAAGTTGACAGGTTTTCAAAGAAGCATGGTAGAGGAAAATAAAGTCCACAGAGGGGGACATTTCTTAATATATGAGCCTGAAAATGTGAAGGCTATAGTTGAGGATCAAACATTGATGGAGGCTTTTAGCAAATCAGGTTGTCTTTGGTTTTGTGAAAAGCTGTAGGATTGCCACACTCAAGTGTCTAAAGATTTTTCCTTACACTTCAGTGGAACAACTACCAAAATTGGGATGTTAAATGTGCCAGTCACACCTGAGATCGTGGCTTCTATAACAGTAATACCAAGGGGGAAAGAGACTGGTTTAAAGGTTTTAAGTTTGACATGGAACCATGCAAGGAATTCATGAAACCTGAGTATACAGATATGGACCTGAATAATGCAATACCTAGAAGTTGTATCAAAGACACCTATGTAAAGTTTTTGTTCAACATTCAAAGATACTTTACATGTGAAGGTAGGTACCATAAAGTTTATACTTATCATTTCAAGCTACTTCTGCATTTCACAGGTATGATATCACTAGATTTTCCCTTCTACTTGCATAGGAGCCTTGCCAAAATGTCTGATAAAGTACAAGCCAAATCTGATGGTTGTGAAACATCTCTATTTCACCATGGTTTGATTAAGTTATTGGTTTTGAATGAGCTTCAGAAAATAAGCGGGGATTAGTCTTCCTTTTTTTTTATGAATGGATTCAAACTGGAAACCCTAACCCCAGCTAGAAGCCCTAAAACTAAAGGGACTCCTTCACCAGCAGCAGCAAAGTCTAGTCATCCTGTGGTTGCAAGAGCAAAGAGGTTTGTAAAGTTTAAACCAAGGAAAAAAGTTGAGAAAAGGACAGAGAAGATTAAAGTTCTTGTTGCAAAAACTCCATCACATAAAAACAGAGTTCAAAAGGTGTCAAAGAGGCTAAACAAAAACAAGTGGCCAACAAGCAGGAAATCCAGAGAGTGGCAAGAAGCCAAGTAGTAGCATCAAAGGGAAAAACAGTTGTTTCAGGTACATAGGACAACCCAGTGATAAAAGGAAATTTAGATGATATATTTCATGCAATTGATATAGAGGAATCACCCATTGTGCAAGCTGATTTCATTGGAGTAGATGAACACAAACATAAAAGGGTTAAGTCAGCTAAAAAACTTGAATTTTAGGGTGAAAATGCAACCTTTATATTTCAAGCAAGGAAACATCTAACTAGGCATGCAAAGAAACTCTAGGAAGGAATTAAAGAGTTCCAAGAAACTATTGAAACAGCCAGAGTCCCTGAAGAGGTGGTTTATCTCTCATCACCAATAGTGGAGCATGCAGCCAGCAAGACAATGAAGGGAAAAGAACACATGACATAGTGTCAACATCTTGAGGAGAGATTGAAGCTAGCAAACCAAGAGATTTCAAGGATGAGAAAGACAGCCAGAAAGCACAGCATTGAAAAAAAATATTTCAAGAGAATGAAGGCAGTATGGGAAGGCCAATCTGGTTCTAGGTCTGAGATTTCAAGTAGTACAAAACACTTTTTTACATGGACAGTTCTAGCCATCAAGGAAGAAAAATTTGTCAGAGTGATCAATACTCACTTGAGAGCCAGTAATAGAAGACTAAGAGGTCTAGTGGAGGATTTGGAGCTGCATTTGAGGCTAACTTAGGATGAACTAAAAAAAACAAAGGTGCAGAATGATAAAATACTAAAAAGTCTAAGGAAAAATCAAATGGAAATTGAAGAATAAAACTCATAAAAATTGTGTTTCTAGTTCATTTGGTTGTTTGTCTTGATGAAATCGGTGATATACTGAAGTTTTAGCACAATTTTGGTTTGAATTTTGAATAAATCCAGATAAAACTACTCACTCAGTAGTTTCGTAGTGCAAACATTGCAAAAAGGGTGAAATGCACTACAGAACTGCTGTAGCAACTTTTTTCACCCTTTTTCATAAATGTTTGAAGGGAAAATGTATTTATTTTGATATGAAATTTCTAGGGAAGATGTTTCAATTGAATATGAAGATAAATCTGGAAGAAATAAAGCCAAATTTTTGAAGGAAAAAGGGCAAAAATGTTGCGCTACGAAAAGCGCTACGAAACTGTGCTGCTTTCGTAGCGCAGTTTTGTTTCTACTATTTTTGGCAGTTCGGTGGTGATTTTGTATAGATTACACTTAAGGGTGATTTTAGGCATATGTTATTTCAGTTCCTGACAGAAAATAACTTTGAACTCATGGGTTCATGGTGGTCAGAGTGTCTCAAGAACACAAAGAATCCTAAGCCTAGAAAACAGGGGACAGTTTCCTAGTTTGCAGGAGATTAGTATTGAAGTCATAAAGTGTTGGAGCTTATCATATGGATTCGACCTTATGGGAATATAGTTGGAAAATCATGTAATCTAGTTTATATAAGATTTTTATGAGTATAGTTAAGGAGTTTGAGTCATATTTGTAGTAGAACTGTTCATTAGGTTTGTAGTTGTCATTTTGTAATAAATACCATGGCTCATGGTTAGGCAAGGTGTCAAAAGTAGGAATTCGATGTATCTAGAGGAGGATAAGGTTATCCTATGTTGTAAATGATATATAAAAGATGAAGAAGTAGAAATTCTAATGGTTGGACATTTTTAGCAAAAAGATTGTGTTTATTGTAAGTAACTGGTTTCCAACTTAATACAGAGGTGTGATGTGTGAAATTTTTTAATGAGAAAACAAGGGGCTAAATGTTTTTGAGCCTTCAAGGAATGCATTTCCTTTGAAAACACATCATCCTTGAAGCCTTTTGCATAGCTCCCTGCCTTTATTTCCCTCTGCTGTCATGAAGTCAATAAGCCTTGCTGAACGATAAATTTTTGCTCAAAATGCCTTATTTCACCCCTTATATCTCTGCAGAATTCCCCCACTTTATCTTTTTTCCCTTTTTCCCAAAGTCTCCTTTGTTCCCCCTAAATTCCCCCTTACTCTCCTAAATCTTCCTAAAATCCCCTTTAAACCCCACTTTTATCCCTTGATTGGTTAATTTTCCCCTTTTCCCCCTTATCGTTTCCCTTTAAATGGCCTCAAAATCCATTAAAATGGGCCAAAACCCACTTTGACTTTATATTAAGGCATAAGCCCCTTTCCCGCTAGCCCCGACCATTTCCCCACATGTGCCCTTAGCCTAGGACCAACGCTTAAGCCTTAAGCACTAATCGCATCAAAAGACCAGAGTGGAACGTTAAATCCTGTGTAAACACCGAAAAGTTCCGATGTGATTGTTTTATTATACAAGTCCGCCGCTATTGTCCCGCACCGTTGATCTACCATAGATCGGATGGCCCGCGCTAATTGCGAATGAACACAATCAAAATAATTGTGTTAAGTCCTACGATCAATTTTCCTCTCTGATTTGGTGTGAGTCGTTGATCTGGTCCCCAGATCCAATGGCCAGCGCTCAATCGCGCTCCCCGCCCATTCGCAATCGCAATTTCCAGACACGCGACCCTTCGCATCCCCCTATTGCGATCTCCCAATTGCTCCTCTGCCATCGGTCTGCCTCCAAATCGGACGGTTGGCACTTCATCACACCCTGCCAGTCACCTCGCATTCCCTCTTCTGCATCCGCCGATCGCGATTCCCCGATCCCATCCTGACCGTCCATCCTCCCCTCGATCCGATGGTCATTTCTCACTCCGCCCAATCACAATCGAAAGTTTCGATGTGTGCCACCCATGTCCCCCCTCCAATTGTGATTTCCCGATTCTATCGCAGCCGTTCATCCATATTTGAAATCAATGGTCAAGATTTGACCGCCCTCCGCCTCCGGCTGGGTCCCACCTCGTCCTGTTTCATTGCATTTCCGCCCATTTCCTATGCATTTTGGGTTTTAACCTAAGTTCCATATTTGCATTAAATTCTTACGTTGCACGTTCATTTCATCCATTTTCATATATCGTTCCGCTGTGTCAATCTCCGCCATTGATCTTCGCTCTCGGACCATGATCTAATGGTCTGCGCTGCATTTCAACCGCCAAACCCTATTATTCGTGGTTTCACCATTGCGTTACATTTTGCCACCATTATTTAGTAAAGGGCCTCCATTCTGCCCCTGCCGCACTACCATTTCATCCATCCTTCCATTGCACCAACTTTCTTGGTCCAGTTGCGTGTTTCGCAGGGTACAGAAGGCAGACATGCCTCCATAAATACGTAGTATGGATACAACGGCAAGGTTTTCACTGACAGAGGCGTGGAAATTAATATGTGACAGGTTTCTCCACATCAGCAGAATGTTTTCCTCCCAGAAAGGACGGGTTGTCCATACTGTTTTTATTCCATACCGTGCTCCAGAGGAGATATCCACCCAGAACGTAGTCCAAGGATATCAGAGCATTTGTTGCTCAAGTATGGCAGATCATTCCATTTTTTATTGCCATTTTTTTTATTCACCAAAGGTACTATGAAGTACAGCAAACCAGAATGCATCAGAGACATACCCAGAATTAATGAAGATTGACAAAGACCATTCTTTTCTCCAAAATGTGCCAGAGATTAATGCTCAGAGTTTAAAACAGAATGGGCTCCAACCCTTTCCTTCTTTTATGAGTTTAATGTTATATTTAGTGTTCTACCTACCTCCTCTGTTTTTTTTCAGTTATAAAAACTATGAGAAAACTATTGTAAAGGTTGTTGATGAAATATCAGAGAATTGCAAGCAGTTTCTCTTGAGATAAGTCTTCTGTGTATAGTCGTACGATAGGTTGAGGAAGATGTATCCAGACTGAACGACCAAGCTATTGGCTATGTTGTACCTGATTGGTGTTGATGTTTAATATGATAAGCACATTTCATTGGATCCTGATCTAAAGCTGTGGTGATGTTTTTCTATCTCTGTGTTTATTTCCATTACATTTCATTTCTTCTGGCTCGCATCAGAAATTTGGCATAAGATTCGCCCTTGTTAGGTGCCTTATGTTGCTGCTCTCCCAGCCCTTTATGTTTTCTGCTGTATGTGCTATCTAAGAATTAGTTTCGATTAATTTAACCAGCGTAGTGCATGTCGTTGCCTGCTCTCTGATGTATGAATTAATGAATCTATTTCCTAGATGTTCTTGTGAGGATTTAATTGGATGAATTGGGAACACTGGGAGGACTGAACTTAGTCTCTACCTCACTAGGATCTTTTTCACTCCAGTTACCTTTCTAAGATCCCTTAAGTTACCTTTGAGAGTGGCCCTTGAGTATGTCCAAGCAGGTCTGGAGTTAAATGACCTATGACCTGATCTATAGACAGAAAGTGGTGTCTTCTCCTCCTTCTCACTTTCTCTCCTTAATGTTCATCTCACCCTCATCTTTTAGGATCCAAGGCTTTAGAAGACTAGCCCAACTGAAAGCTTGCATATTGACAGCAAGTAAATCCTTTCTTGACTCCATTGCCCAATGGACTTGGTATTCCCTGGACTATTTCTCCTTTGCCTAAATTCCTCTTTGCCCAGCCTTGTCTCATGCTGAACCCTTCCTTCCTGATTCCCAACAACCAAGCTCATAATCAAACAAACGAACACCGTGCATATAACTAGCCTAACATCTTGAAATTTTGAGCTTCAAAGACATATACCTTTGACTCCCATAGAGAGATCCCTCTCTGGACCTAGGAGGGCTAGATCCTAAGGTCTGAAAGTGGTTCTGATGTTGTCTCATCTTTTGGTCTTACCAACCTGGCCAAAACATGGGAACCCCAACATAATGGCGACTCCGCTGGGGAAACTGAGTGCATTACACCTTAAGCATCCTTAAGCATTCAAAATACCTACAATCTATGGTTATGTTGGCAGTTAAACAGATTATATCCTCACATAAACCTCTACACCATTTTTGTGCTTCCCCATACTCTTGGATAGAGTCTGGAAAGGGCCAGGTAGCCTCCGGATCTCACACTCTCTCTGAGGTGACATATCTGGTAAATGCCCTCCCATTCAATCTCTGGTTAGAGTTTGCTGTGTTGTGAAGATATCCTTGAAAGAGGACATCCCACAAGCACTGTGGTGGACAGTGTACCCTCCCAAAACATCTCAAACCTTCCACCTGGTGACTCCAAGGCTCCATAAACGTTTCAAAGACTCCACTGGTGATCAGTAGGCCTGCTGATTATCTTGGTTCACATTAGACTCTACTGGGAGACCAACCTTCATAACAACATCAACCAAAATAGAAGTAACAAGTAGGGTTAAGCTTCCTTGTTAGAAAACAACATTCTGGCTTTCAGGACCATTTACACCAGAGCTTATCCCAACCCAAACCCACCTGAAATAGTTGATAAGCCTGAGAGAATCATCAAAGGATATCCTGTACTTGAAGGACCAACTATTTCTAGTCACATTCATAGAGCTAACTCTGCACCAGAAGACCTAACAACTCTATCACATTTTCTCCTTGACCTAGACCTACCTAATAGACTACCAAGGACTAGGTCATTCAATCATCTAGACCAGCCAGACCCTGAGTTTCACAGTTCACCATCTCATAGTGGTCAACACACTAGAGACAGAGGAACCCCTCCATCTACACCACCTGATATCCACTTCATTCAAAACTTGGGGCTCTCCCACCCTAGATCTACTCAACAAACTTCTGCTGGTCCTAATATCCATGTCATCCATATACTAGCTGCTCAAGTTAACCCTGTACCCCATCAGAACATTATCATGGCAGCCTGGTATGCACCTCCAGTTTTACCTCAACCCTTGTTACCCTTACCCAATGATTATCAGTCAAAAATCCCACACTTCAGTGCTAAAGAATCCATCACAGCCCAACAACATGTAGATAAGATGGAGGATTCTTTTGACTGTATGGAAATTGACGATGAAACAATCAAAATGAGAATCTTTGCCCAAAGCTTAGGGGGTGATGTAAAGAAATGGTTTAAAATTTTACCTCCTGGCAGTATCCAAGATCTCCCTGCGTTATATCAAACCTTCATAAACAAATGGGAAGTTAGGGCAAACCCTCGCCAGCTCCTAGCAGACTACATGACCCTTAAGAGGAACGTGGGAGAGAGCGTCCATGATTACACCACTAGATTCAACAGCATTTACAATGCTCTCCCTCCACACATGAAACCTCCTCAAGGTATGGCCCTAGCCAAATATCCTGATGGATTTGATGCTGACATGGCCTATGAGCTTAGAGATAAAGAGTATAACACATTGGAGGACATGCAAAAAGGAGCAATAAATATAGAAGCCAATCTACTTGAGAAAAGAGCTAAATTAAGAGCTGAGAAAAGGGTAACATATAGGGATGACAATGTAGCTTCCACATCTGATCCCAAATATGATAGATTGTATAAAAACGTGGAAGAGCTACAACAAATGATAAAAAATATGGTTGTCACAGTTAGCAACCAAAACATAAACCAAAACCAGAACTGGAATGTTAGAAGAAACAATGCTGCTCCCAACAAACAAAGAGAGTCAGATCAACAAGTTATTCCCCCATTTCAAGAAAACTTTTTAGATGAAGATGAGGGAATCATAGTGTTAGGTCCCTATATGACTAGTATAGTCCTTTATTGTTGTTAGTGTAACCCCCTTATTGTTATTATTGTACCCTTGTAACCCCCCATTTTGTTATTATTGTGCCCTTAAATTATTATTGTTAGGTCGGCTAGGATTACATTGTGGCCCACTAGGATTACATTATGGCCCCATGGACTCCTATATATAGAAAGGAGGTTTTGTAAATTGTATCATCCAAGAATTGTTCATTTATGTAATGTATTGGAGGTTTCCCCTCGAAGTGGCTCATTTATAAGGCGTTGATATCTCTTTTCTTCTCTTTTTGGAGCTGGTTACACAACATTTGGTATCAGAGCTTTGGATTCTAGGGTTTCGCTGCTCCAAACAGGTCATCGTGGCATTTTCACTATAACTTTTTTTCTACGAAGCTTCAGAAGCTGAAATTTTTAGGGTGCGAAGCTGAAATCTTGAGGAAGGTTGTCTAAAAATTTCAGATCTTGGTTCGCAATATTTGAGGAGATATCATCTGTGGAAGTTAGGTATTTTTTCAGGCTCATAAACAGGTCATCGTGGAATTTGCGCTATAATTTTTTTTGTACGAAGGGTCAGAGTCTGAAATTTATATGGTGCGAAGCTCAAATCCTGAGGAAATTCGTCAAAAAATTTCAGAACTTGGTTCGCAATATTTTTGGAGATATGATCTGTGGAAGGTAGTGCTTTTTCAGGCTCCTGAATTTCATCTCAAAGAGGTGATCGTGGGAAAAGTTCAATAACTCTCTCTCTGAAGATTGGATTGGCGTGCCGTCAAAAGTGGTCACAAGTACACGGCCTGTAGTTTCTTCGCTATCAATTTCAGATACAAAGGACAAAACAGTGACATGTGGCAAGTCGTACAAGTTCGCTCTACTGAACCAGTCCAGAATTAGGTCATTGTGGGAGATTGGACACAACTTTGTCTTGGAGCATCAAAATCAAGTCAGACCTGTGGCATTTGAAAGAAGCTTCAGAGGGCTACTACAGGGCTGAATTTAAGATATCGAAGATTTTCAAGCACAGAGATAATACAATTTCAATATCGAGCTCCTCAAAGCTAGTAAAAGGTGTGTATTTTTTTTCCGAATCGCATAAGTCTTGTTTGAAGAATCAAGTTGAATTGATTGCAAGGGCCTATTGTAGAATAGATATCAATATTGGAGTCTGAAATGGCCCCTAAAAAGAATTCAACACCCATTAAGCCTTTAGAAGGCTCTACTATTACTCATGAAGATGAAGAATGGCAACATGACAGGTCAAAATTACAAGAGCAAATGCAACAAATTTCGCTCTCGCAAAGAACAACAAAAAATGAAATGGAAGTTTTGAAGAAAGGCGTGGAAACTAAGATGAATGGTTTGGAAGCTAAGATGGATGGCATGGAAGTCGGCATGGAAGCTAAGATGGATGACATGAAGAATGATCTAAAAGCATACATGGAAGGCTTGATGACAAGCTTAAAACCAGAAATGATTCCTAATGGCGGAATTGATTCCAAGGGCATAGTGTAGAATATATATCAGTATTTTATTCTAAAATGGCCCCTAAAAAGAATTCAACACCCATTAAGCCTTCAGAAGGCTCTACTATGACTCATGAAGATGAAGAATGGCAACATGACATATCAAAATTACAAGAGCAAATTTCGTTCTCGCAAAGAACAACAAAAAATGAAATGGAAGTTTTGAAGAAAGGCGTGGAAACTAAGATGGATGGTTTGAAGAAAGGCGTGGAAGCTAAGATGGTTGGTTTGGAAGCTAAGATCGATGGCATGGAAGTGGGCATGGAAGCTAAGATTGATGACATGGAAGCTAAGATCGATGAGAAAATGGAAAACATGAAGAATTTTCTAAAAGCAGACATGGAAGGTTTGACAAAGTTTATACAAGAAAGGTTTCCTAATGGTGAAAAGATAATAGAAGAACCTCATGATGAGAACAAAATAAATGTTAATTGTGATTTCATAAACTCTAATGTTGGCGGGAAGAACCACCATATTCCAAAGATGGATATGAGGAAGTTTGATGGAAAGGATCCTGTAACATGGATACGACAGATGGAGCAATATTTTGATCTCCATAACGTGCAAAACACACAAAAGGTACGCATTGCAACTTTACATTTAGAACAAAATACATTTGTATGGTATCGATGGCTTTGTTCCCGTAAAAAAATTGTCACTTGGTCAATTTTTACGGAGGAAATGATAGCACATTATGAGGATACAAAGAGCAACACCTTCTTTGCCCAATTGATAAATCTCAAACAAAAGGGTTTAGTGGGGCAGCACATTGAGGACTTCCAAAAATTGAATATAAGGGTAACTGATCTTACAGAGGAACACAGGATTGATCTCTTCCTAGGCACTTTAAAGGATAACATCCAACATGAAGTTCGTGTTTTGGAACCCGATTCATTGGAGAAGGCATTCAGGTTGGCAAGAAAAGTTGAATGTAAAATTATGGCGACAAGGAAGCCTACCACTCAATTCTATAAAGAAGGAAGTGTTTCTACGCCTAGATTTCCACAACCTACAAGGTTGAAACCACAACAATTGGAAGAAAAAAAGAGCAAAAGGGCTTTGCTACAGTTGTGATAGCAAATACACTAAAGGTCATAAGTGTGCTGAAAAGAAATTATTTTACATAGATTGTGAAGAAGAAGAAGAAAATGAACAAGAAGAGGATATACACCAGGAACCAGCCCTAGAAGAGGAAGAAATAAATCCGACCATATTGTGTAATGCACTGGCAGGAATTACCACTCCTCAAACTCTCAAGATAGAAGGACATATCAAGAAGAAAAGGGTAATAGTGTTGATTGATTCAGGTAGCACCCATAAATTTATTCATTATAAGGTAGCTAAGGAATTAAATTGTTTCCTATACCCAAGACCGTAATGTCAAGTGATGGTCACAAAATGGAGGAACTATAAATTGTTTCCGGGAAAATGTTAGGTCCCTATATCACTAGTATAGCCTTATTATTGTTAGTGTAAACCCCTTATGGTTATTATTGTACCCTTGTAACCCCCATTTTGTTATTATTGTGCCCTTAAATTATTATTGTTAGGTCGGCTAGGATTACATTGTGGCCCACTAGGATTACATTATGGCCCCATGGACTCCTATATAGAGAAAGGAGGTTTTGTGAATTGTATCATCCAAGAATTGTTCATTCATGTAATGTATTGGAGGTTGCCCCCTCGAAGTGGCTTATTTCTAAGGCGTTGATATCTCTTTTCTTCTCTTTTTGGAGCCGGTTACACAACATTTGGTATCAGAGGTTTGGATTCTAGGGTTTCGCTGCTCCAAACAGGTCATCGTGGCATTTTCGCTATAACTTTTTTTCTACGAAGTTTCAGAAGCTGAAATTTTTAGGGTGCGAAGCTGAAATCCTGAGGAAGATTGTCTAACAATTTCAGAGTTTTGTTTGCGATATTTGCGGAGATATCATCTGTGGAAGTTAGGCCTTTTTTCAAGCTCCTAAACAGGTCATCGTGGCATTTTCGCTATAAAAACTTTTCTACGGAGGTTCAGAATCTGAAATTCATAGGGTGCGAAGTTGAAATCCTGAGGAAATTTTTCAAAAAATTTCAGAGCTTGGTTCACAATATTTTTGGAGATATGATCTGTGGAAGGTAGTGATTTTTCAGGCTCCTGAATTTCATCCCAAAGAGGTGATCGTGGGAAAAGTTTAATAACTCTCTCTCTGAAGATTGTATTGGAGTGCCGTCAAAAGTGGTCACAAGTACACGGCCTGTAGTTTCTTTGCTATCAATTTCAGAGACAAAGGACAAAACAGTGACACGTGGCAATTCGTACAAGTTCACTCTACTGAACCAGTCCAGAATTAGGTCATTGTGGGAGATTGGACACAACTTTGTCTTGGAGAATCAAAATCAGGTCAGACCTGTGGAATTTGAAAGAATCTTCAGAGGGCTACTACAGGGCTGAATTTCAGATATTGAAGATTTTCAATTACAGAGATAATTCAATTTCAATATCGATCTCCTAAAAGATAATAAAAGGTGTGTATTTTTTCCGAATTGCATAAGTCTTGTTTGAAGAATCAAGTTGAATTGATTCCAAGGGCATCTTGTAGAATAGATATCCATATTGGATTCTAAAATGGCCCCTAAAAATAATTCAACACCCATTAAGCCTTCAGAAGGCTCTACTATGACTCATGAAGATGAAGAATGGCAACATGACATATCAAAATTACAAGAGCAAATTTCGCTTTCGCAAAGAACAACAAAAAATGAAATGGAAGTTTTGAAGAAAGGCGTGGAAACTAAGATGGATGGTTTGAAGAAAGGCGTGGAAGCTAAGATGATTGGTTTGGAAGCTAAGATGGATGGCATGGAAGTGGGCATGGAAGCTAAGATGGATGACATAAAAGACAACATGGAAAACACGAAGAGTGATCTAAAAGCATACATGGAAGGCTTGATGACAAGCTTAAAACCAGAAATGATTCCTAATGGCGGAAATATAGGAGAAGAACCTCCTGATGAGAACAAAATAAATGTTAATAATGATTTCATAAACTCGAATGTTGGCGGGAAGAACCACCATATTCCAAAAATGGATATGAGGAAGTTTGATGGAAAGGATCCTGTAACATGGATACTACAGATGGAGCAATATTTTGATCTCCATAACGTGCAAAACACACAAAAGGTACGCATTGCAACTTTACATTTAAAACAAAATACATTTGTATGGTATCGATGGCTTTGCTCCTGTAAAAAAATTGTCACTTGGTCAATTTTTACGGAAGAAATGATAGCACATTCTGAGGACACAAAGAGCAACACCTTCTTTAGCCAATTGATAAATCTCAAACAAAAGGGTTTAGTGGGGAAGCACATTGAGGACTTCCAAAAATTGAATATATGGGTAACTGATATTCCAGAGGAACACAGGATTTATCTCTTCATAGGCACTCTAAAGGATAACATCCAACATGAAGTTCGTGTTTTGGAACCTGATTCATTGGAGAAGGCATTCAGGTTGGCAAGAAAAGTTGAATGTAAAATTATGGTGACAAGGAAGCCTAGCACTCAATTCTATAAAGAAGGAAGTGTTGCTACGCCTAGATTTCCACAACCTACAAGGTCGACACCACAACAATTGGAAGAAAAAAGAGCAAAAGGGCTTTGCTACAGTTGTGATAGAAAATACACTAAAGGTCATAAGTGTGCTGAGAAGAAATTATTTTACATAGATTGTGAAGAGGAAGAAGAAAATGAACAAGAAGAGGATATACACCAGGAACCAACCCTAGAAGAGGAAGAAATGAATCCTACCATATCGTGTAATGCACTGGCAGGAATTACCACTCCTCAAACTCTCAAGATAGAAGGACATATCAAGAAGAAAAAGGTAATAGTGTTGATTGATTCAGTTAGCACCCATAATTTTATTCATTGTAAGGTAGCCAAGGAATTAAATTGTTTCCTATACCCAGCACCAAAATGTCAAGTGATGGTTGCAAATGGAGGAACTATAAATTGCTCGGGAAAATGCCATAATATCAAGCTAACCATGGGGGAATATGTATTGACTAGTCCAATGCTTGCCATTCCTATGGGAGGTGCTGATGTTGTACTAGGAGTACAATGGTTACAATCTTTGGGGACGGTAGCTTTTAATTTTCAAGAACTTTTTTTGAAATTTTTTTCAGAAGGAAAGGAAGTCGAATTACGGGGTATTGCGGGGAAGCCAGGAAGGATAATAAGCTCTAATGTCATGACAAAGCTTCTAAAGAAATAACAATGAGGCTTAATTGCACAATTATGCTCACTAGAAGTTCCAACATCAAAATCATCTATTTCTGCAGATCTCCAACAAGTTTGGGACAATCATTCCAAGGTGTTTGAAACTCCCAAAGGACTCCCACCTATTCGTGATCATGATCATGCTATTCATTTGATTCCAGGAAGTGTTCCTCCAAACATCCAGCCTTATAGATATCCTTACTTCCAAAAGAGCGAAATTGAACGCATGATTGCAGAAATGTTAGAGGCGGGTATAATTCAACCTAGTCAAAGTTCTTTCTCTGCTCCTGTAGTATTGGCACACAAGAAGGATGGATCATGGCGAATGTGTCCGGATTATAGGGAGCTCAATAAGCTCACCATTAAAGATAAATTTCCCATTCCTGTGATTGATGAATTATTGGATGAATTATATGGAGCAATTTATTTTACCAAATTGGATCTTCGTTCAGGGTATCATCAAATTAGAATGAAGACTGAAGATATTCCGAAAACAACATTTCGAACTCATGAGGGTCATTATGAATTTTTGGTCATGCCTTTTGGCCTTACCAATGCACCTTCTACATTTCAAGGGTTGATGATTTCCATTTTCAAACCCTTCCTTAGAAAATTTGTGCTAGTATTTTTTGATGATATACTAATCTACAGCAGGTCTTGGAAGGATCATGTTGAACATGTAGACAGAGTGCTCAAACTATTGCAGGAGAAACAATTATATGCAAAAAAGTCCAAATGTTTCTTTGGAGTACAAGAGGTGGAATATCTGGGTCATATTGTATCTCACGAGGGTGTTAAAGTGGACCCTAACAAAATAAAAGCCATTAAGGAATGGAAATTTCCCACAACCATAAAGCAGTTGCGAGGATTTCTTGGGTTAACAGGGTATTATCGCAAGTTTGTTAAGAATTATGGGAGAATAGCAGCACCTCTAACAACATTATTGAAGAAAGATGCATTTTCATGGACTCCTCAAGCAACTAAGGCCTTTGAACGTCTTAAAGAGGCAATGTGCCTAGCACCGGTCTTAGCTACACCAGACTTCACAAAAACCTTTATTGTGGAATGTGATGCCTCAGGAAATGGAATTGGTGCAGTTTTAATGCAGGAAGGAAGACCCATTGCTTTTGAAAGTCGTCCAATCAAAGGAAAGTATTTACAGAAACCTATTTATGAGAAGGAAATGTTAGCAACACTACATGCACTAAAGAAATGGCGAACTTAGCTAATGGGAAGACACTTCAAGGTGAAAAATGATCATGATAGTCTTAAACACTTTTTGGAACAAAGACTATCTTCAGAAGAGCAGTAAAAATGGCTCACAAAGATGCTGGGTTATGACTTTG
>JAXQQM020073942.1:0-12148 GCA_034641835.2 Pinus albicaulis
ACTCTACATCCATGGGCTATTTTAATTTTTAATTTTATTTAATATATTTTTATCATGTACATTCCATTAATATTAGTTATAAATGGGATTTTTTTTTTCATTTTGAATAATCCACCTAATTTTTTTTATAGAAATGAAGTTTATAGGAGTTAAAAAATTAACATAACATATATCATTAGATATCAAATTCAAACTAAAGGGTGGTGGGAGAAGGAGGGGTATTTTATTTCCCCGATGAACAAGCGGAGATAAGGTATGCAAGGAGACCAACAGTGACAACTAACAATAAAGCAGAACTGGTAGCCTTGTGGAAAGGATTGGAATTAGCGATATCACTCAGAGTAAATAAAATGAAAGTGACAAGGGATTCCCTTTTACTTACAAGAATGTTTTCATCCTCCAATGCTTATAGAAATGATGCAAAGTCATCTATTTTTGCAATAAGATGATACTAGTTACAAAAATCTAAACAATTTGAGCTTTATCATATCCTTAATATCCTGAACAAGAAAATCGACGATATATTGAATTGCGAAGAAACTTTGGGTGAAGGCACGTGTGAGATGATTGGGAAGGTCATAGGTCACATGCCCATCCTACAAGAGAATGTCAGCGAGTGGAGAATTTAATTCCCTCCTCGTATCAGTTGATGGAGGATGATGGAAGTAAGCATAAATGGAAATCAAGATAGATGGGAAGTGGAATCCAAGCTATCAACGCATGACGTCCTCACATATCCCAAGGCATCACCTCACAAGGGATATAAATACATGAAATTAACTAAGTTCATGGACAAAACAAAGAATCTATCATTTTAGGGAAGAAGAAGGATTGTATATTTTGTTGGTGAATTAATGGTGAAGTAATGCATAATGTCTCATTATCCAGTGAATTTATTGTAAGGGTGGCTTGGCAGATCCATTGGACATCAAACATATTGAATGGGTCTACATATTGAAGACCTCCAAATGATCATGGCATGAGTTGAGGAGAATGAGGAGCACGAAGGAATTGATGTTTTAAGGACATGCAGACTCCTTTTGTCTCATATGTCATAACAAGTTTGGAGCATCGGTTTGATATTGTTGTGGGCTAGAAGGATATTACCATGGAATTGAAAAGGGCATTGGATAACCAATACTGTGAGGAGGACTTGACACGTTGGAAGAGGGTCGCAGAGTTTTTGTTTAAATTTCTTTTTTTTCCTTGGATTTGTCTTTTTTTCTTTGGTTTGGGGGTGCCTTTCCCTTGCTTTGGATTCACAAATCTAAATTCCTACTTATGTTTAAAATTTTGTCGATCTTTACAGCATATCGATAGGAGACACCAGTCGAGGAGATGCCTAGGAAATCCATTTCATCGTGGATGGGCTGATGCAATCAACCACGGTAATATAGTACCAAATGCCGCTCAGAATCCTTGATGCCCCACTTCATGCGAAGGGCATGAAAAAAATTTGTGAAATTTGACACATCTTGGTCCATTCGCTACTACAACGTGGTCCACTTTATGTATTTGTCTTCATAGCTACTGACATGGTAGGCAGGAGTGGCACCATACCCATAAGTGTTTTTGGGATCAATACTACCTCTACCTCTCCCACATCGAAAGGGAGTAGTGCGAGAATTGGCATATTAGGGAACATAATCGATTTATCCCTCGGTCATATCCTTCAATTGAGATTGATTAGTCTAGTTGGGGTAAGCTCATTTCTACTGGCAAGTCGTGCGGCACAAAGTATAACTGGTAGTTTTGCAAGAAGATCTGCTACTGGGTTTGCCACTAATGGTGTTGGGTACGGTGGTGGTAGGTAAGATAAAACTAGTATAGTTTCCATCCTGGCCTGCCCCTATCCTTTCTTCTTCCTTTTTGTAAGATTAAAGGCAATGCTTTCTTAATAAGTCAATGTGTATCTGGTCAGCCCGTCTCGATAAGAGAAGTCTAGTGCAGTAGCCCTACTAAGCATTCATTAATTGAGTGGTATAGGTATAAGGTAGGTCTATTTCTTTAGGTGGGTAACTATTAGCAGGTGGGTAGCTGGTCGGCATTAACTGAAAGGCAGGTTCTATAGGTCTATGGGTTCTAATTGTCGAATCGTATTGGCTCCTCAGTGGGACCAGAAGGTAATACGTGGTACTCAGAAGTTCACAGTGTTACCAAGAAGATCCTAGTGATGCCAAGAAGAATTCATAACATGCATATATTAGGGCCATCAAAGGGCTTGAGAGCCGGATACGGGCCTTAGGAGGTTCAGACTGTAGTGATTCGTATGTGGGTGGATTTGCACCTCTCGATGTCCGTTAATATGTATATAATAGAGTGAGCCATCACTCATAGTATTGACATAGATTGGTGGGGTTGGAGAGTGTTTTTTCACATTCGGTCGATTATTGTTCATTGATGGCGTCTCAGAAAGAATTCCAAGTGGTCGAAGCTGATAAGAGTGAGGGTCCCCCCGTTTTCCTTTTGATCAAATTAGGTTTCCTACCAGTCCTTGACATGGGGGGAAACTTTGAGGAGTGAATAAAGTAATATTTTCCCATTTGGAAAATTCGCGAACTGAAAAATATCCTTCCAACAAATTTGGAGATTTATACGACATTTTCATCTATCTGACATTAAAATATGGGAATGTCAAATTTGCTTTTACCTTAAAAGGAGTGGCACCACCAAACGTGCTACCACATGAAATTTGTTTTTTGTGGGTAGTCGTCGAAGGATCTCGGAAAAATTATCAATTATCATGTTCCTTTTTTTCTCGGGGGCCTCCTCGAGCAAGATTTTGAAAGGATCTCATGATTCCTCATCTTTATTTTATTCTCCCATGTGAGGTCACCAGGGTTTTTGATGCTGAGCTTGTAAAGGTTCAACCATATCGAGCGTGAACTCCCTATACCATGACCTCGTTGGGGACATGCACTACAAGAAAAAAGCACATTGGTGAGGGTCATGCTTGTGAAGGACCTTTAAGGTCCGTCACCAATGTCACATATGGTGATGTTCGTTAAAAAACTGTCACTGTAAGTGTATACAGTGATGGTCCTTTATGGTCTGTCACCAAAGACATTTTCAATGACACTTTTGGTGAGGGTTGTTAAAGGCCCATCACTAATTCTCTCTTTGGTGACACTTCTAGTGACGAACTTTTAATGACCCTCACCAATGCCCTTTTTGTTACTTTTGGTGACGGTCAAAAAAATTTCATCATCATTGATAATTAGAAAACCGTCACTATAAGTGTATATAGTGATGGTCCTTTATGGTCCGTCACCAAAGACATTTTCAGTGAGACTTTTGGTGAGGGTCGTTAAAGGCTCATCACTAATTCTCTCTTTGGTGACACTTCTAGTGACGAACTTTTAATGACCCTCACCAATGAACTTTTTGTTACGTTTGGTGACGGTCAAAAAATGCCCATCATCATTGATCATTCCAATGAGTTTTTGATGATGCTATGTGCCTGTTAATATATTTTTTGTCAAAAGTTAACGATTTAATACCATTACTGTGGAGTATTTTTTATAATATGTCCAAGGCCATAATGGTTCGGGTCAGTCAATTTTTTTAGAAGTAATTAGTGTTTATCATTTCCCTCAAGTAATGACAAGTCCATTAGAGATTTCCTATGAGTCAACACATGATTCATATATATTAAGTTTATTATCTAGCAAATTCCCTTTAGATAAAGTTCCACTATTGTGTGTAGGAAATATATTATTTAATACATAATCAAGCTTTGACATTTCTATTAATGAGAAAGACCTAACGATCCTCACCAATATGGGCACGCCTTAAACTAATGCTTTGGCACACACTAATATTTCTTAGCACCCCACATGTATTGGAACATCTTTATACCTAGAACATCTCGTGATAACACTGACGCCCATGCACATGGCAGCATGAGCTAGCACAACATGGAACTCTCCTAGCATGTGTTGGCATGCTGCATATAGTCCCTAGCATGCCCTAGAACGCCTTGGTTGAATGCATTGACATACATTAGCACTTGGCACACAATGCCACTTGGCATGTATTGGGAACTATTATTAGTGTGCCTAGCATGCCCCTTTTAAAAAAGATAAAGTCTTGACTTATTAACCCTCTTATTGGTTCTTCCTTTTGTTGCCTTGACACATATTGACATACCCTGGCACCCTGCACCACATCCTTAGCACCTACCATGTATTAGCATATCTTGGCACTATTAATTGGCACATGATATAATTAGCACACCCTGGAACTCCCAAGCACACTTTGGGAATTCTTGACATGCCTTGATATTCCCTAGCATGCCTTACCAATGCTTAGCATACCTTCTCAATCCCTCCTTGGCATGACAATTAACACTCATTAACACTAGTCTCTGGCACACGTTCCTCATATTCATTAACTTCCATGAATTTTTTCCTCGTGCTCCCTTAATGTTTTTTCCTAATAATCCTTAACACTCATCAACATGCATTATCACTCTCTAGCACACCTTAGCACTCTTCAACATTCCCTTCCACTTCATAACATGCATAACACTAGTCCCTGACACATATTGGCGCTTGGCACATGTTGGTGCTTGGAAAGTCTTAGCATGTATGGAATACGTTGAGATGCCTTGGTATGATTTGGCATGGTTTAATATTAAATTTATTTGTGATTATCAATTGCTGGAAAGTAGATGAGAAGAAAAAAAGGAATACTTGGCACTTAGAATGCACTAAGACTTTGCACTTGGCACCTAGTGTTGGTGTGCCTAGCATGCCCCTCTTGGAAAAGGTAAATTGGTGACTTATTAACCCTCTTGTGTGTTCATTTCCTTGTAGTTTAACTTTTTTCTCCCTTTTGTTGGCTTGGCAGTACCTGACACGCATTGACACACCCTTGCACATCTTGGCATGCCTTATCACTTGGCACATCTTAGCATGTTTGACATGTATTCCCACTATCTAGCACATCAAGGGGGTGAAGAGAGATGTAGTCCTAAAGTAGGTAGAGTATGAGGGCTGAGTAAGGGTTGCTAAAGGGAGGTCATGATCATCCTCCAAGAGCAAGATCATCATGTGAGGGTTCAGAAGAATGTTGCATACCTCAAGGGTCGGTTTGCGCTAGGAAGTAGGATGGCATATTGTTGGTTCTCTTCTGGCAGATCGAGCTTAAGAGAGGTTTCTCATGAGAATCTGGGCATGTGATTTCAATGGTGTCTTTGTGTGAAGGCTGCATCAAATTCTGAAATTTTGAATTTGCAACAAAAAACAATGAGATTGGAAACCAAAAAGGACAAAAAAAAATGCACCCACACTGGTGAGGAATTTTGATGCACCAGGAGTGAGGAATGTGGGGAGTCTAATTTATTTTTCCCTTAAATAAATTGGACAATAAATTTTAATTTCATCTCATAACAACTTGTGTCAGTTAATTAAGTCATGATGACCAAGTTAGCTCAAGAAATTCAAGTTCTTGAGGGTCTAAGATGAGGCATCTAGAGGGATTATAATATTTTTGAGGTCCATTTGAAGTTGATGCATTAGTGGGGTGCAAGTGTAATTAACTCGATTAAATGAGTTAAAATCAATTTAACTAGTTCTAACTGAGTGATGAGCTAGTGAGAGGTCTAGTGAATTAAATTAGATTTAATTCACAATGAGTGATCAATCATATAACTGATAATTTTCTATTAATAGTTGCATGCATATCAGTTTCGAGGAATACCCATTTGAGACAGAGGTTAAAGGGAACATAACTATCAGTTTTATTCAAAGAAAATTTCCCATGTGCAATTATAAAGTCATTGGGATGCCATGATGGATTGTGCAATCAAGGAAGACTTATTTTCCTAATTAATAAGGATTTAATTCCCTAGGAATTGCATGAGCAAGGTAGGTTGAAGTAAGGATGAGAATTGGCTAAGTACTAGACCGAGTTTGCCTAGATCAACGAGAGACAATTGACATAGTGCTGGAGAATATCATGAGAGATTAAGCACTAATGTATTTTTTCATGATTCCTTTACTTAATACACAATAGAGATAGAGGGGTTTTGAGCAATTTCTTTCCCCAAATATATCATGTTGTTGTGCGATTGATAATTTATTTCTCTTACTTATATGTGATTGTGCGATCGTGTCTTGTTTCCACAAATTGTAGGAAGGATTCAATATATTGTTTTAGTAGATTACAAGATTAGATTGAATCTCGTTGGTTAGATTTTCTACATGGTATCAGAGCAGGAATTTTTTGGGCGGTGAGTTTTCAGAGAATATTTGAATATTTTGGTGTAAAATTTTCAAAAAAAATAGAATATTTCGATTCCTCGCGAAAATCTACCCAAATGGGAAAAAAAAATCGGTTGAATAGGAGCTCAGATGAGGGAGATATCATCGATTTAAAATGAACTCATTTTTAGAAACTTTTTGTAACGTCGGGACAATTACACTGTGCGCGAGTCAAGAACCTATATGTAATTGAGGTACCAGATGCATGCAAAGCTTTGAGGAGAAAGGCAAAATTTAGAGACTCGGTGGTTTAGAGGGAGCATAAATTACCTCTCAACATGCATCCTCATGAGAAGCAGTCTCAGAAGGTTGTGGAGTAGCTGCCATAATTGGAGAAGTAGAGAGGAGACTGAGTGGAAGCATCCACTCAAGCAAAGACCTCCATGAGGGGGAAATTTCGAGCCAGATGGGAAGAGGGAGCATCCATACGTCGAGGTGTAAGGTGGGGTGATATGTAGACATAATCCCAAGATAAGAAATTTGGGCAAGGTCCATTGAGATGGCGTGTCTCATGGATCGAACCTGGCTACGAGGAGCTTACAGTACAATAGTAGTAGGAAGGATCAATTAGATTGATGTAGTCATATGTCAGCAAGACAAAAATCAGAGTGAAATATGTCAAATACTGGATTACAAATTAGAGTTATAAATAGTTCAAAGGGCACGGATGTAGATGTCAGCAGTAGCGCAGAGAATCCAGTACTAGACAGGTGTAGTAGCTAGCAGTAGTCAGAAGACTCTGATGACAGATGCATTATACTGAGTAAGTTGTTTGGATGCTATTTAGTTTCAGGATTTGCAGGTGCAAACAACACTAGAGAAGTGTAGCATGCAGAACATTCCAAAGGTACCAGATGGGGATATATTGAATTCCTTTCTTGCTGAGAGGGAGTGTTGAAATTTGCAACAAGAAATAGTTAAATTGGCAACTAGAAAGGACAAAAAAAATGCACCCACACTAGTGAGGAATTTTGATGTACCACGAGTGAGGAATGTGAGGTGTCTAATTTATTTTTCACTTAAATAAATTGGACAATAAATTTTAATTTCATCTCATAACAACTTGTGTCAGTTAACTAAGTCATGATGATTGAGTTAGCTCAGTAAATTCAATTTAAGGTGATCGAGGTGGATATTTGTGGCCACCTGCCTATTCCACTTGGGCCCTCACCATTGTCTCTTTCAGTTTTCCAGTTTCCTTAATTACACCACAATTTACTATTTTTGTCAGTCTTTTCGGGTCCTGAACTTTCGGAGCCATTTTGAGGCCCCAAATGACATTTTTTGGGCATGAAAGGTTTGGCGATTTCTTAGAAATCGCATTAGTAGTTGTAGTCCTCGGAGAGATCTTTCTAACGAGGTATCATGTGCGTCAAACGAAGATCATATGACCAAGTTATGACCCCGGAAAGTTGGCTGCCCAACTAACCCCAATGGGGCCCATAAACTCTTGGTGTTACATCTCCTCAGGTTAGGGTTTTGGTTGTTTAGGGTTTTATCTTATTTTTAAATAATAAAAAAGACCCTTCATCCTTATTGTAACACAGTTAAGAGGAACATAACTATCAGTTGTATTTATAGAAAATTTCCCATGTGTAATTATAAAGTCATTGGGATGCCATGATGGATTGCACAATCAAGGAAGGTCGATTTTCCTAACTAATATGGAGATAATTCCATAGGAATTGCGTGAGCAAGGTAGGCTGAGAATTGACTAAGTATTAGACCGATTTTTCCTAGATCAGCAGGAGACAATTAGCAGAGTGCTGGAGAATATCAAGAGAGATTAAGCATTGTATTGTTTCATGATTCCTTGACTTAATACAAAATAGAGATAGAGGGTTTTGAGCAGTTGCTTCCCCAAATACATCTAGTGTTGTGCGATTGATAACTTGTTTCTCTTACTTATATGTGATTGTGGGATCGTGTTTTGTTTCCACAAATTTTAGGAAGGATTCAGTAGCTTGTTTTATTACATTACAAGATTAGATTGAATCCCGTTGGTTAGATTTTCTACATGAAATAGAAGAGAGGGTTGATACCATCTTGCCTTGTGGTGGTTAGTAGGTGGCAAGGTCTGTGATAAAGAACAACATAAATGGAGGAGGGCTTGCACTGTAATTTAGAGCCATAACAGAAGTCGACGCAGGCATAATATTGACTGATTTAACCCTAGTTTGAGGGTTGACATTGAGATCCGAAGTTCATGTCAAGATTCTATCAAAGAAATGCCCAGAATATATGCATCCATATGAGCTAGGTCGAGTTTCTTATGGAGGCAAGAGTCGTGTTTTTTCTATGTGTGGATAGGGTTTGATCTACAACAATTAGAAGTACATAAGTATAATGCCCTAGTTAGGACAATTTCCTAGCATGTTTAGTTCATAAGGTATGCCCTTAAGACTATGACAAATTTGTGTAGAAGAAGACGGGTTGTGACCCTTAAAGCGAGGTTTATTTCTGCAATAAAGATCGTAGATCTAGAAGATGGTTTGTAGATTCAGTATGTGTGGAGACAATAGATCCAAAGGAGGGTGGAATTTGAGCAGAAGATTGCACATGCAGAAGAAATGTGCCATATGAAGAATGGATTGACATGCAGAGGAGTTTATTTTGGTGGAATTTCCATAGAGTTTTAAACAAATATCTGAAGAAACCTATAAAAAATTAGCAAAATGACTGTTAGTGGCTAATTTGTAACCCTACTTCAGTCATCTACAAATTGTTAGAAGTATGATAAGAAGAGTAGTTCATATTTGTTCATAGATTGGACAACAAAGATCAAATTGTCAATACACAAGAACAGTGATCTTGAGAGGACTCAAACCATTGTTAGGTGGCAGATTTGAAGAGCCCTAGATCAGTAAAAAGAATTGACTGTGGTTGGGAAGATTGATGGTAGTCCAAGTACAGTTGGAGGGTTGTTAGGTTACTGTCAAAGAAGAGCCCTGACTCTTATTCTGGTGAAGGACAACAAAATTGGTAGAAGGGTAGGTGTATAGGGCCTAAGGATGTGCAGACTTTGAAGGACTAAAGTAACAGTCAAGTGGGCCAACCAACTAGCCCTAGTTCACTATATTGTAGAGGATTTATTCAGAGAGAAGAAGGGCAACCTCCATAGCCCTGGACTTCTCATCTTGGAGCTATAATATGGCAAAAGTGGGCTTACCAAAGAGTTGTTCACAAATGGAATTGTGAAGAACTTGTTACCACTCAAACTAGTAGTGGACCTAAAAGGGGTTCCTAAGAGGGCAACTTATAGGACAAGGGAAATGATGGAGGCTTAGCCCATTGTCACCATAGCTAAGGCTCCTTTCTCTTCATGGAATTTCACCGATGGGTCGAGTCTCGATAATTTAGGAAGTCACTTGTAGCATATAGGTCAATGAATAGGTGGGAAGTGACCCTCGAAACCCTTTCCCTAAGATAAAATAAAGAGTGGGACTTGCTTTCCTTTTAAGCAAGTGAATTTATCTTCTAGGGAGAGAGGAGGGGGATTGAAGGGTTGAGGGAGAAGAAAAAGAATTATGAAGGAAGTTCTTAATCCCTAAAATCTTTTGGGAACTTGGATTCCCAAATGGTCCTTGATGAAAGGACTTTGACACCGAATGGGACCACACGAGGCCAAGTGGACCCAACCCAGGTTCAAGGATGGAATTTAGCAACCAATGATATTCCTATCCTGGACAAGGTGAGGGGAAAGGATCAGACAAGAGTTTTTACTTCAATAGGTCAAATTGATCCTACTAGGTTCTATCCTTGCGACCACCTAGGCAAAACTTGACTCTAGAGCTAGGGCTTGAGGAATCCGGAGATTCCACTATCAGAATTGGCCCAAGTTCTGAGGAGACTGAGGGCACCCAACAACGCAGCTGCCTCTAGGAGATAGAAGTTTTCCTCTAGCTAGATTCCTGGGAAATTGTTGCCCTAGGTGACCTAATGGGGCTAGACCTAGGGAATGTGAAAATTTCTTAATCTAAGAAACCCTACTACAGTATCTTGATTTACATCTCCTACTTGAATTAAGTTACAAGTTAATTTATGAAATATTTAATAAATTAGCAAAGTAAATAGTAAATACAACTAGAAACCTATGCATACAGATCAAATATTTAATAACATGTTCATAGCCAAAGTGGCAGACGGATTTTCTGGACAACTGTCCCTGAAAAAAAACCCAATGTAGGAAAACCGGTGTAGCTAGCTCTAGAGGGTTTTCATTATTATGCAGAATCTAAGTACAACAATCCTAGGCACCAACACTGATTCACCCAACAGATAAATAAAAATGGCAGTAATACGCTGCTCTGAATCCCTCTACGTCAACCTAAATGGCCTATGTCGACTTCTGCGCTTCTCAGTAAGGGTCTACGTCACACCTGAAGGGCTTACACTGCCCCTGCGCTGCCCTGACTGGGCCTGCGTCAGCCCTGCGTGGCTCTTGCTGCCTCTGCGCTGCCCTTGCTGGGCTTTGGCTGGACTGAGTGGCTCCTACTGCCCCTGTTGCTCTGGCTAGCTGGAATGCTTATGCAGAAAAAGCATAGGTAAGAAAGAAGTCACTGGCCAAAGGTAACGCATAATAGTCAGAAAAATTGAAGAAATGAAATGAAAATAGATCAATGTCCACAAATAACTGAAATAGCTCAATGGGACTAGAGAGTAAAAGCTTTGACGAAAACAATAAGTGTTTATAGCATCAGCTAAGAGAACAGAGGAGACTAGTTCATGAGGTTAAAATGTTGTATAATTTGTGGCACAGGAAAACTGTAGAATTGTTAGAGTAAATCTTTGCAAGTACCATTAGTTGGTGATCATCGATAATCATTTCATTTCATCAAATACCCTGATGAATGGGCCTTACAAGCTATTTCAGTAGACAAACGCCATAGAAGCTGTGTGATGGAAAAATATTCACACTATATTGAAGAAAACACCTACCAAATAAGGATGACGTTTCAAATGGGGCAAGAAACAATAGAGAGATAGACATCGAAAAAGTTAAAATGCTAGGGCAACAGGAAAGCAACTAGGTAGCATGGTACAAAGCACAACAAAGAAAATTATAAAAATGGAAAACCCTACAAATTAGCACCCATCCAAACATCACCACAATTTTTTCTTTAACCCTAGTTAGGACAATTTCCTAGCATGTTTAGTTCATAAGGTATGCTCTTAAGACTGTGACAAATTTGCGTTGAAGAAGAACGGTTGTGACCCTTAGAGCGAGGTTTATTTTTGAAATATGGATCACAGATATGGAAGATGGTTTGCAAATTTAGTATGTCTGGAGATAGCAGATCCAAAGGAGGGTGGAACCTAAGCATAAGATTGAGCATGCAGAATAAATGTGCCATATGAAGAATGGATTGACATGCAAAGGAGTTGATTTTGCTGGACTATCCAGAGAGTTTTAGACAAAGATTTAAAGCAACCTATACAAAATTAGTCAATGGACTGTTAGTGGCTAATTTATGACCCTAGTTCAATCATCTACAGATTGTTAGAAGGATGATAAGAGGAGTAGTTTATATTTTTTCATAGATTGGACAACAAAGATCAAATTGTCGATACACAAGAACAATGATTTTGAGAGGACTCAAGCCATTGTTAAGTGGAAGATTTGAAGATCCGTAGATGAAGATAATATTGTGGGCCCTAGATCAGTAAAAATAATTGACTGTGGTTGGGCAGATTTATGGTAGTCCAAGTACAGTTGGAGGGTTGTTAGGTTACTGTCAAAGAAGAGGCCTAACTCTTGTACTTGTGAAGGACAACAAGATTGGTATAAGGGCAGGTGTATAGGGCCTAAGGATGTGCATGTCACACTATCCTCTAACATGCCTTAACATTGCTTAGCATACCTTGTCACTCTCTCCTTAGCG
>JAXQQM020083099.1:0-20235 GCA_034641835.2 Pinus albicaulis
CCATCATATATCATCGGATTTCATTAGTGTGGACCCAAGGAGGACTCATCTTCCCATTTATCACTTAGGTTCTCAAGGTCTTGATGACGCGTGATGAAGGCTTCCTCTTCAATGCTCAATGCGGGGTGTTGACCACTAGAGTGGCACATGATGATGATGTGAAGACTCCATGCTCAAGGATGAACCAGAGGACACTTGTACCATCATATATCATCAGCTCAACAAAGTTTTTTTACTCTACTTCTACTTCTTATCATTTTCTCTTGTACTTAGATTCCACGCCCTACGGAGAATTGTAATAAGTGATGCCAGTAATGATGATTTTGAGTCCCTATTAAGTCTGTAACACGCCTAGGTAGTCTGGGGCCTTGCCAACAAGTCAGTATTACTCTGTGAAGTTTTTTTCACTCGGTTAATTATCATTTCCCTATAAGGACTTAATAATTAATTGAAGTTTTCCTCCAATTTCACCCCAAAACTAGAGTACGGCGTGATGGTGAGTCCTAATGTCTAGAGTCAATGTATATTACCATACTAGATCACAGAAAAAATTCATGGAATTTGGTTAGGTCTAGGTAGTCATTTTTTAATTTTTTATATTTCCCGCAAGTCAAAAATTGCAATAAAAATAGTAATTGAACTGTAATAAGTGTTGTCTAGAGAAGCTGTATAGGGTATGAGTAATCAAAATTACACCTCTCACCCTCAACTTTCTACTTTGACACACTTTGAGGGGTTAAAAATGTGTTTTGAACTCTCAAAACCCACTTTTCCTAAGTTTAGTGAGAAATTTGGCAATTATTAAGCTAGAAATTAAATAAATGGAGAAAATTAAATATCCACACATGCTAAATGTTGTGGAAATGAAGTGGAAAATTATGGAGTTAAAGTGAAGTCCCAAGGTGATGTGGACTCCTAAAATCAAGGAAAGAACATGTGTTCAAATAAAATCGAATTTCTGACATTAAATGAGAGTTGCTTACTTGGAAATTCGAATTTGTGAAGTTAATGCACATTTGAGAGGATTTGAGAGAATATTTGGTGGAGATTCTTGTGGGAAATTGTCCCCACATGGGTTACCACCCATACACACTTGTCATTCCATCATAAAATTCGAATTTGGCACATAAGAGAAGAAGAAAATAATGTCCACTTGCGAGAATTCGATTTTTACACTTGACATTGGAGCTCCACTTATCAAAAACGAATTTTCCTTGTGATCTCCTCCCTCTCACCACTTGGCATTTGGTTCTTCATTGGGATTTTCTCCCATTCTCTTATATATGTGAGCCTTGGGATCTCATTTGAAATCATGTAATACGATCTATTGGGCTTGAGGACACGCTGCTGGATTGTACACGTACTTGGAATATAATACAAAAGTCTTTGGGGTAACTTGTGATAGTGTTTTTTTCCTTGCATATGTGGTAAATTCTTGACATGTTATGCTTCTATTTATTTCCTCATGCTATTGTTTCCTTCATGCTCGTTTCAAGTTATGTTAGTATGAAACTATTTCATATTAGCATAAGAGTTACTTGTTAGCTTTAGGATAAGAAATCTTCTATTTGATGTCAAATGTATCTATAGGAGTTCTCTCCATTGCTTTTATTTAATTTCATGTGGATTTAATATTTTGTGGTGAGATTGCGTAGATGGATCCATCTTTGGTCAAGTTTTTCAAGCGTGGGGGGAAGTTCTTGGAGGAACCAACCCATTCTTGAAAATATTCAAGAAGAACCCGCATGTGTTGATTTCCAAAGTCATATCTATATTTTATTTTGTCATGCAGAGGTTCTTTTAAGTTTCTCAAAGCTCTTATTTCTTGCATAAAAAAAAAATCAAACTTAAAATAATTTACTTTTCAAGTATTGCACTTCATTTCTTTAATATCTGGCTATTTCAAAGAACCAAACTATGGCTAGTCAAAGATGGGAGCTTGCTCATACTCTTTGGCCTAGCCTCTTGTAGCTTATTTTTGTAATATTACTTTGTGATTTTCTTGAGCTAACATTTGTTGTTGTAGATTTTCTCTAACTTGTTGTCTTGCAGCTACTTGCAGGTTTCATCTTCAAAAAACTACTTATAAGTTTGCATGCAGGACCTTGGGCTCCAACTTCTAGATCATTTCCTTCCCTTGGCCGTGAGAATTAGAGCACATTTATTGGACAAAACCGAGTTCTTCTTAAGGGAGACCGAGTTCATTTTGGGCCTCTATTTCTCTCTCTTGGCCATGTAACTCAAAGAGGCTTTGCCTTGCTTCTTCTTCCTCAAAAAAAAGTTGCATTTTGTTGGGTTTTTGTGGGCCTCAAATTGCAAAATTTTTCAGCAAGGAAAGATTTATGGCTCAAGCCAAAATTGTGAAGATTTTCCTTGGATTTTAGAGAAGACTTCATAGTTTTATCCTTCTTGTAATAACTAATAAAATTCTTAGTTTTGGGAGCGTGGGTTTTACCCATTGGTATCCCTGTCTCTCCACCTTTTTGGAGAGGCTTTGCGGCTTGATATTTGATTTTTTTTTGCTTGCTTGCACATCATTTAATTGGGAAATTAACACAATAATGCATTAAACTCATTTTCCATGCACCTTAATCTAATTTGCTACATATTTCTAGTCTTTTTACTTTCATAACAAGTTCAAACTTTTGCATGCATGCACTTTTAACTTGAATCTAATTTGTCATGAATTTTGTTCCAAGACCACTTATGCTTCACCTTTAATTACATCTTACATGCAATAAGTATTTGGGAAAAATTTCTCCATAAAGTAGCATTCTACTTCATGACATGCAAGTACATCTTAAATTTGAAAGTTAATTTTCATTGTTTGATTAATTTACTTACATGCCCCAAGCAATCACTAAAATTTTACCTCCAACATAAGTTGGTTGAATAGACATTTTAGGGACCCTCTACTCCTCTACTGAATCCTCACTGTGGGATCCATATCTTTGGGTGAGGGTGAGGTTTGAGGATTAAAGAGTTGAATTATAACCTTGCTTTAGAACTAATTAATAAAATAAACTACTATATGATGTGCAAGATATAGTAATTACTAATGATTACCCCATTTAAGGTAGGGTGGTTCATTGCCCTCCAGGGGTTGGGACAATCATGGGTTCCTCAATGATAAAGGAGGCTCATCTAGGGCTTATGGAACCAGGGTGATAACCATGGAAATGGGGTAGAGCTCATGTATTAGGTTTTTTCCCACGTGCTAATTATTTTTGTCTCGACCATCTTTTGCATTTTGTGGTACAATTTCCTCTTGAATGTGGCCAATTATGCTTTTACTTTTTCTTTTAGCTGCTTAAACCTCTAGGGCATCATTCCAGGCCTGACCCAAGGTAGGGGCAAGGGAATAGGGAGGCTGACCCTATGTGGACCCAAAGAGGCAATGTGGACATAGGTGGGAGAAATTGATGAATGGGGTATAGTGAGTGGAAAGAGAATAATATATGCAGATAAAGGAGCGAACCACGCAACCAAAGCCAGGGTTTCCCAAGTAGTACCACCCTAGAACCAAATGGTCAATAAAGGAGATCACATGGGACTAAGATCCAAGGGTAACATCCAAAAGAGATCAAGGGGACAGGAGCACAAAATAAGCCCACTCTTTCTGCCAAATCCCCCCATCAGTCCATGCCCAGAAATATCCATGATAAGTAAACCCAATACTCAATTACCAAATGACAAGACATACCTTCAGATTCGGGAGGCCCACCTTCAAACCTACGATCAATACAGGTGGGTGAGGGACCACATGGTTGGCTCAGGTGGCAGAGAAATGGCACAATGAGCTAGTTGAAGGCTGCAAGGGGCTACTAGTTGTCAGCTAAGGTCCATTATGGAGAAAAAAATTCTGCTAGGGATATCACCCACGAGGTGGTGGGTAATAGGGCCATTGAGAAGGCTCAATGAAGTCCAAAGTGTGTCATGGTGAGACAATGAACTCGAAACATAATGGACAAGGGGTTGGCTCCTTGTTTTCCAAGCAAGAACCTGTGGTGCTCCCAAGTGGGTGTGGGGGCACAAGGACATCCTCATGGGTCTCAAAGTGGATCGAAAATTCCTACAAACCATCTATAAGAGCTAGGATGATGACATAAGCCATCCCTTTGTCTCCTACAGTGAGACACGTCCTCATCTAGACCCTGGAACATTTGCCAAGTGTATGGTGCAAGTGTGGAGCCAGTTGGGCATGGTGAACCAGGTACATCATCCTCATCCAAAAGGTGGAATACGAGTGATCAATGAGTGGTGTTGGGGATCCTTGAGTAAACGGTGGAGGCCCATGGCTCTCAACGTTCACCCTACAAGTGCCAATGTTTCCCTCTGGAGGGATAGGACCACGTATAGGGAGACCAAGCCCCAAATAGAGATCCACCTGTAATCTTGCATAAGATCCAATGTGTCCCCTTTCCCTCCAATACAAAAAATCATTAGAATAATCAAGGAAAAGAAGTTACAAGTCATGGAACCAATGGGGCACTTCATGGTGGCGTGCCCTTCCATAGTGGACTTTGGCATATGAAAATGTCTCCAAGCTCAATAAGGGGGTTAATCAAGGACCCTACTTGGTGGTTTCAACCTTTAAAGTGGGTGACATGTCCATGGTACATCCATCAGGTGGTAGGTGGAAAATTATATAATGATGGAATGGAGTGGGGATCATTGGAAAGCTCCAAGCCCCATGCCATGGTACAAGGGTATCTATAATAAGGGAAGCCCACACCTGGGTATTGGAGTGTAGGAGGGAGTAAATCGTGGTACATTAATTACCTCGACCCTTGTTTTTCCACCCTTCTTCATATGCCCTTTTCCTTTGATTATTTTTTCTTCATCACTGCTCGGGGCTCTAGGGGATGAGAGCATGATGTGTAGGATGTATCAGTAGGTACCCCCTTTTAAGGTGGGGCATTTCATTTCCCACCAGGGGTTGGGACAATCATGGATTCCTTAATGTGGAGGGGTCTCATCTAGGGCCATTACGAACCAGGGTTATGGCCATAGATAAGGAGTAGAACTCATGTTTGGCTTTTGCCCACGTGCTAAGTTTATATGTCCCAACTATATTTTGCACTTTGTGGTACATTTTCTGTTGAAAGTGGCCAAATTGTGTTTTTTCCTTTAATTTTAGTTGCATCAACCTCGGGGGCATCGTTCCAGGCCTAACCCAAGGTATGGACAAGGGAAGGGGGAGGCTAACCCTATGTGGACCTAGGGGACACATGTGGACCCAAATGGGAAAAGAGATGAATGGGGCTAAAATGAGTGGAAGGGAGTAATGTATATGGTGTCGGGAAGCGAGACCACTAAACCAAAATCGTGATTTCCCATGCCAACCCTAAAGCTAATGGTCAGTAAAGGAAGTTGCTCAAGACTAAGATACAAGGCTAACCACAAAATCAGGTAGTGGAAACAAGAGTACAAACCTATCCCACTCTTTCCGCTGAATCCCCTCACCAATCCATGCCCTAAAGTGCCCATGACATGTAAGGAAAATTACTCAACTATATCAATGAAAAGGTCATACCTTTGGGGTCAGGAGGTCCACCTTCAAACATATAATTACAATCATAATAAATGGGCGAGGGACCACATGGTTGGCTCAGGTGGCGGAGATAATGGCACATCGAGCTATCTGGTGGCTACAAGGGGCTGTTAGCTGCCATCTGAGGACCATCTAGGAGAAATTTTTTCTCATATACACACATTCCCATTTTTCCATTCCACAATTTTCACTCCCCCCCGCACATTACAAGCCTTATTTCGTCATTTTCCTTCTCTAGGTCCACAAGGAACTGGCACACCCCCTCCCCTTGTCCACATATCTACATTGCGTTTGGAAATGTTGCCCCAGAGGTTGATGCAACTGAAATAACGTCAAAATAATACCATGGTCACAAGCATGAAACAAAAGAAAACAAAATTATAAAATGCAAAAGATGATCGGGACATTAATATAGCACGTGGGCAAAAGCCAAACATGAGCTCTACCCCTTATTATGGCCATCACCCCGGTCCCTAGGGCCCTACGAATGCCCCCACATCATTGAGGAACCCATGCACATCCCAACCATTGGTGGGCGATGAAATGCCCCACCTTAAGGGGGTAATAATTGCTTACATCATACACAACATGTTCTTGTTTCCTGAAGCCCCAAATAGTAATAGAAAGAAAAATCAAGAAAATGAAAAAGGAAAATAAATAAGGGTGGAAAAACAAAGGTCGACGTAACTCACGTATCCACGAGTACTCCCTCGTACATCAGTACACCCAAATATGTGGACATCCCTCATTATTTCCTTCCTTGAACCCATGGAATTTGGCCTTGAGACCCCCATGTCCCCAACCATTCATCATCATTCACATGACACCTATCAAATGAAGGACGTACCAGGGAACTGTCTTTCCCCTTAGGTGTTGGGAACACCTAATAGGGTTGTTTATTAGCCACTCCTACCTAGGGTGGTAACACTATTATGAGCTCAAGCCCCAAATTTGAAAGTGAAACCCACTATGAAGTCTCATTATGCCCTTGATAAACAAGATTGGTTCACTTAGATGCACTAATGAATTATTGTACCTGATGGTGAGGAAGCACATTGGATCCTATGTGTACTTGGCAGGTAGTTTCATCATAGGTTGGGCAACTTAATTGGGGCCCGAGTCCACCATAGGATCATATTAACACCCCCAAGAGACATGGGACTCCAGTCATGTGTAGAGCATCATTTTCATGTTGTGGGCACCCACAAGCTTCAACACCTTCACCAGTCTACTCATTGCCCCACTTTATTAGGAGATGATGCACTTGGACCAGTGTGCCCCAAAGGGCTTAGCAGTGATGACATGGTTTGGAAGTTGATCCAAATCCCAAAGGACGTTTTTCTCACCCTTGAAACATGGGAGGGCAAGCACCATCGTCATATCCCTCACTATTGGAGCATTCCAGGCTATTCTATCATTGGGAGACCCATGAGACAAGTTTCTATGCCCTAAACTGAGTTTGGGGTCCCACATGACGACTTGCATAGAGATTAAGGGCCATCCTTTGTTCATGATTTATGGATCCCTCTCATACATTTTGGCACCAAGAGGACTCAACGTGACCCTCCAACGACCCTACATCAGCATGACATCATCAATTCGGCTAGTATTTGGATGGCTAATTCATAATTTGTAAATATTACTTTGTCAGCATGTGACCAAGGCTTGTATTTTGCACATTTTTATAATGTTAGGGGCCTTATGCTAATAATTTGACCTACTAGGTCTCATATAAATAGAACTCAACTTCATTTGTGATGGATCATCATCACACTTGGGAATTTCGGCCTTCTTGGCAAATTCACACTTTTTCTTTTGATTGGTCATTGGATGTTTTGGATGCATTCTGATATTTGGAGCTGAAATTCGATCTTTCTTGGAGCTATCTCTTGATTTGTGGATGGATATATCATATTGTCATCTTTTAAGTTCCTTTTATTGAAGTTTTTTTCTTGAAAAATGTCTAATGTATGGAATTTTTGCAGCTAGAATAGTGCTATATTTTGCCCTAATTGTTGAAAATTATTTTTGAAAACTATTTGGTTGGAAATTGCATATGTTTCTCATGGCATGACATGTGATGGATGTTCCTAGTGGATGAAATCATTTTTTTCTTCCATAAAACTCCATAAATTTTGTGTGGGTAATTGTTAAGGGTTGGTAGCTAGGGCATCAACTCTTGATCACCTTGAAGATGATTTTGTCAAATCTAGAGAATCTAGGACTCCATAAGCCCAAAGAAGAAGGAACTGGTCCAAGCCATTTGGTGATCCAACCTTCCTCTCTCCATATCTTCTCCTTCCTAAATTTCGACCCCCCCTTTGTTGGACTAGGCTAGGGCATAGAGCGAAATATTCTAAAGAGTGAAAATGTGTATTCTGGGAGCATATACCTTGAGTTTAGGTTCTTGTTTACAAGACCTCAAAGTTTGGTGAGCATCCCTTGGGTTTTCATCCATAAAAACTCTTGCCCTAGGTGTGCCCAAGAAGGGAAACCCTAGTTCACATTCCTTTGAATTGGGGACTTCTTGAGGGTTGCATGAGCTTTTTATTCATTGGAGTAAATCATAAGAATCCCTTTTCTCTCCTTGCCTTGATCTCAGGAGTACCTTTAGCCACACTAATTCACTAAACCCTAGGTCTTGTGTGAGGTTCTTCTAGGTCTCTTAGAGTTAGTGAAATCCCTTTTGAAGTGCCATACTATCACTTAGAGCTTCCCTTGAGAGGACCTACAACATCACCTGGTGCTATTAACCCTAGAATATTGTTAAAATTGGACAACTAGATCCAAACTCCATGTTGTGATGCTCAGATTAAGATGCTAATATTTTTGTTGGATTCCTCTTTCGGAGAGGTGTAAAATCCATATAAAATATATCTTAATCTGATGAGCAGAACATTTATTTTGAATTTATTATTTATAATAAATTATATGTGCAGGTCGGCCTTAATGTTTTGCACCCCCAGCAAATGTGTCACACACCTCAATGATGTATATAAATACAGTCAAACTTGGAGAGCATTTACACACCAACTCATCACACATCTTCTTCTCTTCTCTGATTTAGTACGAGCTCCTTGGAGGACGATTTCAGCTCACACGTGGGAGGAAGGACGAATCTGTACAGCCAAGAGGAAGGACGAAATTACTGCAGCTAGGGTTTCCAAGGAAGTTTGACCAGCATTGACTTTGGTCGACGCATGGTCCAAAAGGGCTGAAATTTGTTAGAGACTTCGATTTTAGGAGGCCATACACATTGGCACAAAAACCGAGGTCAAAAGGTTGACTGAACTTGGAGCTGCGTTGACTTTTATGTTGCTGCCCTGCGTTGACTTTTCTGGACAGCGTTGAGTTTTCTGGAGTTGACTTGTGTTGACTCGGTGACTGATTTGAGGATTGTTGTGACACATTCTGGGTTGGCTGATCAAGGAGACTTTGCTGGTTGAAGCATCACAGTGACCTTGTGCTGTCACATTATTCATTTTTAAGTTTGTCTTCCTATAGATCCTTTGATATGTTCTATCGGCCATTTTACTTATTTATTTGGGTGATTCTTTGTAATAAAAGTAAGTTGCATCAAGCATAGAACATCTACAAAAATTTACAAATATCTATCAAATGTGATCATTTATCTTACCAGAAGTCCTCCCATCAGTGAAAGTCCGTAAAAAGCAGGCAACACTAGCTATGGTGACAGTGAGCCATTGTCCCATTGTTATCGCTTGGTCTAGCTCTTTGTCCTATAGGTTTCCCTTCCTTAGGGCCTGCTAGATTGCATGGAAACAAGCCCCAGTAAAGGCATAACAGGTCATGGCTGTGGAACCACCTAACAATCACATCACAAAGTCTAGCAAGCAACAATTCATTGGTACAATAATAATTTTTGCATATAAGTAGACCAAGATTGAACATATAGGCCTATTTGACACTTCAAACAAGGCTTCCTTCCAAATTTGGGGCTTTGAACTCATAATGTTGTTTCCTCCCTAGGTAGGAGTGGCTAAAGGACAACCCTATTAAGTGTTTCTAGCCCCCAAGGGCAAGTGACATCTCCTCAATCCACCCTTAAGTCAATAGGTTTTATGTGAACAATGATGGTAATGGAGGGGAGAAGACTTCATGGCCAAGTGACATGGTCAAAGGTACCAACATGATGGGGATCCACATCTTGAGTGTATAGTTGTGAGGAGGGAGCAATTGTGGATGCATGAGTAGCCAACCCGGGCTTTTTTTTTCCATCCCTCTTCTGTGCCTTTTACTTCTTGATTTTTTTTTGTATTATTGCTTGTAGCTCAAAGGGTTAGAGCTTGTTTTGTATGGTGTATAGTAGTTGTATTACCCCTGAATGATGAATGACGAGGCAACTCATTGCCCATTGGGGTTGGGGCATGCAAGGTTTCTTTTCATGATGTATAGGAGCAATATGGTGCTTAAGAACTAGGCAACGGCCATAATGGGTGAGGTAGAAATCATGCTAGGATTTTGCCCACGTGCTAATATGTCCTGCCATCTATTGCATTTTGATATTCTTTTGATTTTTCTTTTGTGGCCATTATTTTCTCTTTCCTTTTCTCTTAGCTGCATCAACCTCCCAAGGCCAAGTTATGGGCCCTACCTACGTATGAGTATGTATGGGTGCCAAATCCCAGAGAGCAAATGATCAGTTGAACCTAAAGAATGGAGGTGGAATATAGGGCTCGTAATGTAAGATGGAAAGTGGTAAGTATGGAATCTGAATAGATAGAACCTATTATCTCTATCAAGGCTTCCTAAGTAGTTATTGAGATTTTGAGTGTTGGGGTAGCTTCGGATGTGCTCTAACTCCAAAAATTTGTGGAGGGACTAGAGTACATGAGATCTCCAAGGCCCAAAAAGGGATTTGAGAAATTCCTTCCAGTTTAAGAGAAAATTAATTAATTAATATTTTAATTAAGGACCCTAAGTCTAACTTAGGAAAATTAAAATATTAAAAGTAATTAATTTAAACATGTGATGGAAATGACTTCAGTCACACCTATCAAGCTTTCTTTTAATCTTATCCCTCGAATCAAGATTAGATCACAGTCGTTGGTTTCCTAACGAGAAAAGTATAAAGGAAAGGCCTGGCGTAAGTTGGAGGACACACACAGTGGCAAAGCATTGAGACTAAGCTGGAATCCTAGGGCGTGGTTTTCTAAGAGTTTCTAGAAGTGTTTTAGCTGCAGCGAGGGGTAGTATTGGCTAAGGGGATGATCTGATCCTAGAGCCAAGAGGTAGAGGAAGCAACAGTCAGGGTAGCGCAAAGGGAGCAGTAGCTACGCAGTGCAGAGAGCTTCAATGCTACGTAGGTGCTGTTAACACTCCACCAGATCTCCGAAGGCTGAGAAGGAGACCAACAAAGGTAACCACAAACCACTTTGACATAGTAGCTAGCCCTACTAGGCTGAGAGGGCTCTCTCAATGAGATTCATAGCCAATATGACTAGATCATGGAGATTTTAGGCTAGATATGTAGATTAGGGTTTGATTTGATTTGGATTTTTGTGCTGGATGAAATTGGACTTTTAGAAGCTAGGGAATGAAGGGGAAAGGTAGGAAAGCTCAAATGACCAAATAGGATGTATTATTATGGTGTAGGATGAAAAGAAAGATCAAGAAAAAACATATAAGTATGAATTCATTCCTTAAGAAGGAATTAAACACACCATCATCATTTCATCAAAACAGGGCATGCGTTACTCATGAATCCTGCTTAAAGAATTGTAAATACAATGAGTGAAAGCAATAGATATGTAATGAAATGATAAAGTATTCAATGGAGTGACTTACTGAAAAGAAACATAGCCATACAAGCTCACCACATGAATCCCTAAATTTAAGCTAAAACTTTTCTTTGTATTCACTGTATTACTTAGCCAAAATAGAATACACTAGTTCAATGTCCAATGTTCCAACCCTTGGAAATGACTAAAAAAGGCCTCATATAGCTACTTAGGTTGAAATTCTCCCTTGGAGGTCGAATTTGCCAGCAAGAAAGTCAAATACATGCATCTATCTAAAGTCAGCTACACCCTAGGGAGGTTGCACAACAAATTCCTCCTTTTCCTAACCACCAGAGACATATCCTCAAAGCAATAAACGGAGGATAAGACACCTATTCAACTCCATTTTTACCATTTACATTTACATTTTGACTTTTTACATTCATCCACATTCATATTTTCACTTTTACAGAAGTCAAACTAGGAATTGTCAAAAATTACATAGTGAAAATTTAATTAAAATCTCATAAAACTGGAAAAAGCGCAACGGCTTGTTGGAGGCCACTTTAGGCACCTTCCTGAAGTCAAAATTGAAATCTGAGAGAATGGTAAACTAGCCCTGTCTGTCTAGTTTCCATAGCATCTTGAATTTTTCAAACTTACCCATGGGAAGGCCTTCAAAAACTCATTCTCCCAAGAATGGTCAAAAAACGTAGCATGGCCTCAAAAACCAAGGCAGAAAGGTGCTTTTTAGGTGGTTTTTTACCATTTTCTCACTATAAAAGCTAATGACTTGGGCTGCTAGGTGTCAAAAGTTGATGTAGGAGATATTGGACCCTTGGGACCTGGTGGTTAAGTCAAGGTCAAAATTTTGGGGTAATTAACTTAAAAATAATATTTTTAAGTTAATTAAAATTGAATTAAATGATAAATTCGTTTTTCCCCAAAATTTTAATTTCAACGTTCCGGATTAAAAGATAATTAAATCTTTTGGACGGTTGAGATTATTTTGACGAGGATCATCCAAACTAGCCGTTAGAGATCTGATCCTATAAATTTAGAGGTCTTTGTCATTCTTGAGTCATCCGATCTCAGAATCGTGCACTTGCTCTTAGAAGCTCTTGTAAACTTTTTTTTTTGAGGAATAAAGCTAAAGACTTTGGGGTTACAAATCTGGATGTTCCTTCTCAGATCTATGTGGTGAATTGTCTCTAAACTCTGCTATTTGGTTTCTTGCATTTTATGGTTGATGGCCTTTATGGATTAATCTGCATATAGGTATCTTATGCAGTTTTCTGGGTTTATAAAATAACATTCTGATTTTTCTAAGGGTCTCATGTTGTTTTCTTAAATCTCTATCAGTCTAAAGTTCAGATCTAAGTGTGCAGGGAAATTTTTTAAGATTGGGCGTCTGGGGAAGTCTTCGGTTGGACCAGCCGACTCTCAATAAGCATAAATCTGATAAGCTCTTTATTTGTTAAATTCCGGGTCTATCTTACGATATTTGTGATTTTGCAGGGTTTCGAAGGCTTGTGCCTCTCACTTAAACTTTAAATCTCTGAAAAATTGTGCTAAAACTGATTCAGATCTGACCATGAGGGTTTTGAAATTGTAAATTAGTTGTAAATTTGTAAATTGTTCAAGATTGTTAGGGTTTAATCATCAAAATTGGCGTGTGTGTCTTCAGATCTGGCTGTCTTTGCAGGTTACAGGTTCAAATTGGAAAAATTTTTTTAGATCTGAGGCAGATCTGGCCTCAGAACCCCCACTGTGGGCAAATCTGGGCGTTATTTTTTAAAGGAGCATGAAATCTGGGCATAATTGAAGAAATTTTAAAATTTTGCTGGAGATTCAAAAATATTGGGTTCATATCTTCTGATTTCCATCCAATCCCATCGATTTCCATTTGGCCTTCATTCCATCGCTCAAAGCTTCATCTGCATTCAGCCTCTCCCTTACGTCCAGCATTCTCCATTGATTTCCCGCACTGTCTTTAATTCTCCACACCAAGCCCAATTAACATGCATTAAAACGTCCATTCCATCTGCAGTCACCTTCCATCTCTGTTTTCGATTTCATTTTTCCCTTTCTCTGCGTCCCTCCTCAAAGCACAGAAATTACCTTTCCGCTGCACCCATCTTTCATTTCTGTCCGCCTTTCCTGTCAGTTGCTCTCTCCTTCGCGTCCAGCCTCACCTGCAGACCAAGAAAACGACAAACGCAAACAAATAAAAGTCGAACCCTCGTCCTTCCATTGTCAAGCCATCCTCCGCCCGTCGACCTGCACAGAAAACGAAAGCATAAAAACTGAAACACATATGCGTTGATTTTTTTTTAGTCCGATGGTTCAGTTGCGGTGTATATATTTCCAATTCGATTTCTGATTAGTTTTAGCGTTAAGTTTCACATTTTATTTCTTAGACTTTCGACTTTATTTGAACTCGATTTTAGTTTGTAGATTCTATGTGTTAAATGTTATTTTTTTAGTTTTAGTTTTAAATTTCATTAGCGTTAGATTTAAATTTTTGTCTTTAATCTTAACGTTAGAGTTTAGGTCTTAAATTTTAATTTAACTTAGATTTTAGTTTAGAGATCTAACTTTTAATGTTTTATTTTTAGTTTAATTTTAGTATAGATTTTAACTTAGTCATCTTTTTTTATATTTGTTAGTTAATTGTTTTAATTTTTTTTAGTTTAGTTCTAAATTAGTTAGATTTTAGATTTAATTAGATTTTAACTTTTATTTTATTTTAGGGCTTTTATTTAGATTTAAATTTGTTTTAAATTCAAAAAAATAAATAAAATAAATAAATAAAAAATAGTAATAAATTTTTCAAAAATTCTAAAAGATTTAAAAAATACAAAAAATATAAAAAAATTTGAATTTTTCTATAGAGATTACAGACCTTAAAATTTTATCTAAGTTTGTGTGGATCATATGAAACATTTTTAATTGCGTTATAATTGGAATATATTTTTAGGAAAGTGGCATTTTCATTATTCATGGTTGTGGTGTTTTTAATTGAATATCATTGATCAATCGTGTTTCCATAAGCAGCAGTTAGTCATCATTTACTGGTTTATAATTGTATAACGGGATCTTGTTTGACTCCATAAGGCACTGGTCTCTAACGTGAAATCTAATCTAGATCTGTGAAATCCTGTTAATTTCATCTTGTATTTGGTGTTCTAGCTGTGTCTCCTGGATTTATCCTTCATTTTAAATAGGGTCTACCTCCCTTAGCCTGCAAGGAGATAGCTTAAAGAGAGAGATTGGGGATAAGAGTGACAGCCCCCAGTCTGAACCGTTGTCGCGGTGCCCTGAACAATCTGTGCGACAACATTTTTTGGCGCCGTTGCCGGGGATAGAGTTTTTCTGTACTTGGCCTTAACGACATTTTATAATCTTCTGATCTTTCATCGCCATTCATTACCCTGTCGCAAGGGATCACATTTTCTGGTGTCTTTCATCTCTGCATATTTTTATCGTCTTATCTTTCATCATCGCATCTTTAGCACCTGGACATTTCGGTTGGCTTCTTGTTTGGGTGGCGACTCCACTTATTCATCTTTTTACTCCCAGACAAGAATCCCCCCGTGATATCCATCTGCTAGCTCTCGATTTTTTCCTCTGTTTTAGAATTAGTTTCATGTTCAAGTGGCGACTCCAACTCTTTCATTTCTTACAAGAGTTCCTGCCAAGAAGTTCGCTTCTTGAGGACCTTTTGACTATTCTTGAACACGGATCTGTTTCTAAAATCTTAAAAACGATATCATGGATGTTTTTGCCCCATGTAATTTTGCTAATATTCAGGGTTATCCTCATGATCTCCCTGAAATGGATAAATTACCAATCTTTCAAGGAAATGATGCAGTTAGTGTTAAATCTCATTTGTTTGCTTTCACTAACTGGTGGAATAGATTTGCAGTTGCAAAAAATAATTTTGATGATGTAAAGATGAAAACTTTTGTTCTTACTTTTGGCGAAGATGTTGTTGATTGGTTCATGGAAAAACCTGATAATTCATTCAATACTTTTGAATCCATTGTAACTGCTTTTAAGGAAAAGTATGGTGATAAAAGGGAAGATCGGCATTTGGTAATAGAGATCAGTACCATAAAAAAGAAAGAAAATGAAACGACTGAAGAATTTAACAGGAGATTTAATGGTATTCTTAGAGAAATATCTCAAACTCATAAACCTCTTGATGGATCTCTTCTGAATTTTTACATTGATGCTTTTGATTCTGATACTTCATATGAGTTAAGGCGGGCTAAAACTGCAAATTATAAGGCTTGTCAATCTTTAGCTGAGGAGATTGAAAAAGATAAAAGGGCATCTGGAATGTCTGAAATTCCAGATTTTGATAGATCTTTGACAGATTCTAAGTTGAAAGAACCTCTAGAAGATGATGATGACCCTATGAAAAGGTTAATGCAGAAACTTGAAAGCATAGAGCTTAATCATGCTAAGGAAATAAGTGTCTTACAGGCTAAGTTAGTCCAAATTGAAAGGGCTCAAATGCAGAATTCCCAACCTAGAAATAATAATGCTTTGCAGAAAAGAGACCTATCTTATGAGCAGAGACCGACAAATCAATTTGAGTTTGCAAATCATGTGGATGAAGTTCCTCCTTATTGTAGAGCCTGTAATGATCTTCATGAAGAGGCTACTTGTCCCGTTATCAAAAGAATCATAGCTAGTAGAATGGCAAGGGCAAGATATCAAATTAATGTTGTTGGTAAGGACTATCACATGCATATAGAAGATCATGAAAGTCAGGTTAAGGAACCAGCTCAAATGATTAAGGATGTGCAACCCAATCATATGCAAATAATTCAAAACATGGAAGCTAACCAAATCAGTCTTCAAAATAAGATAACTTCCATGGAAGAAAGTCATGCACATGAAATAAATGTCATGGAAAACAGGTTGAAGATAATGGAAGTTAATCATTCTAATCAGATGTCCATTATACAGAGTTATATGATTGCAATGGAAGCAAGACACACCCGGGAAATGACTGCCGTGAAGGAAGATCACTTGTTGGAAATGACTGCTATGAAGGAAAATCACTTATTGGAGATGAATACCATGAAGGAAAATCACTTGTTGGAAATGAATACCATACACGAAAGGTTGGAAAAAATGGAAAAATTACATACACAAAAGTTTCAGCCGAAATTTGATTATGAAGATTCATCAACAGATCATGAGACTTCTTGTCTGCTAAAGCCATTCTCATCTCATCACACGGAGGATTTCACTATGGTTTCAAAGGACATTGAGAGAGACCAAGCTTATGTGTCACCATTGACAGATTATATCCAGAATAATATTGGTCACGATCCAGGTTCTTCAGATTTTTTGTACAAACATCTTCAAGATGAGGACAAGGAGTCTACAGTGGTCTCATTGCTAACATCGCAACCCACTCAGAAGAAGAGAAAGAAGCAAAAAAGAAGTAAGTGGTTTGATTCGTCTGATGGTCGAGAGCAGCGTGACATTCATATAAGACAGAGTCCTACGATTAGCAAGATTGGACATGGCACATCTGAAAAGCAGCCAACAGACTTGCCTAAAAGTAGGCAAATGCTCAGCATACACTATATTGAGCACATCTGATGCCACAGGGCATCCTCTGTATCGTATTTCTAACTCTACTTCTTGTTATTTCAGCATTTCATTTTGCAGTTAGAGTAGATTTATTTTCATGTTAAGTAGAATAATAAATAAAAGAAGAGCTTCTATTTTTCATGAGCTTAATGTTATATGATGATATTTGGATGGACGCTACTTATGTAATCTTGTGTGTTGCTTGGATGCAGATTCTGGATTCTCACATTCCTTCAACGAAGCAACGTGTCCCCAAGTAGAGCCAGATGTTGACCACACTTCGTCAACTACCCATAGCAGTACACCCCCAATTTTTCAAATGGGATTCGTCATGTTCGACGTGGTTGCGCCATTCAGATTCCATCATCCAGTTTCGATCGACAGTTTTTATAATGATGTAAACCCATTCTGCATTTTATGATGTAAATGATCTATGTAAGACCGTCCATGTATGTAACAACCTAGGTAAGCCTAGTATGTTGTTGATGACTTCCATTCTAGGAGGTTTTTTGTCTCACTGATTCACGAAAGTGATCGGCAGAGTTTTTCCCTCCAGCCTCACCCCAAAGCTAGGGTGGATTTTGTCATCAGCATGCTAAGTGAGTCCTAGTGTTTTTTTCGAGTCCTTGTAAAAGTAGTTTGAACTACTTGGTCTACTAGATCATATGTTGAGTCGCAGAACTGGGTATTTATTTGAGGGTCTATGCAAGTGGGTTTTCCCCCTTCATGTATGTAAATGTATTATCTCATGTAAAAGAGGGTTGGAAAAATAGTTATAATCCCCTCTTAGTCAATTAATTAATAAAATCATAAACCAGAAATTTAATTAATTTAGGGTCATAAATTAGGATTAAATCTTTAAAGGCAAAATTTGTTGGTCCTTGGAAAATGATTTTGACAGCCCCAGGCCAAGGGAATATTGAGAAATTTAAGAAATATTGGACCCTTGGGACCTGGTGGTTAAGTCAAGGTCAAAATTTTGGGGTAATTAACTCAAAAATAGTATTTTTGAGTTAATTAAGATTGAATTAAATGATAAATTCGTTTTTTCCCTAAAATTTTAATTTCAACGTTCCGGATTAAAAGATAATTAAATCTTTTGGACGGTTGAGATTATTTTGACGAGGATCATCCAAACTAGCCGTTAGAGATCTGGTCCTATAAATTTAGAGGTCTTTGTCATTTTTGAATCATCCGATCTCAGAATCGTGCACTTGCTCTTAGAAGCTCTTGTAAACTTTTTTGAGGAATAAAGCTAAAGACTTTGGGGTTACAAATCTGGATGTTCCTTCTCAGATCTATGTGGTGAATTGTCTCTAAACTCTGCTACTTGGTTTCTTGCATTTTATGGTTGATGGCCTACATGGATTAATCTGCATACAGGTATCTTGTGCAGTTTTCTGGTTTTATAAAATAACATTCTGATTTTTCTAAGGGTCTCATGTTGTTTTCTTAAATCTCTATCAGTCTAAAGTTCAGATCTAAGTGTGCAGGGAAATTTTTTTTTAAGATTGGGCGTCTGGGGAAGTCTTCGGTTGGACCAGCCGACTCTCGATAAGCATAAATCTGATAAGCTCTTTATTTGTTAAATTCCGGGTCTATCTTACGATATTTGTGATTTTGCAGGGTTTCGAAGGCTTGTGCCTCTCACTTAAACTTTAAATCTCTGAAAAATTGTGCTAAAACTGATTCAGATCTGACCATGAGGGTTTTGAAATTGTAAATTAGTTGTAAATTTGTAAATTGTTCAAGATTGTTAGGGTTTAATCATCAAAATTGGCGTGTGTGTCTTCAGATCTGGCTGTCTTTGCAGGTTACAGGTTCAAATTGGAAAATTTTTTTTAGATCTGAGGCAGATCTGGCCTCCAAAGGCCAGATCTGGCCTCAGAACCCCCACTGTGGGCAAATCTGGGCGTTATTTTTTAAAGGAGCATGAAATCTGGGCATAATTGAAGAAATTTTAAAATTTTGCTGGAGATTCAAAAATATTGGGTTCATATCTTCTGATTTCCATCCAATCCCATCGATTTCCATTTGGCCTTCATTCCATCGCTCAAAGCTTCATCTGCATTCAGCCTCTCCCTTACGTCCAGCATTCTCCATTGATTTCCCGCACTGTCTTTAATTCTCCACACCAAGCCCAATTAACATGCATTAAAACGTCCATTCCATCTGCAGTCACCTTCCATCTCTGTTTTCGATTTCATTTTTCCCTTTCTCTGCGTCCCTCCTCAAAGCACAGAAATTACCTTTCCGCTGCACCCATCTTTCATTTCTGTCCGCCTTTCCTGTCAGTTGCTCTCTCCTTCGCGTCCAGCCTCACCTGCAGACCAAGAAAACGACAAACGCAAACAAATAAAAGTCGAACCCTCGTCCTTCCATTGTCAAGCCATCCTCCGCCCGTCGACCTGCACAGAAAACGAAAGCATAAAAACTGAAACACATATGCGTTGATTTTTTTTAGTCCGATGGTTCAGTTGCGGTGTATATATTTCCAATTCGATTTCTGATTAGTTTTAGCGTTAAGTTTCACATTTTATTTCTTAGACTTTCGACTTTATTTGAACTCGATTTTAGTTTGTAGATTCTATGTGTTAAATGTTATTTTTTTAGTTTTAGTTTTAAATTTCATTAGCGTTAGATTTAAATTTTTGTCTTTAATCTTAACGTTAGAGTTTAGGTCTTAAATTTTAATTTAACTTAGATTTTAGTTTAGAGATCTAACTTTTAATGTTTTATTTTTAGTTTAATTTTAGTATAGATTTTAACTTAGTCATCTTTTTTTATATTTGTTAGTTAATTGTTTTAATTTTTTTTAGTTTAGTTCTAAATTAGTTAGATTTTAGATTTAATTAGATTTTAACTTTTATTTTATTTTAGGGCTTTTATTTAGATTTAAATTTGTTTTAAATTCAAAAAAATAAATAAAATAAATAAATAAAAAATAATAATAAATTTTTCAAAAAATTCTAAAAAAGATTTAAAAAATACAAAAATATAAAAAAATTTCGAATTTTTCTATGGTCAACTGAGCCTTAAAATTTTTATCTAAGTTTGACTGTGGATCATATTAATTTTCGAGCTGCGTTATAATTGGAATATCTATTTTTCGGAAAGCTGGCATTTTCATTATTCATGGTTGTGGTGTTTTTTAATTGAATATCATTGATCAATCGTGTTTCCATAAGCAGCAGTTAGTCATCATTTACTGGTTTATAATTGTATAACGGGATCTTGTTTGACTCCATAAGGCACTGGTCTCTAACGTGAAATCTAATCTAGATCTGTGAAATCCTGTTAATTTCATCTTGTATTTGGTGTTCT
>JAXQQM020069448.1:0-11479 GCA_034641835.2 Pinus albicaulis
CGATGTTGGTGGTAGTGGGACACAAGGGAAAGATATTGTCTAGCAACCCTCTCGTACACCTTCTACTCCTTTAGGTTCCAGCCTGCCCAAGAAGACACCCAGCCAACCGCTGAACGTGTTGGTAGTGATGAGGCTGATATGGCCAACTACATTATTGCGTTTCCTGGAGCTACACGTGTCAACTCCACAGGTACCATTAATGGCACGTTGTTGGTGAACGATGAAGGTGTCCCTATAAAGCATGTACAGCTCCCAGGTAAATTTTAATATTTGTAACTATTTCATGTACTCTATCTAAAACATATTTATCATGATTTTTATTTTTAAATTAATGATAATATATATTTTTTTCTATGTAGGAAACAATGATTTCTACAGGTTTTTGGAGAGCCATGCGTTGGTAATTTTTGGCCCAACCATACGCACAAGGTGGAATTCCCAGAATTCAAACCTGAAAAAAGAACTTCTAGATTATCTAGAAGCCCTTTTTGGGGTCGGCAAATTTGACAGAACAGCGGTGGCTCGGGTAGCTGGCAAATATTTGAAATATACCAGGGACACCTATAGGACGCAATTGCAATTTAACCCTAGATATGAGCGTCCTCTCACAGTTACAGAGAGTAAGTGGAGAGCACTCATCCATGACGGAAAAGAGAAAAGGGCAAAGAAAGAAGGAAAAATGCCAACTGGACTCGCAAGGTAAATTACAACTTTAATTCAATAGCTTTAATTTTCTCTATGTCTAAAATAAAAGTGTGCTACGTCATATCTGACTTCAATATTTTGATGCTAGGTTGCCTGACACCTCAAAGGCAACCAAAGCTAGGATTGAAAAAACGGCCATCACAAGCTAGGCCAGGGCGACTACTTGAAATTAGCCGCAAGAATTGTAATTAAGTAGCTAAACATCTTATAATTAATTGTATCGCCTTCCAATGTTTTTGTAATCCTATCAAATATGATTAAAAATACAAAATCATATGTAATGTAGGGTGATGACTTCGGAACAGAAACTACAAAGGAAGATAAAAATATCGCTTTCCATTTCGACTATCAAGCCGTAGTTGAACGTCGCAGAAGCTTGGGGCAGGTCCCAAGATCCAGAATGCTTGATAAGGTAAAACATTAACCTTTCAATATGTTTGTTTTCGTCCATAAATTTAATGTCTAACAAATTTGTTTAAATCAGGGGAGCAACACTACCGTCAAGGCAAATAACCCAGTTTTAGAGCCAGATGTAGATGATCCTCACGTGAAACCTGATCATTGTAGTGGGGACTAGGCCGACAATGCTACTATCAGTGAGGGCCGTGACGGTAATTTATTTCCACTTATAATTTTTTCTAATTATACCTTGATGGTTGTCCTTATAACGTTTTTTTTTTAAATGATAGAGAATTTTTCCCTTGAGGATCTTACCACCAGAGAGGAAGACAGGGCAACAATCCCAACGGCGACAACTGGTGCACCAGGTAAATAATCTCATTGCAATTTTTTTATTAATATTACCGAACTAGTTCAATGATATTTAAAAACTGACAATTAAAATTTAATATTATCTGTTTTTGTAGGCGATGCCCCGTCACTGGATGAGACCAGACATCGTGACTACGCAACTAGGTCAGCAGTGCGGGTCGAAAGGCACGAAACAAGAGAAGAGCACGATGATATTGATGATGTAATTAGGAGCTTTAGAAATATGAAGAAGAAAAAGAAAATTTGATAATGTAAAAGATTGTATTATTATAAGACAAACGTTACCATACTTGGAACGTTTTTTGCGTTATATAAAAAACTCATTTATCATACTACTTTTATGTCAAGCATTAATTTCAATGTTTCCTTGCGTACTTTTTGTTGAATTGTCTTTTTATTAGTTATTGAATATTTTTTTTATGCTCATGAAAGTAAAAAATGAAATATAGATTGGGTATTGGGGAATTGAGAGTGATGTGGGGGGGGGGAGGGGCCATAAGAGCTTCCACCTTCACGTGGTTGGCCCTGTTTAGTAGAGAATAATTTATTAGAGCGATTTAATCTTGGAGCAAACCTCCCTTGATCCAGCGTAGCAACAAAAAAGTCACTGTTGACTTAGTTGCTACTCTTTCAGATCGTGGGAGGCTTGTTCCAAGTTCATGCGACTCCAATAAATTGTTCTTGAAACGAAGAGGAGCTTATTCAGGTATGTTTTGAAATTTTCAACATATGTTCTAACATTATCATAGGAATGCATCTTAGAGTAAAAAATACTACATCAATTACTTGTATTTATTGTATAGATAATGATGGATTTTGATTGACTTGGCAGTGCAGGTACAAATCCTCTTGCATCATGAGCAATATAACTTGTCAACCAGGGTCATGTCCAGGATATTTTTTCTTCTATGCTTGACCAAGTTCGTAATGTCACATTTTGTAAGTTCCTTTACAGTTCACAATTCAATATTAAGCTTGTTCATGATTATTATCTAGGTTTTTTGTATGTGTTTTTTCATCTATTTGATTGTAAGAAACTCTGCATGTTTCTTGTTGTTCACTATGATTTATCCCATTACCACTCCCAGGATGAATCCGACTTTATTGTTACATAGGTTACTTTATTGTTACTATGATTTCTCCATTTACGATTTCATAGGTTACATCATGTAAAGTTGTCAATCTCAGGTTGGTGATGAGCTTTAGTTCTCCAGATTTGGGGCTTTTCTGATATTTTCTCCCTCATGTCATCCCTGCATCACCTCGTTGTTTGAGCATGCCAATTGTCTACCACTTGTACCAATTGGCACATGTCAATCTCTGAGTGGTGCCACATTTCACCTATTTTCAGCCCACTTGACCACCTAAAAAACTCAAATCCACACACCATGTGTCTTTATCACGGAGTGCCACATGTCCTAGATATTTAGGCCGATAGGCCTTCTGTTATGAAAGAGATCAATTTTTTTTTCGTCAACACTTCTTATCTAGGCACGACACCTGTTACTTGTTTAATCTGATGGTCACAGTCTCTCGGGTTACCTTCTAGGTTTTACATACCACTGGTTTCTGGTATATTTCACTGGAATCGGTCTGAAAATACCAGCAACAATCCACACACCTGCAACCGTCGACAGACCTGCCGTTTTAGTAGCTACATTTCCGCAACTGCCAATACACCTGCCGTTTTAGTTTCTGCATTTCGGCAACTGCCAATACACCTTCCGTTTCATTCTCCTGGACTCTGTGTATGCATATTTTTCATATAATTTTATCACGAAGTTGGCTACAGTGCTTTGACATGCCTTTGAATATTTTTGCGAGTTAGAAGACATTTCAGGCCAGAGCTATTGAATAGACTTGATGAGATAGTTGTATTTGATCCTCTTTCTCGTGATGAGCTCAGAAAATTTGCTAGACTACATATGAAAGATGTAGCAATTCGTCTTGCAGAGAGAGGTGTTGCTTTAGGGGTTACAGATGCTGCTCTGGATCTTGTTCTTCAGGAAGCCTATGATCCTGTAAGTAATCACTTTGTTTTTCTTTCTTTCTTATTCAAAGTCTATCTTGCCAGGGGATGTGCCCATTATGGTTTGTTATGAGACCGTTGTCAATTTCATCACCGTCCCTCATAATATGTTTGATTGTGTTTATAAATAATAAACAATTATTACACCAAAAAATAAACAATTAATTGTACTATGAGTAATATGATATCTTGAAATAATTCTCATTATAATTTCATAACCTCTGCTCTCACTTGGTGTTTTCTATATCACTAAGTGTGTCTTCTTTAAAATTATAGTTACAACAGACAATGAACAATCAACTGCACTGTGAGTGATATCTTGTAATAATTCTTATTATAATTTCTTAACCTCTACTGTCACTAGGTGTCTATATCACTAGGTGTATCTATTTTAAAATTATAGTTTCAATGGTAGATAAATTGTTATCTTAAAATTATAGCTTTGATGGTGATACCTTGTGATTGATAATGCAGTTTGAAGCAGCTTTAGCTTTGACTAATATAGTCTCAGGAACCTCTGAGAATACAAAGGTTGTGATTGATTACAGGGCACTACCTATATTTGTGGAACTTCTTACCTCTGGGAATGATAATGTTCAAGAACAGGTAGCACGTTTATTTTAGAGGCATAAAATTATTCTTCCCAACTATCTTTATATGTCTGTAATTTTGGAATTTGATTTAAAAAACTAGTACCCAACTTTGAGTTCAATTGGTGTTCGTGTAAGGCTGTTTGGGATTTGGGAAATATTGCTGGAGACTCTGCAACATTTAGGGATCTTGCCCTCAGTCATGGAGCTCTGAGGAAGGTGCTTGCCCAGTTGAATGACTCTTGAAATTTCAATGATAAAATGCTACATGGGCTCTGTCAAATTTTTTCCGTGGTAAACCCCAACCACTATTCGAACAGGTAAGCAGAATAAATTTTCTGCCTCTTCTTCTTAGTTTGCAGATACTATGGATTTTTTTTTATAGATCTTGGTGTTTGGTAGATTTGGACGTAATATGGACCTAGGCGCTTGTTCATTACAATGACTGCATCATCAGGTTTTAGAAAATGCTCAGAAATTTGGGTTTCACAAGGGGATTACCCTTGCTTGCAATTATCGATTATCAATCACATTCAAAAAAAGTCTTTCGTAGCATTGCTGAGCTCTTTGTAGGTGAATTTCCAAGGTAATTTCACAATATCTGAACTAAATTTGTCTGTCCTTTTCAATACTCTGCGCTTGTAACAGAACCAGACAAACAATATAGTGGCCAATGCAACAACAACAACACCTCCTGTTGCAATACATGCAATTCACCCTCTCTGCACGCATGAATGAATATGGCACCCTCTTTTGTGAACATGTACTGGAGCTGAAGGTACTGGTTTCAATTAGGATCGTGGAATTCAACATCCAAAATAGTATCAAATTCCACTACAATAGTATTCCCTGGCAAGGGAAACAGTTCATTGAGACCTATTGGACTCATCACCCCCAAATAGCCTCCAGGGCTACCCAGAGTGTGATCATCTTTGTTGCTGAGTATATTTTTATTTTTTCAGTGAGATTTTAGGGTTTCTCTAACATAGCTTCAAAAATCCGATTCAGTGCCTGCTTGAATATCGTCACATAATACTCATGGTTCGGATTGATGAGCATGTTCTGAATGGTTGGTTGATTCATAAGAACCACCCATATAGTCATCTTGAAATATTTCAAAAGTTTTCTCGGGTTTCCTTTTTCACCGTTTCTAGTGGGTGGGATGGTGTGGGGTGATCCATCAATACTGGTTCTCTTGTAGTAGGGAATTTGTTTTTTGGGATATAAAGGAGCATTTGATGTAGATATCCCATTGGATGCATTCATATATGGGCACGAGAGGTCAAGAATTTAAATTAAAAATATGCAACCTCTAGCATGGCAACCTGAAGGCCGCGAGAGACACTGGTTAAAGATTTTTTTGTGCTGGCCTTAATATAGTCATGATTTATTTCTATTATCTTAATGCAAATATATAGTCCGGTCTCATTAAAATGAGGATTGTGGTTGTATTTCTCTTTGGTTGTTTCTCTCTTAATGCTCCAGAAGTTGCCAAAAGTTGCGATAGTTGTTTAGTTTGCATGTTACAACTTAAAAGTGGTTTAAGCAATGGGAGTCATGTTTTTTAAAGTTCATACTAATATGAAGATATTGTAATTCTATATTCAGCATAAGAGAAGAAGGCCTCTGCTTTGGGCAGTATGACAACAATTGCCACATCTACCTCATTGGGTAACAATGGAAAGGGGAAGAAGTTGGGTGCAATGTTTGATAATTATGGCAGACAATTGTCTTCTCTTTGGGTTTTTTCACACCCATTTCCTTTAATCGCCAATCCACGGAATGTGAATAGTGATGCGACGTCGAATTCCGTGAGTTAGTCGATCGAAGGCCAATGACATGAGACTTACGTTGAATCTGGCATTTGCCATTGAGGCATGCCGGGCTCCAAGGTACACAGAAGGGAGTCTCTGAATCGACTTCCTAGATAATGAAAGTGGAATCAACGGGAAGTGACCCCGTCCGAAGGTGGGCCATAATGTTTCCCACATCATCGACACGAGACAAAGGAATATGATGTTTGTGAATCAAGACCAACAGAGAATCAGAGGGAGGTTGAAAAATTCAGAGGCAAACTTCTCTTGAACATATCGGTGGCATGACACTGGATTTGGTAGTATTTGACATCAAGGGATCTGAGGTCATGGTGACGTGGCAAAGAGCAGATGAGTGGTCAAAAGAGATTACCCAAACCCATGGAGGAAAACAAATAACGAGATGAGATGTCCCCAACCCGACATGAATGCAGACAAGTGCCATGTTCAAGAGTGACAGACTGCCAACACGACTAAAATATGGTTCCATTTCTGCCCACCATTTATGGTGAGTAACCCAATTATTTTTGAAAGACAAGCTTGAAGGGGATAGCATATGCTTGTGATGTAAGTTTTCCCTTCGGACAAATCCAACCTAGTACATTTTACGAGCCCTAGGAAGGAGGAACTCGAGTAACGTCATAATGATGGAGTCCGATGTCATCAGGTTTTAACGAGTTTGACAAAGGAAGAACTTGATATCTTTTCATATTTAGAGAGTTTGAAAAGAAAGTGGAAAAGAAAACTCCAGCAGTCCCTTTTTGTAGGTACTCTCATAGATCCGAAAAGGTAGAAAACTGTGTCTGAGAGAACCTCTTAGTCGCGATAGGCTAAGGTATTCCTTTTTCATAAATAATCTATCCTTAGAAAAATTAGCAGTATCTGAGTAGATATCGTTTAACGACAATTTAACAAGTTCAAAATGAATGTTGAGAGAAATATTTTCAGTTTTTGGAGAGTCAGAAAAGAGCTGAAAGGTGACTCCATAAGTGACTTTTTCGTGTTTTTAACGAGTTCGAAAAAAATATAAAATACAACTCGTTCTTCATCATAACCATGTGAAAACCTGTTGGTGCACAAAAGACGCGTGTAAAATGTATTTCTCGACAATAATATGATGAAATAATCGAAAAATATGTTTTAAAACCTAATTTAAGATTTTGAAAAGCTATAAAAGACCATAAGTGGTAAAAATTATTTACTTTTCACATTTACCTCTTTGTGGAGCAACAGTGGTCCATTTACCTGTGATCTTGTGGCGACGATTGCGAGCGATCTAGTGAACCAATCCGTCAGTTTCAGGTAGGCGCCGACACCATTTGCCATCTTTTAAGCTAATTTTTATTACCTTTAATTGTCATTTTGAATCCCTTAGGGGAGGATTTTTTAAAAATAGGGCATCGCGGTTGGCACGAATTTCGGGCACGAACCCGCACTAATCGACACTTTTTACATAGGGTTCGTGCCCATTGGCGTGACTGTTAGCGAAACAGTCGTGCCAACCGTGCAACCCAAAATCCGCCTAAATTTAAAGAAAAAGCAACCATTTGTTTGCAAATTTTGATGCCTAAGGAGACTTACAATGCTCATATGAACAATGTGTGCAGGTACCAAGCAAAAAAGATGGTAATTGAGTGGCAAGAGAGAGAACATAGTGAGGAGGATGAACTGACCATGGAGAATGAACAATGCATGAACACGCTTAGAAACTGTAGGCTAAAGAAATTCTTCCCGACACCATGTCTCCGGGCTTAGCTCGAATCGCTTCAATATCAAATAAGCATTTGGGACGAGGATCAAGAAAAGTTTGTGCTTCAGGATCAGGAGCTTGAACTCGAAGTCTCTGATGTGTATTTCATCATTGGATTATCGCGTAGAGGTGCAGTCCCTATCTTGACTAGTACCCATCCTTCTAGGGAAAGCATGGAAATGGTAAGTGACAGGGTGTGACGAAGGGCACGAAAAGGAATAGGGAGTGGCAAAGTGGACATCTAAACCGTCCTTGATCTTGCACTAAGAGTAGTGCTGCACACTATCACACGGGCTGCAGGATCGCAAGCACCGCATAAGGCCACAAAGACACAACTACTTCTTGCCTCAAAGTGCATGAACCCAACTCTCTTCAACTGGGCTGAGGATGTGACTATCAAAATCAAGCGGCAACTCACTAAGTAAAAGGAGACCAAACTAAAGCAGTTTGGGTATGGATCGATTTTGGTATCGTTCTTCTTGGAACGACTACCCATATTTCAGCGTCAGGAGGTTATTGTCCCGATGCCACCACCTAGAGAGCCATGGATGGCCCGATGGGTCGCACTGATGCCTAGAGCAGGGGGTGGACAATAGATGTCCTAGAGGCTAGGGTTTTTTTATTGTCTCCGTCGACAATTGATTGTTGTGGAGGATTGGCCCTATGCCTGCACAGACTTCGCCGGTGATCCATACCTCCCGCTCCCGGAGGGAGAGGATTGGGGCGAAGAGCTAGGTGAGACTCATTTTTTATTTTCACGAGTTTATAATTTTTTTGGTATATATGCATGTTCCAACAGTTACTCTTATATTTATGCAGATGTTGGCCCAGAGCTTCCTGCAGGTATGTTGCCGATAGCGAGGCAAACTCCTCGTGATTTTGATCCTCATGGTGAGGAAAGTGACGAGGAGATAGTACAGAACCTGGAGGGGATCACCCGTGGGATTCCAGACTATGCTCATTTTGATGATGTTCGTCAGGCCTATCAGAGGCACATTTTAGGGGTGCGGGTGTCCGCTTGCGAGGGCGGTTGGTACGGCGGTGACGTGCTATCATAGACACCACGGCGGTTAGGCACTTAGGCTTTAGTTTCTTGCATTTTTTGAGAGACATGTGGTCCATGATGTAATTGAAACATACATATATATTTTTTGGGTTTTATGATGCACACGTTGAAAACAAACGATATATATACATCTATTTTCTACATGGGTCTATTTACATATGATGATGTTTTCTAAATTCCACAAATTCCTATCTAGCACAATGTTTTTTTTTTTTTTTTCTGAATAAGACTGATTCTATTAAGCAAAAATATAGTACAGGATGGTAATACAATCTTGATAAGCAGAAAACCAGCAACCGGAAATGATAAAACTATCAACCTCGGCTCTGGAGAAGGAGAGAAATAAGCAGGAATCACAAGAAAAGACTGAATGTCAAAAAAACTGAAAACTACCCAGAGAGGGCAGAGGCCTCTATACGTAGCTTCTTCCCTTTCTTTTTACTGACTTTAACCCATCCATCCTGGGGTGAATGAGCTTAAACAACATGAAGATCGGAGTTCTCAATATGGGGGATCTCCTTATCTGAGTCGGAAGAGGAGGTCCCATGGTAGTGTTTCTGAGCAACGGCAATATCGGGGGGGTGCGCTTGAGCATCGGTGGGGATGTCCATTTACTGATTCTGAACCGAATCTGCATCACATTCATCATCTTCTGAGCAAGAGGAATCAGAGTCCGCTACAGGAGGCAGAGAGTACGGAGCCCATCGTTTAGAATTGGCCTTGGAATTCACCTTTTTCTGTTTTGCCGGGAGAGCTGGGCAAGAGTTCTGCAGATGCCCTGTTTGGTGACAGTGTCGGCAGTGGAAGGCAGTGTTCTCATAATCCAATGTTTGAGTCCATACAAAGTCGTTTATTTTGAGATTGATCTGGTCTGGAAGTCCCTTGCTTAAGTCTAGTTCCACACATATTCTGGCATATGTGTAAAGACCTTTGTTTTCCCGCCAGTAAGCTCCCATCAGAAAACTGCCCAAGGTGTTGCCTATCGCTTTATAGACTCTAACCTGCCATAGATGGATTGGTAAGTTGGGAAGCCTGATCCAAACAGGTGTCTTGGTGATGACAGCAGTTGCTGGGTCAAAATCTGGGAACCATGGAGTTAAGAAGAGCCCTGTTGTTCCCATGAACCAGGGAAATCTAGCACAATGTTGACTATATATTGCATCGATTAATGTATTCATTCGTCTTGGTATATGTTGATGTGTAATGAAATCAAATGTCTTTCAAGTAAACTAATACAGAAATACAATCTCAAAATGCATGGGTTTCGAATAGAATAATGGCTAGTTAAGTTGAAGAACAACAAGTTGCGAATCCAGATTCACAAGCAATGCATGTATGCCGAGGTTAACTGCCTCAGTTAATAGTTCCAAAAAAACGCTATATTCAGTGACATTTTTTGTAGTTTGTCTTAGAAAAATACCTTGTAGGTTAATCAACTCACCAACAGGATCATAAATTACCTAGGCTGCCAAAGACAAGTTCCTGGTACTGCGGGAAGCACCATCCGCGAAACTGACATAAGGGGAAATATAAATCTACGTAACAAACAACACCCAATAAGCAGAAAAGAGCTCACAAAGCACATCAAACCAAAGCATGCACAAAAATGAAAAAAATCACCTATGTACACATATCATGCTCGAATGACTCAAGCATAATACTTTTTCAGGTACAACCCATTTCTGGGCCGTGTTAAGGGACAACCTTCATAATCAATAAGTTCATAAGCCCCATTCTGTAACACACATTTGACGATGTAGGGCCCATGCCACATGGGTTGGAATTTACTTGCCCACATCTTGTCATGATCTTGGTCGTACAGAAGAATGAGATCGCCTTGGAAAAAAGAACGAGGGGAAACTGTTTGGTCAAAATGAGCTTTGACTCGCTTATTCTGTGCTTCGATGACCAAGGTATCTAAGCGACGAGTTTCATCCAATCTCTCTAAGTAGAGGAGATGCTCTTCTTCAGGAAAAGTATCAGGCAGTAATTCCACAGGTAGTTTGAGTGAAGGGATTTCACATTCAATTGGAAGAGTAGCTTCCTAAACATATACGAACTGAAATGGAGTGAATCCAGTTGCACTCTTAATCGACGTTCAGTAAGCCCATAGAGCTGAAAACAACATGAGATGCCAGTTTTATTTATGGATCCTGATTGTTCGTTGAAGCATTGTAACAAGGAATTTGTTTACGGCTTCAACTTGGCCATTAGCTTGAGGGTAATAAGGCGTTGAGCTGTCGTGATGCAGACCCAACTTAGATGTTAGCTCCGCCATCATATAGTCCCGAAAATGAGAACCATAATCGGTAATGATGGCTTGAGGGACACCAGACCAAGCAATAACATGACTGAATATGAATTGCGCCGCTATCTTACCGTCCGCTGCCAGTGTAGGCATTGCTTCGACCCATTTAGTAAAATAATCGATGGCGACGATAATATAGGCATGCCCCCCGGCCGAACGAGGGTTACACGTCATAAAATCGATGCCCCATTTGGAAAAATGACCTACGGTAATGATAGGGTGTAAAGGAATAGGTGGCGCACGCATCTTGCGTTGATATATCTGGCACACATGGCATTTGCGTACTGCGACAATGCAGTCTTTAAAAATGGACGGCCAGAAATAGCCAACACGAAGGATCTTCTGTGCGGTGGCATAACTAGACATGTGACCACCACAGGCACCACTGTGGCAGTCATTTAAAACTTTCATGTTGCTTTCTTACATTCCTACGGAGGATCAGGATG
>JAXQQM020080605.1:0-17738 GCA_034641835.2 Pinus albicaulis
TTGCCGTATGTGGAGAGAGGTAAATGAGTGACAACATTGCACGCTTTGGGGATGGGTGAATTGTTGTAGACAATTTTATCCCCCTAGAGACAGCCTAGAGTTGCCATAGACCAGTGCCTAGGACATCTTAACATAGCAAGGAGCTCATAATATAGCTTGGGTTGTCAATCCAAAATCTCTCTTACTATCTCTTGCAAAACAAGGAAATTAGTTTAAATGGAACCAAACTCTCTCAGAAGCTGATACAAAGATAAGAATAATGTAGGAACAACATGCAAAAATCCAATACAAAAGCATCAGACAGTTAAGAGACAACTTACTGCAAAGAGGGCCAGTTCAAATAGTATGCCACAGAAATCAAATATCAGAAAGTGGATGCAGTGAGGAAAACATGAAGGAGATATTAGTTAACATGAGGCTGATACCCAGATACACAACAAAACCACATATGGGCTTATCCAACTAAGAATCCATACATGAAAATGGCGTTTTAAAAGCACCCTCCTCAAGTAACTAATATAGCAGAAAATATGGATGAAATGAACATGGAACATTATATCATGACTAGGCCTATTTAAAGTGCTTGACTAATCCAAGTATGGGCACCAACTAGGATGAATCCTTACTTAAGACCAGTGAGCCACTCGCATTCTAGAACATGATACAAGAAGATAAATAACATGGAATGAGATTTTATATTAACACATAAGAGAAAATTACATACTGTGAGATACCAAAGACTAGAATCCTCATTACAGTTATAACTCCTCCTCACTGAGACCCTACGGGCTCTGAACCTTCATACAGAAGTGTTACAAAATGTATACAAAAGCCTTTTCACTGCACAGTTTGCTGATAGAAATCTGGAACCCTTACAATGTCTTTCTTTCTAGCTTTTATAGAGGAGATAGAGAATTCTATAGGAGGAGGTGGATGGAAAACATTTAATGATTTATTTTGAATCAGATGGCAGAAAACATTCGCGCCCACACTATGAATGACTGAACATAAATGACGGTAATTTACAACTTATTTCCGGAAATGAGTGCTGAGAATGAAAATCTCCTTATAAACAAGACATAAATAATAAAATATGCAAATATTTTGCTCTTTGCTGGAGGAGGAAGATCTGCGGCAATAAAACCTTGAGGCGCCTGTTTCTGTACATGGTACTTTCGGCCTTCTAATTTTGAATTTAAATTTGAAACTTTTCATGCCGGACACTGAATTCATTGCTCCTTCATTAATAATCTGCTGTTGCATTAATGTTTTCATCCGCCGAAATTTTCCTTTTTTGATTTTCTCTGGAGGGTTCTATAGATTGAAATATCTTTCTTTAATGTGGGTCACATCATAGTGACTCCCGGATCCTTTCCGCCAATTTCGTTCCCACAACAAGGTCCTGCAAAACAAAAGCCTGTTGAATAAAACTAATCACAGAGATAGTGGACATAGTGAGGTTAATGGAAGTGGTGGCACAGAATTGAGAGGATGATGAGATGACGCGGGGTGGCGAAAAACGCAGAGGAACAACAGAGGAATGAGAGGTGAAAATGGGGTAATACAGCGGGACGACGATAAGTGCACGAGGCAAAGACATCAAACAAAAACACTGAAACACAACACATAAACGAAATATGTGAATAGTGGAGGGAAAAGCGAATGACACGTGGGCAGATGACGAAAAATGGCGGAAAAACGCTAATGGTACGAAGACTCAAAGATTAACTTTCGGGGAAGTTACGAAGGAAAACATGACAAACAATGGAGCAAAGGCTTTGGAAGTGGGACCCGGAGCGCACATCGCAAATTCGCAAATGGAGAAAGTGCGATGGGGGAACGATGGAGTAACAAGAAACTGTGCTCTGCGCTCTGCGATGGGCGTGACTGGTCGAGCGCAGGTCGCAAAAAACGAAAAAGTGCGATGACGGAGAATGGCATGAACGGGAAACTGCGCTTTTGCGATGGGGCGGATATGCGATGGGTGCGCAAATCGCAAAGGCAGAAAGCGCGCTGGCGGAATATGCGATGAGGGGAAAGTGCGATGGCGCGATCATGCGACTTGCGATAAATGCTCTAAGGGGCAGCGCTTGGCTATATGGATGAAAGGAGGTGCGGAGCTAGGGGAGAAAGGAGCTAGGCCTTATATGACTTTAAAGAGCGGATTTTAGTCTTCGAAGAGTGTATTTTTCGGGGGCGGGGAAAGGGGAGCGATAGGTAGATTATGGAGGTTTGGCACGCAATAGGCATTGAAAGACTTATGAGTGGGGGAGGGCCCAAGATTTGAATGGAGGGCTGACTTGTACAATGGGTGGTATTCGGTTGGGAGCCAGTGATTCCCATACATATTGTGGCGCATGGCGAGCCTTGTTCACAAAACCACTTCGCGATCGCGTCTTGCTCATTTGGTCGTGGAGGCTATGCGAAATGCACGACGGCGGTTGGATATGGAAGGGTTAATCAGTTATTTATCGGGGAGGCAAGATGAGGAGATTAACAAGGGCGGGACCAACATAATTAAAGATTTTAAATATATCGGAGAAAAAATGATTGGAGGAGTAAGTGTTAGGAAAAATACTAAGAGGGGGGGTGAATCGGTATTTAGTGCGGATAATAAAACTTTTTATTTCTTTCCTAAAAACCCATACGCTACTTTCCTGAAGCAAAACCGCGTATATACGCGGATATCCTTTACAAAACTCACGTATATCCAGTGATCTAATTATGCATTTAATTCTTGACTTAGATCATTGCATTACACATTCATCATATGTTTAGAAGATAGTAAACAGGTACAGAAATAACATAATAATCATCACACATAAGCAACACACATGAACACCAGGATTTTAGGTGGAAACCCAATTCGGGAGAAAACCACCGCTGTCGTTGTCTCAGTCTTCAATCTTTATTATTAAGAAAACTTCTTACAATCATGTACTGGTGCAGACTCATACCAGCATGCAGGCACCCACCTGCAGAAGGCTACAACCTTCTCTCGTTTACCAGCCTCTCCTGGAAGGGAGCGACAACCCCCTGCTCTCTTTTACCAGCCTCACCTGGAAGGGAGCTACTACCCCCTGCTCTCATTTACCAGCCTCACCTAGAAGGGAGCTACTACCCCCACGAGCGAGGCTTAGGCCACCAGCCTGCTATGAGACCACGTTTCATCAATTTTCGGCGGATCAAATAGCTTCAACACAACCCTTCACTTATCAACAATCATACTTGCCTAATGCTTCATACGAAACGGTGAGACCCACTTTGGCAACGAGGAGATATCGAGAGATAGCCCGGACTTCGAATAGATATGCCGAAACACATTCAACCTTGAGTAACCATTAGTTCGGATAACATCTCGATGCGCTTTTATTTAATCGGACACGCGTATACACGCTCTTTGATGAGGGAACACAACGTATACATGTTTGTGCACTTTTCGGAAAACCTAACTACCCATATGCGCTTTTATTTGAAGTCCGCATATACACGCGCTAGTGAAATGGCCTGCGTATATATTTGTAAAGAACAAGCTTTGCATAACGGACGGATCTATGAACTTACCCAAATTTCTTCGATATCTTCAACAGGATTGCGCCAGGTCTTCTTCACTTCTTTTCAGATCATCCTTGACATTCACCATTTCTAGATCTAGAGATCTTGAGCCTTCATCATGTTCATAGGTGCATCATAGATTGAGATCTATCAATTAGGAACAGGGTTCAACCATACAGATATACTTCAGAGTGAAGTATTCATCAAAGCCCAGACACATGCACACCTTTTGCACAATGATTTTCTTCTCCTTATATAGGGTTACCCTTTATCAATACCATGAGTCAAAACCACATAACTTCCAATGGTATTCCTGGACGGGATCACATAGGCGAACCATCATTCAATACAATGGGTCAATACCATGGTAGTTACCCCTATTTTTACAAATTTAGAGCGCTTTTTGGCATACACGACTTGGCACGTAATTTTCCGCGTGCATACGCTACTTCTCCTAAACAAACCCACGTATGCTTTGTGACACACACTTTTCATCATTGTTCTGGCTCTTACTAATATTTCTTTCTTCTGCACCTTCTGTACTGATTGTAGATACATCAAATTTACATCATTAACAAGCTCATCAAGTCAATAAAAACTTCATCAAGTAGGTTGCCATCATCTTCATCAAGTGGGTTGCTATCAAGGACAACACTACGTATCACTCTGCCAACGGTAAGTTCTTAATTAACCGTGAGGGTTAATTAATCCTTTTTTAACATGGCGGGGAGTCAGGGCTTTTAATTAGTCGCAGATTTAACTAATTAATCCCAATTAACACAATATTATGGTTATATTTCAACCAAGGGGCGGGATATATAATATTTTGGGATTTTATATAATTATAATAATACGAGAACAGGTTGATTTATATAGGGAATTAAATAATAAAGTTAAAAATTAATATGTTGAAATGAATGAAAAGCGCTAAGTATAAAAACATTAGGATTATGTATTTAACTTATGCTTAAATGAAAGAGGGTTTTTAATGGGATATTGTGCAATTTTTCTAAGTAAAATAGGATTTTACTTAGGAAAAGATTCTTGGAAGTAAATGAATCACTTATGGATGGTTTTAAGTACTTAGGCTTTTTAAATTATTGGGCCGAGGGTCCGGTCCCTCCAAAAGTCAAGGAAATGCCTTGAGCCCCTCTAATTTTCAAATACCTTAGTACTTAGGGGAAATTAGTGAAATTTTAGGGAAAAATGAGAAGGGAAGTTAATTATTTGACTTTGTTTTGCTTGAAATTCTTCCACCATAATATTTGCCTTGCACTTGTGATGAAAGTAAAGATTAACACATTTAGAGTCATTATCCATCACATGTAATTCTGCAACAACATCTACCTACCCTACCTACTTTAACCTACCATTTTTTCTTCTTTATTAGGGTGCACTTAGACTGGAAAACCCTTATCACACTTTCTTTTCTTTTACATGTAGAAATCTATCTAAGTCTAACCTTATTACATCCAAGGGCTTAGATTAAGCTATTGAGCTCATTTTATTTACTCTACCTATCTACTTATCTTCCAAGATTAAACAGTTTGGTCAGATTTTATTCTCTATCTCTAAAACATGAAATTGAAAGATGAAATAGCCAAGCTTAAACTGTTTGACTATTCATAAATTGTGGCATTAGATACAAGTTGCACACAATTTTTTTTATTATATAAGAGTAAAAAGTAGTGGCATTTAGACTTGCACACTTTCCTTGGCCTTTATTTTGGTGGGGTTCATTTTCTTTTACTTTTTTGGCCATTTTTTATTCTTTTCACCCTTTGATTTTTCTTTTAGGGTATACCCTCTTTACATTTTTTAAATTTTTTGATTTTTTTGACAATATGGAAAACCTTTGCAACAAGGAAAGGTATGAACATATTACATAGCCCATCAAGTCAATCATGATATATGACACCTATTGGTATAGGAGCATAACAGTCTTCTCAAGAAGATTTATTACCAAAGAATTCTCCTGCTCATCAACATGATGGCCTTCACATAGAATTTAGCCCACTCAATCAAAGCATATCAAGTTTGCTAGAGGACAACATTGCAATATATGATGAGGCTGCCATTACAAATGATCATGAAGAAGAGGTGGAGTTTCTTTCCCAAAAGAATCTGAAGCTTAACCAAGTGGAGGAAGGAGTAGTCCTGGATGAAGTTCATTATTCAAATCCTCAAATATAGGTATTGTTTCAAGATCCCTTTGCCTATTTCTTAGAGACATTTGAAGAGAACATGCTATGTCAAGCATTAGGGGAATTTTGAGGTCTAAAATGGGCCTCCTAAGGAAATTATAAAATAATAGTGGAAAAAATCAAATAAGATTTAATGACATCATCAAATTTTAGAGGGAAAAATGAAAAAACTACTTTTTCAACTCATATTTTCAACTTATCTCCCAAAGTTTTTACTCAAATTTCGAGCGGGAGTACTCGTTGGATGCGAAATTTAATTCCTCATCCAAGGAGTACCCATGTTGCATACTTTTGATGGGTCCTACTACATGAAAAATGAGAAATACATAAAAAACGTGATTGTAATCACGTTTTTTTTATGTATTTCCCATTTTTCATGTAGCAGGGTTCATCGAAATTATGCAACATGAGTACTCCTTGGATGAGGAATTAAATTTTGCATCCAACGAGTACTCCCACTCGAAATTTGAGTAAAAACTTTGGGAGATAAGTTGAAAATACGAGTTGAAAAAGTGGTTTTATTATTTTATTATTTTTTAATATTTTTACCCTTTTATTTAAAAAATGGTAAATCATCCCCCATGGTTGACATCATCATCTTGAATCCTATTGGTTGTTATAAATTTTATTTTTGTTGTATATTTTTCTTAGGAGGCCCATTTTAGACCTCAAAATTCCCCTAATGGAGTAGTTTGTACCAGGTACAAAGGAGATCTTGGAGATCTTGAGCACTATTGTTCAAAAGAAAGTGAGGGGAATGACCTTATTGTTGATTTGACACACTCAAAGAGTTGAACGGATCACTCATGGAATCATATACTTTATTGGTTATATTGGAAAATGGAGCTCACCCAGAATGAATATATCATATTTAAAGTTAGATTAGGATAGATAGGTATGCAAATAAGCTCAGCACTATGAGCATCTTTCTAGTTTTTAGTTTTAGAATTTTGATCTCAAAAAGACACAAAAACAAAGAAAAGAAAAAGAAGAGGGCAGGAAAAAGAAGAGGTACAGCCCCGTACCAAAAAAGAGTATCATTGAAAGTGTGCAATTCTAAATGAAACTACTTGAGAAAGAAAGTCCTTTTCAGTAATCTAGCCTAATCATGATTGAACATGTTTTAAATTTTTGCTGATAGGTTAGTGAAAGAGGATTTTCCAAACCATGTAAGCTTTGCTTGTCAGTAGATTAGATTAGGAAAATATATTTAGTTTCAATGCTCAAATCTGAACCAAAAGAGAAAGAGAGGGATAAGTAACAAATTCCAAATTATTAGCCCTCAAGTTTCTAGTTTCACTTGTACAAAAATAAGATCTATGTGCATATTGTCCAAAATGCCACAGTTCATGACAAATCAAATTGCTTAACCTTGTTTTGGTCATGTTTTAAAATTTCATGTTAGTAGGTTAGAGAATGAAAATCTGTCAAACAGTTTAACCTTGACAGATAAGTAGACTAGTTAGAGAATAAAAGAGTTCATCAGCCTAATCTAAACTCTTGGATGACATAAGGGTACAAGTAGATAGTTTTTATGCTTTCAAAAGAGAATAATGTCAAGGGTTTGCTAGTCCAAGTGCACCCAGAAGAAAAAAAAAAATGTTAGGCAAAAGTATGATGGGTGGGTAGAACTGATATTGAAGCAATCATGTCTTTTCATATTTTTGAGATCATAGCTTCAAGATAACATCAACTAATGAAGGAAGAGGGATATGCGAAGTACAAGTAAGGTATTGATCTTCAAAACCCAAAGATCTAAACTTTGAGGTTCTTGACACCTCCTGAGAAGGAGTTTCCCTCCCCAAGTGGAGCCACTGTTAGTCATCATTAGTTTTTACTGTTGGTAGATGACTATAGATTGGTTCTATATTTCTAAAAGCAACATTCTTTGAACGTTGTGAGTTTTAGAAATCTCACTGCCTTCATTATCCTTATAGAAATTTTTTCACTATTCTATCAACCTTGCCATTTCATGGTCACCTTGCCACTCCTAAAAAATCCTTAATGGTTTGTGCCTCTCATCTCCATCCTTCTTTCGTACCTATGAACTCATTACTCTGTTTTTCCCTTACCCATAAGCGCATGAAATTTTGAACTAATAGATGAATTATTCACCAAGTCCATCTGATTACACACTGTTTAAGCTTCATGCATAATACATAACCTCTTCTACCATTGATCATCAATTTTTGGAATTAAAAACAATCGCATGCGCACATTGAACATTAATCAATCACACATATCAACACAGTATGTAATGGGGAAAGCTTACAGCTGAAAACCCCCAACTATCTGTATATTATAATGATAGAGAACATGTAACAATACATAGCACAAAATCCTCACAAGCTCTCAGCACTATCTCCAATTGTTACACACTACACAAGCTCAGATATGAACAAGTCACAAGTTCAAATCTCCTCCACCTGTTAGCCTGCCTCTACTGCGCAATCCAAGATGGTTAATTGTAAGATCCAAGTTCGAATCCCCTTGGCTTGTACTGCGCAATCCTCATTGGCAATCTCAATCAATGTGTGTGCAAATCTCATGCACAGCTATAGTCACAACTGATAGTAGATTCACCCTTTCACCCACCTTTAACACTGGTCTCCACTGAACTGTCCATGCACTGTCCATGCACTGTAGTTAACTGATGTATTCTTTAGTTGATTTATGAGTTAATAATTAGTAAATTAATTAATAATTAATTCACACCACTCATCACTAGTGTATTTATCAGTTAGACTAAATACAACTAGTTCAACTAAGTTAAACCGAACACAACTCCACCAACTGTCTCATCAACTCCACCAAACTCTGCCACATGAGTTCTAACTGAAGTCAACCATGCAATAGCTCAACTAACCCCTAGGAATAGCGTAATTCCTTCTGTCAACTGCATGTGCCACATCCGTAGCTCGAACTGAAGTGCTCCAAGAGGATAAGATAATGTTTATAGTCCAAATATTATTAAGAGCTAATAATATTCGACTGATCTATTTTTAGACTGGCAGTCTAAAAATAGACTTCGCCCAATGTCTAAAAATAGAAGTCCATCTATTTTTACCAACTTGACCAATCATCCATAAATAGCATCCTGCAACTCATAGACCATGATCCATATGTCTAAAAACAGACATAGTCTAAAAATAGACTTTGCGCCAAAAATAGCCTGCGGGCCCACTTAGTGAAGGCGACTTCTTTTCACTAAGCTCCATCATCTTGTTGCATTTTCAACACTCCCTCTCAACAAGATATGGATTATTTGCAACCCCTATCCTGCCTCTGTGGTATTCGAATTTGCTCCTGGTGAGCGCCTTCGTCAAGATATCAGCATCCTAATCCTCCGTGGGAATGTATGAAAGTAACATGATCCTCTGCTGCACACAATCTCTGATATGATGATACCGATGCCTGAAGCACTACCGCCTCAACTCATCCTCCTGTCTATACCATGATCCATATCCCGATGTGCCTCTGAGATAATATCTCAATACATGCTTGTCTGCCTTCCAGAAGAGCTTGGTAGGCTTAACCATGGCTTGCTAAATGCAAGCATCAAAGATAGCATGACACATCGGCTCTGTATTGACCTGATACATAAGCGACCCCACCAACTGTCGATAAACAGTGGCATCCACTACCTCCGCTGAAGTAGCATCCTCCTTCCTCCAACCTCCAGGAAGAGGAGTATCAACAGGCTTGCAGCCATGCATGTTGAACTTCTCCAGTATCTCCCAGGCATACTTACCCCGAGAAACAAACAGTCCATCACTGCGCTGCCAAATTTCCAATCCCAGGAAATAATGAAGGAGGCCCAAGTCCTTCATCTCAAACTCTCTAGCAAGATCCTCCTTGCATGAAAGTATCAATAGCTCATCACCTGTCAGAATCAAATCATCTACATAAAGTACAATGATCAGCAACTTACCCTCCACCACAATCTGGTATAGGTTAGGATCTGCCTCACTCTTGGAGAATCCAAGTCCGGTGAAATAACTGTCTATCCGTGTGTACCAAGCACGAGGTGCTTGTTTCAACCTATACAACGCTCTCTTGAGCCTGCACACATGCAACTCGCTGCTGAAGATCTCGAAACCTTCGGGCTGCTCTATGTACACCTCCTCCTCAATCACCCCATTGAGGAACGCAGTCTTCACATCCATCTGATGAATGTGCCACCCCATCTGCGCTGAGAGAGCAAGAATCGTCCATATGGAAGAATACCTTGTGACAGGTGCAAAGGTCTCCTCATAATCGATCCCCTCAATCTGTGAAAAGCCTCGGGCAACAAATCTTGCCTTGTACTTCTCCACACTCCCGTCAGCTGCCTGCTTCACTTTGTAGATCCATCTTGAACCCACCACTGATTTCCCTTCCGGCCTCGGGACAATCTCCCATGCACTGTTTCTGACAATCGAATCATACTCTTCCACCATGGCATCTACCCATGTGGGGTCCTCCACAGCTTCCTCGAAAGAGGATGGCTCTGTCATGACACATTTTCTCACAAGAGCCATGTATCCAGTGTACCGGTCCGGTGACTGTCTCTGTCTGCGCTGTGCTGTAGGTGGTCCTACAACCTTCTCTGCATCTTGAGCCAGTCGCTCAGCTTCTGTAGTGCGCTTGTGCCCTCTGATGGTTGGCGCTGCATGAGTGGTCTCTTCCACCTCATGAACTTCCTCTTGTGGCTGATCCACATCCGGAAGCTCCTCCTTAGGAACTAACAGCTCCTCATCTGCATGCAAGTGTGGCTCCCTCTCAAGCGAACACTGCATGGCTTTCTCCTCCAGAAATTTTATATCCCGTCGCACAACAGTCTTGCGACTGTCTGGCACATACACCCGATAGTTGTGAGGTGTATCAGTGTACCCCACAAATATTCCAACTTCAGCAGTTGGATCCAGCTTCCTTCTTGCATCCTTCGTCACATGCATGTAGACAGGAGATCCGAAAATCCGCAAATGGGAAATATCAAGCCTCTTGCCAGAATAAGCCTCCTCTGGTGTACTCATGCCAAGAACCTTGCGAGGACAACGGTTCTGCACATACACTGCTGTATTGCATGCCTCAGCCCACAAGTGAAGGGGTAGGCCCTGATCATGCAACATCGCCCGTGCAGCACCCACAATCGTTCTGTTCTTCCGCTCAGCCACCCCGTTCTGCTGTGGGTTATGGGGTGCGATGAGCTCTCTCTGAATCCCTTCTGCACTGCAAAAGTCCTTGAATTCAGTAGAGATGAATTCACCACCATTTTCACTCCTAAGAGCCTTCACATGCTTCCCCGATTCCTTCTCAACCAGCACCTTTAATTCATAGAAATTTGAATATGTCTTGCTCTTCTTCTGCATGAAGAACATCCAACACTTTTGAGAGAAATCATCGACAAAAAAAAAATACTTGTGCTTTGCTGTCGAAGCTACTGAGAAAGGACCACACACGTCTGTGTGAACTCTCTCAAGGATCGTTGTGGCGTGACTATCCTTCTCGTGAAAGGTGGCTTTCACATATTTTCCCAAGGTACACCCCTTGCACTGATCTGACTGCGCAAGAGTGCCCTTAGGAAGCCCAGTAGAAATCTGCTGCAGTATCTTCAAGGCTCCATGGTGAAGGTGGCCCAATCTCCGGTGCCATAGCTCGCCATCATCCCGGCTCACCACTCCTTCTGCCTTGCATGCCATTGCTGTGCAGCCATCTACTTGCAATTGATAAAGGTTCTTGACTCGAACCCCTATCTTCCGGGTTTCTCCAGTTGTCTTACTGCGCAGGAAAGCCTTTCCCTTGCTGAAGACAACATCATATCCCTTGTCTTCTAACATCGCCATAGAGATAAGATTCTTCTTCAATCCTGGAACATGCATCACATCCTTCAATACAAAGGGTTTACCAGACTCCCTCTCAAAGGAAATGGTACCGATACCGGTCGCACTGTATCTACCATCATCGCCCATCTCGATGTGCACTCCAAGATCTTTCTCATCCAGATTAGAAAAAAAATCTCGATCTCCTGTCATGTGAAAAGACGCATCACTGTCCAAGAACCAAACTGAACCCATCACACTTGATACCAAGCATGCAATCAGCGAAAAATCCAGCTCAAACTGCGAGGCTAAGGCCTCTCCCGCTGCAGATCCAGCAGCCTGCTTATTTTTCTTCTTCTGCAGACAATTTGTGGCATAATGTCCGTGTTGGTGACAGTGAAAGCACTTCACCTTGGACATGTCCTGCTTCTTGCCTTTCGCACCGGAATGAGAAGCTTTCTTGCTCTTCCCCTTCTTTTCTTTGGCAGCCAAAGCGCAATTTTCTTCATCAGATGCCTTTGATGAAGATCTGTCCCTGGTACTCCGCCTTATCTCCTCTTGCACAAGATCCGACCAAAGTCGCTCCCATCCTGGCAATTTCTCCCAACCATTGACAGAGTCCTGATAGGAATGCCAACTCTTCGGAAGCCCAAGGAGAGCCAAGCTCACCAAGTCCTCATCATCTACAGTCACCCCCACACTTCCCAGCTCATCCCCGCATTGGGTGAACTTCGTGAGGTACTTGGGCATACTGTCGCCTTTCTCCATCTTTATGTTTCTGAGTTTATCCTTGAGCGCCAACTTCCTCTGGTCGCTCTTGCTTTGGAATAAATCTGTCAAGGCTTTCCACATCAAAAATGGAGAAGCCTTACCATGCAGGCTGGATACTATGTGATCCTTCACGCCCTCCAACAAAATCCTTCGACATTTTGCTATCTTCTTTTGCCAAGCCTCAACTTGAGCAGCATCAGTAGGCTTTGGGACTTCAGCATCTATGAACTCCTTCAGCCCATTGTCATCTAACACCGCCTCCATCCTATCTCTCCATGCAATATAATTCGAGCTGCCTTCAAGAGCATACTCCAATCACAATCCGTTGAAAGACATTTTGACTTCGACACCAAGAAAACACTGCTACAAATTCGAATTCCACTAGCTCAAAACTCAACCGCTTCTGATCTGTGAGAACAAAAGTATTTCTAGCACAGAGATCGACTGTAGGGGAATTTACTAGATATATCACCTTTCAAAGAAAGGATGGATCCAGAGGCTACCTGGCCCGCTTACAGACTCTGTCTACCGAAATAAATTGTAATCACTGTAATAGATCCGATGATCAATTTCGCTCCGATACCATGTATAAATTTGAACAATAGCTGAATTATTCATCGAGATTATCCCGATTACACACTATTTAAGCTTCATGCATAATACATAACCTCTTCTACAATTGATCATCAATTTGCAGAAATAGAAGCAGTCGCATGCGCACATTAAAACATAATCAAGCACACATATAACATAGTATGTAATGGGGAAAGCTTACAGCTGAAAACCCCCAACTATATGTATATTATAATGATAGAGAACATGTAACAATACATAGCACAAAGCTCCTCACAAGCTCTCAGAACTATCTCACATGCTACACACTACACAAGCTCAGATATGAACAAGTCACAAGTTCAAATCTCCTCCACCTGTTAGCCTGCCTCTACTGCGCAATCCAAGATGGTTAATTGTGAGATCCAAGTTCGAATCCCCTTGGCTTGTACTGCGCAATCCTCATTGGCAATCTCAATCAATGTGTGTGCAAATCTCATGCACCAGTATAGTCACAACTGATAGTCAACCTCACCCTTTCACCCACCTCTAACACTGGTCTCCACTGAAATGTCCATGCACTGCAGTTAACTGATGTATTCTTTAGTTGATTTATGAGTTAATAATTAGTGAATTAATTAATAATTAATTCACACCACTCATCACTAGTGTATTTATCAGTTAGACTAAATACAACTAGTTCAACTAAGTTAAATCGAACACAACTCCATCAACTCTCTCATCAACTCCACCAAACTCTGCCACATGAGTTCTAACTGAAGTCAACCATGCAATAGCTCAACTAACCCCTAGGAATAGTGTAATTCCTTCTGTCAGCTGCATGTGCCACATCCGTAGCTCGAACTGAAGTGCTGCAAGAGGATAAGATAATGTTTATAGTCCAAATATTATTAAGAGCTAATAATATTTGATTGATCTATTTTTAGACTGGCAGTCTAAAAATAGACTCCGCCCAGTATGTCTAAAAATAGAGGTCCATCTATTTTTACCAACTTGACCAACCATCCACAAATAGCATCCTGCAACTCATAGACCATGATCTATATGTCTAAAAATAGACATAGTCTAAAAATAGACTTTGCGCCAAAAATAGCCTGCGGGCCCACTTAGTGAAGGCGACTTCTTTTCACTAAGCTCCATCATCTTGTTGCATTCTCAACAATAACTCCACTTTCCATCTAGGGTTACCTATAGCCTAACTCATTCCCATGATCCCCAAGTTCCTCAAGCATTGATGGCCTCAAAAATGTCTCTGTATGCTCTTTAAATAAATCAAGTACATCGGATTTAGGATCTTCAATACAACAATTTGAAAAATACTCTATTTCTTCACTTGAAGACTCCAAGCCAATTTTCAGTCAAAGACCAGGTCAAAGAATCCTCCCACTAGGTCAATTAGGGTTCCATATGGTCCAAGGTCATCATTGGTGTTTCAGACACTATTTTTCTTTGTTATAATATGGTTCAAAGGTATTGAAATGTTGAGACATGGTTATTATTCACTAAAACTTAAAGAGTTTCCAAAAGAAACTACTGGTCTACTTAAAATAGGTTCCAGACATTAGGTAATGAAAAACCTCGAGTTTATGTAGGAGTTTGAAGATGTCCATCGGGCATAAGAAATTGGATAAGGTAGTTGGTCTCGCTTCCTAAAAAGAAGACAACTTACAAGAAGAGAGGGAAACATTTTGTCTATAGAAAATTAGGTGTTTTGAGCTTGAAGGTCCAACATTATACCAACCAATGATCAAATGTAGAAATAACCATGGATGAGGTACAAAAGAAGAAACCAAACATGAAGAAAATATTTCAAAGATGAGGTGAATTGGACAAAAATGAATGGACTTGGAAAGGGCTATAGAACTTAGAAGACAACAATCATGATTGTCTTAAAGCACTCTAGAAACCTAAGGTTTTAAAGGTGGCCAAAGAAGGTGAAATGATGATTTGAACCATGATGATAGCAAATGAAGATCAAGATGCCACTGTGATCAGATCCCAAAAATTGGAAAAATGAGTTTTCCATGCCTAAATGAACAAAGCGTAGGTAAAAACTCCATGATGCAAGAAAAAGATTTGAAAAAGTGTCACAGTGAGAAATCCTCCTGCAGGTGTCAAAATAAATTTGGCATGCCTTAAGGAACAAAGGGAATGGTCAAAATCATCATTTCAGTCATCTGTATGCAAACAAGTGTAAGAATGTTAGTGAGAAAAGGTGAAAAAGACAAGTTGAATGTTGTAGTGGAAAACATAGAAAGCCTTGAAGATGCTACTGTGTGCAGTCCTCCCAAAGTTTTCCAAAGTGAATTTATCATGCTTCAAGCAGTTAAAGAAAGGTCAAATCATCTTTTTAGTCACATACAACCGAAGTTTCAAAGAAGGTAAAATATGGTTTGAAACTCCATGGTGCGTATGCAATGTGATTCAAAGGAAGATGTTATCTCATGTCTCCAAAAGTGTTTAATAAGGTTGTTATGCCTTATGGAGTGAAATAATGGTCAAAGGAAGTGTTTATCAATTACAAGCAAAAAGGTCAAAGAAAATTAGTGAGAAAGGTGTCAAAGACTTTGAAAACATTAGAAAGTGGATTCATAAAGATAAATCAAACTTCCATGTGCTTATAAAGCCCATTATACACTTCAAGACATTCATTGTGCCATTGAAAAACATTATAATTTCAAAAGAAGAAGAAATTGCGAGCTTTTAAGTCAAAAATTGGACAATTCTGTGCCGTGCTCAACTTGGCAATCGCACACCCGGGTTTCTCGTAACCCATGGCAGTGTTGGGGCCTGTTACACAACCGGTCTCTGTAATGAGGGGGTGGGGTCAGATTTTAGGTCCCCGCCTCGTGACACTGGTGGGTTAGGGCCTGACCCTTAACACCCTAGGATGTCACCCTCACTAAAAATTCTGGAGCTTTGGTGTAGTGGTTGGATTCATGGTATCAAAGCCAAGGTCTCGAGGTCAAGAATTGGCAGTAGGCTGGCAGGGAGCTGTAAATATCCTTGAAGTGGTAGCCCACGCCACGTGTCTAGGTTCCAGGTAATGGAGGTGTTGTGCAAGGCCCCCACCATCAAATGCTCCAAAGGGGTTAGGCCCACCTCAAACTCCTAGATGCCAAATTCTCACTACCGCTCTCCGAGCTTTCGTGTAGTGGTCGATTCATTGCGGCATCTATATTATTCCAAAATTTGCAAGCAGCAAATTGGAATATTAATTTTTGCTTATATCATCTAGGAGATGAATAAAATGGGTAAAAGGCCCATGAGTAGGAATAAAATCCCTCATAGTTTGAAAGGGATCTATGGAGTAGCTTAATTTTGCACCTTCTAGTGTGAAAAGGGGCAAATGCATGAGGACAAGGTCAAGTTTGACCAAGTCAACAGCGGTGCCTAAGAGGGTGTGGCTTGCTTGGGAAGACAACACAGTTTGAGAGGGAGAAAGATTCTTTGTGGAATAAACCCTAATGTGTGGGGTCCAGGGAAAAGAGACTTTCACTTGCATAAAAGGAGGAAGAGGCAACCATAGAGAGACGTCTTTGAGTATTTGGATTTTTTTTTTCAGACTATTTACAGTCTCTAGTTGTTCAACTGAGTTGCAGTGCTGTTTAGCATGAGAGATTCCTACTTAGGATTTACTCTCCTTCTTGAGAGGCCTCTTGAAGGATTGCACTTCATTTCTCCACATCTAGGCTCAAGGCCAAAGCCATTCCTTCAGTCACTGCATTATTTCTGCTGAAGTATAACATAGTGTTGCAGGGTGTTGCAGTGGAGGGGTTCCACAACACCATTCCTTGTCTCATCTTTCAGAGGAGGGAGTATCTATTCCTCGGGAAGGTTAGTAAGGAAGGTTTCTGAGCTTATTGCAGAACTTTTGCATCACGCCAAGCATTTCCCAACATCAACAGCGCATTCCCTTCACTAGACTGTGTTATTTCAGTGAGTACCTACAGTGAGGGTTGCACCATCATCTTGGAGGAAGAGATTTCCAGTACTAGGATCAGCCTTGTGCTCGGGAAATCCATTGGAGGAGGTTTGTTTCATATTGGTGATCATGTTCAGCCATCTCCTTCTATTTCAGTTTTGTGTTGTAGCTGCTACCCCACAACTCCGGCATTTCTGCAGATTTGCCATTTTCATGTATATTGTAGCCAATCCTTCCAAGGATTGTGTATTATTGTCGTATTAGTGTTTTTAGGGGTTGAGAGCTGTTCTGCCTCTTTGACTGATTTTTCATATCATTACATTTTCATTTTGTAGGTTGCAGTTGTCTCAACATAATTTGCGCAATTGCTATCTTGGGCTCACTCAAGAAGAGCTTTGTCACATTTTATGTACATGTCTTACCGAGGCTTTCATTGCCAAGCTTGAGTGATTGATTCCTCAAATCATTGTAATATTTTGCTGCTATATTATACACTGATCAGATATCTACATCTTCATGTGTCATGGCTCATTAAAATAACGATGTGCATTCAATCCTTGTTCATGTATTGTTGCAGTCCCCTCATTGGGCAATTTCTGAAGGCAAATAGGTGTGGGAGATCTGTTAACCCACCTAGACGGATTTATTTGGAGCCTCCTCTTGGATTTAGCACTTAGACACATTTTTCTAATGGATCCAGGTCCTGGTTTCAATTCCTGTAGCAGCCATTACTGGAAAATGCGTTTTCCAATCATTCCCTAATAATGTCTGGAATTTGGAATATTACAATGGTATCGAAAGCATAGGCTTGGCTCTGCACCGTGATTCTAAGCCCAAGAGGTCGGGAGATCAAAAGAGGATGGGTTTTGACCATCATATTTCGGGGATTTGGGGTGAAGACCTCCCTAT
>JAXQQM020063205.1:0-56309 GCA_034641835.2 Pinus albicaulis
CCCAATTCCTGCAGTTGATCTCTTATTTTAGAAATCCTCATAAAGTATGAAGTGATTCCTTCTTCTCTTGATAATTTCATTTTGTATAGTTCTTGTCTCAAAGAAATTTCTTCTCCTGCAGTACTCAGAGAGAATAGCTCTACTAGTTTCTCATATATTTCTTTTGCAGACTTTAGTTTTGATACATAGGGAATGAGTGGGTCCTTAACGGATTCTATGAGAATCCTTTGGGCTCTGATTTCTCCCTTCATGTACTTGGCATGAGCTGGAGTATCTTCTTTTGAGGGTTGAATTGTAGATCCTTCAATGTAGTCCATAACTTCGTCTTCAATTACATTCAAATCTGTCTTCTTCTTCCAAGCACTAAAGTTTGATGACCCAACCAGCTTATTGCTCTCTTTACAATAAGTCATCTTGGCAAATTTAAGTAAGGTCATAGATACTTACTTGAGTAGAGTGGCTTGCAACTTCCTTGATGATGATGAAGACGAAGTCAGGAGCTTCTTCTCAGATTGAAAATTCCAATGTAGGTGTTCTTCGATTCTTGATGATAAAGGATATCTTCAAAAGATGATATCCTCTTCTAACAATGTCTTGAATGTAAATCTTTGATGGCAAAGATTATTTTCTTGAATGAGTTGATCCTTTGAATGAGATGGAAGATCTTTCTTGAAATAACTTGAGAGTCTTTCTTGCACTCTGATTTGACTTTTCAACCGAAACTTTGATCTTCGCTTTCTGGAGTGTCTTCTTTGTCAAGTAGCCCTTGTGTTCAGAACCTTAGCTCTGATACCATGTTGAGAATTTAGAGGGCTGGTGATTAATACAAATTCTCTCCTTAATAATTACTTGTGAGCTTATTACGTTTACTTATGTCTTCTCTTATTCGCTTATTTAGTCTTTCATCAAGTCAATTACCAAAACACAATAGACACAAATTTAGGCTCTTCGAGCCAAGGCAAAACCTCTCCCTCTTGGAGGAAACCCCACGGGAAATTCTTCTTATAGACTTCAACAGACTAGCACCATGACCATGACACATACCCTACACCTTTATATGCCTTCAAGAACTTGTCACTACTTCTTCAATGGTTCCTTGAGCTTATCCTTTTTCTTGCACCTTCCTGCACTCATCAGCACCGTTCAGCACTAGCCTTAGAGAACTCGGTCTCTACTAGTTTTCTTCTTCCTTTGTATCTTCACTTAACTCTACTGAGCGTATCCTTGTCTTATTTTCTTCAATGTTAGACATCAACTTAACTCAACCCTTACTTTTGCACAGTAGCCCTTTAACACAGTCATATATTCCCTTAACACGGTTATTTATGTTGCTCTTCAATGCACCATAACCCAGACTTATTTAGCACGATAATATTACTTTAATCCACACTTTATAACAGTCCTGTAGCTCGCATAAAATCATAGATTGCTTTGCAATGTTCATAGTTGTTATGCTCTTGTATGTTGTCCCACCTTGCTGTATAATGTTGCTCCGCAATCCTTTCTTTATTCCACAATCCTTTTTCTTATATCTCAGATTTATCTGAATTCCACAGAGACATCCGAACTGTTCCAACCTGCAATTGCAGTCCGAAAAACTCAGAGATGTGCGGATTTTTTTCTGTCTTTTCTGCGCAATCTTCTGGGGTATTTATAGTTGTTGGACTCTGTAATAAGCCGACCTGACCATGAATGGTTGTGACTGTTCATGAGCCGACTTTCCAGCAGTATTTTCAAGCCAACTTGAGAGGCTTATCTTCCAGTGTTAATGAGGCTATTTGAAGACTGCTTTGAGCATCCTTTTGGAGCCATTTTCTTCACGGTTTCATGACAAGGTCTTGAGGCATATTCTATTGACTAGACTTTTCATATACATGACTCTTAATTACATTTATAACTAGAAGACAAATCCTAATAGACACCAAGAAGAAGTCTATTGACCTAAAATAAAACCTTGCTCATGAAACCCACGAGGCAAGCATACCAAGAACATATTTTATTATCTTTGTCTTCTTTTACACTAATACATAATTACATAGTCAATATGAAGACCGATCCTAGTTACACTTATCAACACATATGGACATAACAGTTGGCTAGCGGAACAATGGACAAGCGGTTTGCTAGAATCGATGGCAGTGGGGATTTTTTTTTATTTTGTAGGTCACACGTGGTGGTTGTGTCAATGGATGTGGCTAGTAGAGAAGGCGGTGAGACGACTAAGAAGCAGGTGACTCAGGAAGCGACAATTGATGGACAGTGGTTGTGGCTACTAAGGACGACGGATCGTTGGCAGTTTGAAGTGTTGGCGGCTGCGGAATAAGCTACAGTGGCTCTAGTGACAACAGCTTCACTACAATGTGTGGATCCGACGAACTATTTTTCATGAGCGGGCTAGGTAAGTAGAGTTGGTCGAGTTGGTTTTTGTTTTTAAATAATTTTTTTATTTATTTTATATTTTTTTCTAAATTTTGATTTGAATTTTTTTTTTCTTTTTCTTTGTTTTTTATTATTTTGATTATTTTTTTAATAATAACCTTTTCCCTATACTTTCTTTTACTTTTTAATGGCCAAAGGCCAAGCAATAAATGGAGAATCTCCAAGACTATGTAGCGAAACGCTTCAATATAGACGACAACAACGTTGACAAATTTTGACGGCCAAAGACCTGGACCAGAGAACACGGCTTTGTGCAGCGGTGGAGCGGTCAAAGGATAGAACAACTTTGCTATGTAAAAATTATTCTTGTAAAAATTAATTAATGTAATTAGACGAAAGGGCACGATCATAAGATCATGCCCTTTCCCGAAAAGGTGCCCATGGCATTATATAGACAAGGACCTCATTGTAAACAAACCATCATTCAAGTATTTTAATAAAAATTTATATATCTTCAGTGAAAATTTGAGCTTGTACGCTCCAAGTAGTATCAGAGCGAGTTCGCTCCTCGGAACTATGTTCCTGCTCGTTTTCCTTCCATTGTCGCTACTCACCGCATCAACCCTCCACCGCAGCCCTGCTACTCGCTCCTCTTATGTGTTGTTGTTCGTCAATCGTGTCATCTGTTCGTCTTTGTTGGTTCGTTGTTTCTGCTCCAACCCCGTTGATCGTCATGTTCCCTTGTCGTCTTATGCACCACATATAACCCTCTGACAAGCTGGTCGTTGTATACCTTGCATTGTCGTCACTCGTTGACCAAGACAGTCGTGTCAACTCTGGGCATCGAACAGAGAGAGAGAGAGAGAGGTATATTTATTTGTTATATAGTTTGTAATAATAATTTTTATATAATTTATAATTATATAACTAATTAATATTTAATAGCTATATAATATAATTAATATTTGATTATATATATATATATATATATATAATCAATTATTTATTATTAAATTAAAATAAATAAATTTATTTTTAAAAAATAGGGTCAAATTAAGAAGAAGGGTTAAGCTGGATAAATATACACCACCACATACCCGAGCAATGACTTCGTCAATGTTGATGGCCAATTTTAATAAAAGATTGATAGATCTTGAGTCTAAGGTGACCAGACATGGTAAAAAAATCGAGATGCTCCAAGATACAACAAAGAGAATAGAGAGCCAGCTTGAGAAGAACCATAAAGAATTTAAAAGATGTCATGCAACCCTTTCAAATAGGATGGATCGAAATCATGATCAAGCAATGGTGACGTTGACCTGTATTTGTGATAAGTTGAAGATTACACTCGATCAAATACCCCAGAATAATGAAGGTACTCACCATCTAAATTCCCCGGACACGTCGAACTCGTCAATTTCACATAAGAAACCTAAGTCTCCAAAAGCATCGTCCATGCCCATCAACAAAATAGTAACACGAATTTTCAAAACATGCAGCTTTGGAATCAATACTCAAATATGTAGCTCGTGAATCAATAGCCCTTCTTCACTCCACCAATTGCTACATATCAACGAAGTGCAAAAATTGAGCTCTCCAAATTTGACGATAACGAGAAATGTAGTGTGGAATGGTTCAATAAAGTGGAAGACTATTTCGAAATTTATGGTATTGACAATGATAATGAAAAGATTAGACATGCGTCCATGCAAATGGAGGGCGAAGCATATAATTGGTATATGTGGTGGAAAAAGTCGACACTTGCTATTAGTTGGAAAAAAATCAAAAATGCATTCTTTAAGAGGTTCCAAGAGGTCGAGTTAGAAGAGTTCTTTTCAACACTCACCAGACTACAACAAAAAGGAGATGTGGACGAATACACTCGGGAATGGGAAATTTTAGCCACACAAGTACCTAGAATATCTGAAACTCGTCTCATTTGATCATACATCATAGGACTTAAACCCGATCTACAAGCAGAACTTGAGCTTCATGACATTACTTCAATAGAAGAAGCAAAGAAAAAAGCAAAAGTTGTTGAAAAGAAACACGCAAAGATGCAGTTTCCAAAAGTTGAAAGAGTATATTCGAGGCAAAGGTTTTCCCAAACTACGAATACAGATAATACAATATATGTTTCGCCACATCTTCGTGAAGGAGAAAAAACTAACCTGAAAATTCCAAGAATGAAAGAAGGCAAGTGCAAACGTTTTGGCGAAAAATGGGACCCTAAACATAAATGTGTTAAAGGAAAAGAAACCAAGAACCTGTATAAGTGTGAAGCAACTAATGAGTCAGACAGTGAAGAATCGGACATAGATGAAATCGAAGATTCTCCACAATTTTCTCCAGAACTAGATATCGAGAATATTCTGCAAGTGTCATTATCGGCCATGACAAGTATATCCCAACCCCAGACATTAAAGTTAAAAGGTCATATCAAAAGAAGCAACATAATGGTTCTAATCGATACCAGTAGCAACCACAATTTTCTGGACTCAACTATGGTGAAAAGGCTCAATATTTTTACGTTTCCTATGCCCAACATGAAAGCACTGGTAGCTGACGGTAAGAAAATTGAAAAAGTAGGGAAATGCCTTAAAGTCAAATTACAGATTCAAGAATATAATCTAGAATCTTCGTTCTATACTATACTATTAGGAGGAGTTGATGTGGTCCTAGGTATCCAATGGCTACAAACCCTAGGAACTTACTCTGCTAATCATCAAAAACAATTTATAAAATTACAATGGGAAGGGCAGAAATAGAAGTTATATGGGTTCCAGAATCAAATTGTATCATCGTCCCAAATGATGAAAATGATTTGGAAGGGAGCACCAACTTATTTAGTGCAGTGTCATCAATTAGAAATGCTAACTTCAAATACAATTAATGAAGAATCACCTAAAGTTTAAGAACTAATACAAAAGTACGAGAAGGTGTTCCAAGACCTTCCAATGAAGTTGCCTCCTAAAAGAGAAATCGAGCATACAATCGAAGTCAAATCAAGATCAAATCCCATCAACATAAAACTGTATCGATATCCACATCATCAAAATACCGAAATTGAGAAGTTAGTCCAGGATCTTCTAGGATGTGGCATTATTGCAAAAAGTATAAGTCCATATGTTGCTCTAGTTGTATTAGTTCAAAAAGATGGATCATTTAGGCTATGCGTAGATTACCGAGGGCTAAACAAGATAATGATTAAGAACAAGTTTCCAATTTCATTTAACGATGAAATGTTGGATGAACTACACGAAACTAAATACCTCTCAAAATTAGATTTGAAATCAGGGTACTACCAAATAAGGATAAGGTTGGAGGACAGCAAAAATCGTGTTTCGCACACATGCAGGTCACTATGAGTTTAAGGTAATGCCTTTTGGTCTAACTAATGCTCCAGCAACATTCCAAGCCACCATGGATGAAATATTTCGTCCATATCTAAGGAATTTTGTGTTAGCGTTCTTTGATGTTATTCTAATTTATAGGAAAACATGGAAGGAGCATCTACAACATTTAGAGCAAGTTCTCTCTGTATTAGAGGAGCATCAATTTTATACCACGAAATCCATGTGCACTTTCGAGAAAGAGGAAGTAGAGTATCTCGAACATATAATATCCAAGGAAGGAGTAAAAGTAGATCCTAGTCAAATCAATGCTATAAGAGAGTGGCCCAAACCAATTAACATATCCAAGTTAAGGGGTTTCTTAGGGTTAACGAGATACTATCGAAGAATTATGAAAAACTATTCCCATGTAACCGCACCCTTAACGAACCTTCTATAGAAGAACTCATTTTGATGGGATGATGAAGCAGAAAAATGTTTTAAAGACTTGAAGGGAATTATGTCTAATACACCTGTATTGTCAACTACAGACTTTTCAAAGTCGTTTTTAATTGAATGTGACGCTTCAAGATTTGGCATAGGAGCAATATTAATGCAAGATGGTCATCCAATCGTGTTTGAAAGCAAGAAGCTCAACAAGCAAGAACGTCTCAAGTCTACATACAACAAGGAAATGCTCGCCATTATGCATGCCTTAGCCAAGTGGAGACAATATCTTCTAGGAAGTAAGTTCCCCGTACAAATAGACCATAACAGTCTCCAGTACCTCCTCTAGCAGAAAACACTCTCTGAAGAACAACAAAAGTGGATTGAAAAAAAAGTTGCATTTGACATGGAGATATTATATAAAAGGGGAAAGGACAATGTAGTGGCAGATGCTCTCTCCAGAAAAGATGAAGAAACATCCTTGTTTTCAGTCTCAACTACAATTCCAGAATGGCTTAATGAAATCTGAAGTGAGTATGCTAAAGATCCGGAAACAAGTGTTATAATCAATAACCCTCCTCAAAATTCAAAATTTGAATGGAAAAACGATATTTTGTGGTACAAGAGAAGGATTTACCTAATTCCCAATTCCAAATTTAAATTCAAGATTCTCAAAGAATCCCATGATTCATTGCCAACCAAACATGTAGGTTTCTTTAAAACCTACTATAATGCACGTCAATCATTTTTCTGGAAGTGAATGAATAACAAAATTCAAAAATATGTAGCAGAGTGTGATCAATGTTAGCTTAATAAAAGTGAGAACATTATGACCCCAGGTCTACTCCACCCCTTAAATATCCTAAACCAAAAATGGGAAGAAATATCAATGGATTTTATTGAAGGATTACCCATGTCAAATGGGAAAGATAAAATTCTTGTAGTAATAGAGAGACTCACAAAGTATGCACACTTGATAGGAATGAAGAAATTAGATTCAGCAAAAGAGATCGCCGAAATATTTTGCAAAAATGTCTCCAAATTACATGGATTTCCTAAAGTCATTGTTAGTGAAAGAGATCCCAAGTTTAAAGGGAATTTTTGGAAAGAATTTTTCAAGCATATTGGAACATACCTTAACATGAGTTTTGCATATCATTCTCAAACAGATCAAACAGAAATTGTCAATAAGTGCATATAACCTTACCTTCGTTGTTATGCAGCAGACAAACAAAATAAGTGGGCTTAGTGGTTGCATCTCACTAAATGGTGGTACAATTCAACTTACCACACTTCTGCAAAGATGACCCCATTTCAAGCCTTGTAAGGATATGAACCTCCTAAATGGAAGGAATTGGTAATTTCCAACATAAAAGTTCCAGCGGTTAAGAAGCAGTTAGAAGAAACCCAAAAAAAATTCAAACATTAAAAGAAAATCTAAGTATTGCAAGAAATCACATGAAGCAGAAGGTCGACTGACACAAAACAAAGAGAGAATTTGAAGTTGGAGACTGGGTATTTGTTAAACTTCAGCCTTACAAGCAATTATCCCTAAAGCAAAAAGGAAAAAACAAATTGGTGCCAAAGTTTTATGGACCATATCAGATTAACAAAAAGATCAGCCAAGTAGCATACAGCTTAAGCCTTGTGGAAAATAATCGAGTTCACAACATTTTCCATGTATCTTGTCTTAAAAAGGCATTGGGAAAACACCAATCAGCACAGAAAACACTTCCGATATTAAATGATGAAGGCAAGTTCATCTTAGAACCAGAAGGAATTGTTACCACCAGGGAAAAGAAGTTACATTCACGAGTAATTAAAGAATACCATATCAAATGGAAGAATCTGCCAGAAGAAGAAGCCTCTTGGGAGACAGAAGCTTTTCGCCAAAAACACCAATCATTACACATGCTTTGAGGACAATGCATCTTTTCAAAAGGGACACAATGTTATGTAAAAATTATTCCTGTAAAAATTAATTAATGTAATTAGACGAAAGGGCACGATCATATGATCATGCCCTTTCCCGAAGAGCTGCACATGGCATTATATAGCCAGGGGCCTCATTGTAAACAAGCCATCATTCAAGCATTTTAATAAAAATTTATATATCTTCTGTCAAAAATTGAGCTTGCATGCTCCAAACTCTGATACCATGTAACGAACAAAGTTCGTATACTTATAGGAATGCTCTAATACCAATGTAACGAACAAAGTTTGTATACACAGCAGAGTAATCTTCAGAATACTTCGTAGACAAAAACATCTATTGTAGGACAAGTAATTGTATATTGAATAGTGTATAAAAAAATTGATGAGATGATTACAATGAGGGTGAGGATCTGCATATATACTCTAGGCAGGTACCTCTTCACCAACAGTTATGTCCTTAGGGACATACCTTTTCATTAACTAGTTAGTAATTAATCATTATTGTTTTTACATTATTTGTATTATTTTATATATATTTTTATTCATAACACTTTCTCACAACTGATAAGACATAATGTCAGAATCATATATTTATGATGGAAGTCTACAATTAGATTTCTATTGCTCCCTAACTCTGCATTACTTTTTGTGTGTGTTTTTTAAATTTTATAGTACAAAAGATACAGTTCCCAATGGGGCTATTGTGCCCAATCAAATCAGCCAAAATTGCAAAATTCCATGAGGTTGCTCCCTTGACATTTTTGCACTTTCGAACTCTTAATTGCATCGAGAAGCATAATTTATGTTTACATTTGATGAGATATCGTGGATCTATTAATTCCTAAAATATCTCAATTACGAAAAAAACACATTGGTCACTGGTAAGTTGTACAAGAGGTCTTCCTCATGTAGTCAAAATCCAAACAGTAATCTTGCAAACTCTACCACATTGTAATTGACATAACAAGCAAGATTTGCACAATATAGTCACTGTATAACACAACATTTATCCACCACTGCATTGTCAGTGATGTACTTGAATCCATGGCCATTCCTAATGCCTACAACACAATAGATATGTGTGCCATGCCTGACAAACCTAATCCTAGAATCCTTAGACATCTGTCATTCTCCCTCTGCAGTTGTAACTTTATTTGCAGATGTCATACAGATGCATCTAGAGCAGTTCTGTGAGTGTATGAGTCAACCTGTTACAGGTTACATTGAGAATTGATGAACACTTCCAAAAAGAAACAATCTACTTTGCACTTCTGCAATATATGTTGAAGTATCAATGGCTGCAATTAAAAAAAAAAAATTCAAAACACAAAACAGAACTTGCCAAACCTCAGGTATTGGTGAATTTAAAGGCAAATTTCGAATTTAATGACCACACATTTTTTAATATAAATCATTATCATTCATTTCGTGTTTGTTGAACTTAAAAAAAAATACCATATATATTTGTTTGACATACTTGTGGACAATCTACAATGTTCTAACAGTATCAGGAAGTTATAATAAAATTTGCTTAACTCTCTTTGACAATATTAACAGTAAGTTTTATCACATTTTTTACACCAACAAGTTTTTTTCTGAATTTCACTGTTGCCAAAATTAGACATGAACAAGAACCATGCTACTTCAGTTATAGTTCAAAAATTAAAGAGTAAAACTTAAAACATAGAATACAGAACAATTTGAAAAAGAATAAACCTAAATCCAAAACAGCCAGAAATAGATTAAGTTAATTCACAACTGAAACATATTTCTTCCTCAAGGCAAACTTTGAGCCGTAATCTTGTCTCTTACCTTTGGCATGCTTGAAAATACGCAGAACCTGGCAGCTTACAGTATCCCAAACACGTACAGTACAGTCTTCGGACCCAGAAACTAACAGAACCCCATCCATGCTAAATGCTAATGCTGTGACTGCTCGGCTGTTGTATAGAATCAATCCCACAAGAAACTAGATGAGCATTGCTGTTCAAAATGACTAAATATATTGCAGTAAAACGAACATTTACTAAAAACATAACCTCGCCAATTTAACATCAATAGAAATAACAAGCAATGGACCCCTTCAAATTTGCAAATACTTTAATAATATTTACTAAAAACATAGCCTTGCCCAATTTAATATCAATAGGCATAACAAGCAATGGACCCCTTCAAATTTGCAAATACTTTAATAATATCAACAGCTTGGAGCCAACCAAAAAAACATACATAACTTTCAGTTTTAACTGTCAATATCATCAAATTTTAAAAAAATTTACCTAAATTAAAATTTATCAATGATCACTCCCCCGCGATGGGTGCCCGTCTGTTGGACCTGAGCCCCCAAGTTAATATGAGTACACCAAATCTGAGTGTAGCCAGCTGTATGCCCCCCAGCTGGCAGCTCACATGCAACATTGATCAAAGGTGGCTGTCGAAGACAGAGGTGAGGTATGAAAGTTATGATGCACCATGGAGATTAGTGGGCAGGAGTCCCTGGAAGGACAATCCGACCTACTGGCCGCCTGCAACTTAGTTACCAGTTTAATTATGGAGACTGTCAGGAATCATTACCCGAAATGAAGGGGGAATGCAAGGTCTTCAGCTGTTTGTTTAGATTGGCTAGACATCTGGTGGGGGCAGCGACATAGCAAGTTAGCTGTGCTGCTATGAGTTCATTAAACTACAGCCACCTCCTAAGAGCATTTTCTCACCTGATTTTAGTGAGCTTTTCTTGGAGCTTCCTTCCAATTAAGCTTGGGAAGTTCCTGGACTCTCTGTAGCCAGCTTGATGTGCATTTGCAGAAACTCATGTCCCTACTCTTAGGTTTCATTGTGGCCTTTGGTCTAAAGGTGCAATTTTGTGGATGTGAGCTCATTGACTCCAGGCTTGGGCTTCAGGTGCGACTGCGATTTGGCTTGGTGGTAATCTCCATATATTCTAGTTTATTCTTCCCTGGTTTTTCAGTACAGCATTCTCCATTCAAGGTTTGCTTCGTTGGCTGCTAGTTTTATTGTCAGTTATTTAGTCTTTTTATAACATTGAGGATTGTTTTACTGTAACTCTTGTAAATTTATGTAGATGTTCTATGCTTGATGCAACTTTACTTTTCACCACAGCAATCACATAAACAATTAAGTAAAATGCTGATAGAACATACCAGTGGATCTATAGAAGACAAACCAGAAACAGAAAAATGTGGTGCATTACGGTGGTCAACAGAATGCTTCAACCAGCAAAGTCTCCTTGGTCAGCCAACCCAGCGTGTGTCACAACAGCCCTCAAAACAGCCACACGGTCAACTCAAAGTCAACCCCAGAAAAGTTAACGCTGCCCCAACGGCAGCAACGGCAGCAACGCCAGCAGCAATGGCAGCAACGGCAACGGAAACAACACCAACAGCAACGGCAGCAACGCCCTCTCTGTCCTTCTTTCCCACGTGTGAACTAAAACTGCCTCCAAGGAGCTCGAACCAATCAGAAGAAGAGAGATGATGTGTGTGGATGAGATATGTCCTCCAACGTTGACTCTATTTATATCAATCACTGAGGTGTGTGACACATTTGTTGGGGGTGTAAAACCTTAAGGCCGACCTGCACATATTTTGAAAGTATTAAAAATAAATTCAAAATAAATGTTCTGCTCATCGGATCAAGATGATCTTTAGATTGATCTTGCACCTCTTCAAAAGAGGAACCCAATAAAAATATTGGTGTCTTCATCTGAGCATCACAACATGGAGTTTGGACCTAGTTGTCCAATTTTAACACTCCCTCTCAACTAGGGAGAACTCCATCCACCTGTGCAATCAAACATTGTGCGTCATCCCACCGTAACTTGCTTTGCTAGCCTCCTTATTTCAGAACAGAAGTGGGTCAGTCACAAAGACATCATTCTCGACTAACAGATTCAGCCCAAAGGTCTGAAACCTATATAGGACTCACAAAGAGTCTCATACCAACCCGAAGTTGCTTTATCTGACCCGAAGTCAGTAGGAGGTCCAAAACCTCACTAGGACTCAAGAGAGTCATATACAAACCCGAAGTTAGTTTCACTGACCCGAAGTCAGTTGGAGGTCCGAAACCTCTCTAGACTTGATCCCAGATCAAGTGGTTGGACCGTGCCATCCTAGATAGAGAGTACGGCAATCTCTGATGCGTCCATCAGTCTTTGCTACTAGTTTCTAGCTTTTCCCACCTCATTGGCCAAATGAGAGGTACTTCCCATGAGTCCGGAACTCAAATGGGTAGGATGCATACGAGGCACAGATAATGAGACGCAAACCAACTCAATCATCATAACGGTGGGGCAGAAGCACCACAAGGTTTGGCAAGCCTAGCCCCATGTGTGCTTATAGCTCCAAGAAGCTATCCCCAAAGCCCCCCAGAGCTCCCAGAGCTCATTGTCCAACAAGACCCTCAGAATAGGGTCGTTCCACGATACCAAGATTCTCACGGAAGGTTAGGAACATGACCTTCTCCAAGGGAATTTTGAGAATATCTGCGACCTGTTCATCAGTTCCTATATGATCGAGCCTTACGACGCCTCGCTGTACCATATCCCGGATAAAGTGGTACCAGCCATCAACATGCTTGGATCGTTCGTAGAACACGGGATTCTATGACAAACGAATCCCCCTCAGGTTATCACAAAGGATAACGGTGGCATCTAGCACATGCTCGAACAACTCACTGAAGAGCTTTCGCAACCAAGTGACTTCACAACAGGCCATACATGCTGCAATGTATTCGGCCTCAGTGGTGCTCAAGGCTACCGACTTTCGTTTCCTGCCCGAAGCAGATCTACGTGCGAAGCAGCATCCAGATGTGCTCTTGCAATCCACCACACTGCCAGCCCAATCAGCATCAGTATATCCAAGGAGTGTCATGCTCCCGGCAGTGTATCTCAGCCCATGGTCTATCGTGCCCCAGAGATATCTCAAGAGTTTCTTGGCACCAACCCAGTGAATGCTATGATCAACCATGTGTTGACTCAAAGTGTTCATTGCACAACATACGTCCGGACGGGTGTTCACTAAGAACATCAGGGCCCCTATGAGTTGAAGATACTCAGTAGGATGTGCTAGCACAGGCCCAGCAGCGCTGCCACTCAACTTCTTAAAGTTGAGCTCCATTGGTGTCGACCCGGACTTACAGTCCACCATACTAAATCTTTCCAGAAGCTTCACAATGTATTTTCCTTGAGAAAGGAAAATCTTGCCAGGTCTCTGCCAGACCTCCAGGCCTAGGAAATAGTGCATCAGTCCTAGGTCCTTCATCTCGAACTCAACATCGAGCTCCCTCTTGCATTGATGAATGAGAGGGTCAGCACCTGTCAGGAAGAGGTCATCCACATATAACACTAGAATGAGAGGCTTCCCTTTGACAACCTAGAAGTAAAGGTTCAGATCAACATTACTTCGAGTGAAGCCCAGCTTCATCAAGTAGCTATCTATCCTCTCGTACCAAGCTCTGGGTGCTTGCTTTAGCTCATAGAGGGCTTTCTTCAACCTGCAGACATGGGTGTCCCAATCCTGGACTTCGAACCCCAGAGGTTGCTCCACATATACCTCTTCCTTTATCGCACCATGTAGAAATGCGGTCTTCACATCCATCTGATGAAGACTCCATCCTTGCGTAGCAGCAAGGGCTATAATAGATCGAATGGTGGTGTATCGGGCCACAGGTGCAAATATGTCATCATAATCTATGCCTTCCTTTTGAGAGAAGCCACGGGCAACGAATCTTGCCTTGAATTTTTCAGCACTTCCTTCAAATCCATGCTTGATCTTGTAGAGCTATTTCGAGGTGACAACTGCTTTGTCCTTCGGTCTTGGAACCACATCCAGACATCATTCTTCATAATGGACTCATACTCTTCGTGCATAGCATCCTTCCAGACTTGATGCTTTACGGCTTCCTCAAAGGATCTAGGCTTGGATTGTACAATAGTACTCATGGCTGCTAGATACCCTTGATATCTAATCGGCTTCTTGCTTTCACGGAATGTCCCCCTTTGGGCTGCATGTCCTTCAGCATCCTCGAGAGTGTCCCTGAGCCATGATGGTCTCTTTCCCATTGAAGGAGGTGGATCAATCGGGTCGATGTTTCATCCTTCGGTTCTTCTTGATTTCCAGGCCTTGCTTCATGATCTTCCTCAGATCTCAAAAGATTGACTACTTTCCTCAGGGAAGTATCTTCGTCAAAGGTGGCATCGAGGCATATCTCCACTTCCCTTTGACCAGGCACATATAATCTATAGGGCTTCAAAGATTCGTTGTAGCCCACAAACATTGTGGTCTCCCTCTTGATGCTAGCTCCTTTGCAAAAGTTCTTGAACTCGTTCGCTTCATATTCAGTGCCATTATCGGTCTGTCAGATAGCATCTCATGTCATTGCTCCCAGTGGACTTCCTCCAACCTGGTAGAGTGTATCAATTCTAGACCCAAATGTGATAGCTTCCTTGAAGCTCTTCTTCCACATGTGCACCTTTCCATCAATGAATGCCACATTGAAACCTTTGTCTTCCATGGCCGATATAGACACAAGGTTCTTCTTCAAATTAGGTACATAGAGTACATCCTACAAGCGGAGGACTTGACCTTGAGACAAGTGGAGGGTCACAGTCCCTGTCCCTTTCACGAGATATGTGGCATTATCTCCAAGGATAATTTCCAGATTAGTATCCTTCTCAACCATATCAGAGAGTGCTTCCTTGAACCCAGTGATGTGCCTTGAGGGACCACTATCTATCAACCAGACATCCATAGTGTCGGGTGGAAATGCAGCAGAGAGGCCAGATACAAGAATGAATTCATTTCTTTTATCAACAACATTTGATTCCTCATACCTGGAATTTCTTGACCTTTTGAAAGGTTGATCATTTCCGCCGGAGGGAGCCTTCCTCTTTCCCTAGAACCTGTTGTTCCTTTGATTTCCATCCCTCCCGTTGTTGTTGTTGTCATCATCATCGAGAGAATCCTTCTTGAAAGGGCATTCTCTAGCATAGTGACTTGGCTTATGACAAGCGTAACACTTGCCCTTCTTTCCTTGTGCCCCTGCTCTTCCTTTGTTCTTTGGACCACCAAAGTTCTTCTTTCTAGAATGAGCAGTGTAGGCAACATTCCCTTCATTTTCATACTCTTTCATTCTTGTCTCTTCTTGAACGCATCTCGACAGTACCTCGTCAAAGTCAGATATCACATTATTATTGAGAATGGTAGTGTTGAACACATGCCATTCGGATGGGAGCCCTCCGAGTGCGGTGAGTACCATCTCTCGATCAGCTATTGTCTCCCCAATAGCCAGCAGATTGTTCCTGATCTCGGTCAGCTTCAGAAAGTATGATTGGACAGACTCATTCCTGCCTTTCTTTAGATTCTTCAATTGATTCTTGAAGAATAGCACTTGATTTGCATTGATGGCCTTGAATATTTGGATCAACTTATCATACATCTCTTTGGATGTGCGCAACTCAGAGTTGTAGTCCACCTGGCTTTTATGAATGGATTCCCTGATCATCAGCTTTGCTTTGATCTCCCCCTTCCTGTACTTTGATTTGGCAACAGCAGTAGCAGTGGATGGAGGTTCTTGGATTTTACCCTGCACATAGTCCATGACATCTTGATCTTCCAATTTAAGATCCAATATCATCTTCCAAGCATGGAAGTCATCCTTCCCAGTCAACTTGTCATCCTCCTTGAAGCCATAGTTTGTGGAACCCATTTTCTTCTTCGGTGATTGCTATAAAGTAGGGCTTGTCTTCACCTCAGCTCTGATACCATGTAAATTTATGTAGATGTTCTATGCTTGATGCAACTTTACTTTTCACCACAACAATCACATAAACAATCAAGTAAAATGTTGATAGAACATACCAGTGGATCTATAGAAGACAAACCAGAAACAGAAAAATGTGGTGGTGCGTTACGGCAGTCAACAGGATGCTTCAACCAGCAAAGTCTCCTTGGTCAGCCAACCCAGCATGTGTCACAACAGCCCTCAAAACAGCCACACGGTCAACTCAAAGTCAACCCCAGAAAAGTTAACGCTGCCCCAACGGCAGCAACGGCAGCAACACCAACAACAACGGCAGCAACACCAGCAGCAACAACGGCAACAACGGCGGCAGCAACCGCAGCAGCAATGGCAACGGCAGCAACTTCCTCTTTGTCCTTCTTTCCCACGTGTGAACTGAAACTGCCTCCAAGGAGCTCGAACCAATCAGAAGAGGAGAGATGATGTGTGTGGATGAGATATGTCCTCCAACGTTGACTCTATTTATATTAATCACTGAGGTGTGTGACACATTTGCTGGGGGTGTAAAACCTTAAGGCCGACCTGCACATATTTTGAAAGTATTAAAAATAAATTCAAAATAAATGTTCTGCTCATTAGATCAAGATGATCTTTAGATCGATCTTGCACCTCTTCGAAAGAGGAACCCAATAAAAATATTGGTGTCTTCATCTGAGCATTACAACATGGAGTTTGGACCTAGTTGTCCAATTTTAACAACTCTCTTACTCTTCACTTAGTTCTCGATTTTCCCTATTACTGCCTGTCGTTTGTAGCTTCTATATGAAAGCATCTCTAAAGGTCTATCAATTCCTGGAAGTCTACAGCTTTCCTCTTCATTATCCTGGGTCTTTCTCTTACCTGCGATAACTCTTCCTCCAGTATTGTTTTCTGTTTACCCTTTCCCTGAATTTCACCCCACCCCCTAGATTCTGGAACAGCTAGTCTTAGCTCACTCCTTCCTATCGCTCAACACAGAATTTCCTAAAGCAGAAGAGGGAAAGGGGGCAGAGCTACTCCCTCTGCAAGTTCTGATGCCCCTTGTTCATCTTCCTCCCATCCTTGTGTCCAGACTGCAGCTCATCACTCAAGGGATCAGTCTATGGATGTGATTCCTGAGATGGTCAGACAGACCATCTCTAAGGTGGAAGAGGAAGTTCACTTTTAATGCAGATTCATTCCTGATGAGCAGGTTGTCAGGGACACCAGGAACTGGATGCCTGACATTGGCACTTCTACTCGATCTTGACAGACTGCATATATGCAGACAGTCAATATCTACTGGCATATAAAAACGATTATAGGAAGAGTTCTCACTGACAAAACTGACACTCAGCAAAAGGCACTGGTCTGCATTGCAGAGATTCTGGATAAATAGGGTAAGAAAGTCTCTGTTTTGGCTAAGAAAATGGCAGGCCCTTTACCCCATCCAATGAAGATGACTCCCAGCCACCAATTCAGGTGGATCTCCCTCAGGATGACATAATCAGTTGAGCCTGCATTTCTGTTATAGTTTTCTACAGTGGCACTGGTGTAGTTCTGACTGTTAATATCTGGCAATCCATTTTTATTAGTTATACTTTTATTTTAAACAATAAGCTTATACTTTGACAATATGCAATGTAAAAATTTTGAAACTCTGCTACTGGTAAGGTTTCCCATGCAGCAGACCAGTAGTTTCTGGACATCAGCTATGTATCTCTTTTTCTGCAAATTAATATAACGTGACTTCCTAACCTTACAAATATATATATTGATCATGGTGACATTAGAAAACAGTTATGGATTTAAGTCAAGACAATAGACATATTAAGTGAGCATAAGGAAAAATATGGCTGGAAATCACAGAATGGAATCTGTTTTATACATCCTAGACTTGATAATCCAACCTGATTCATCAATGCGCATCTGTGCAGAATCCAGATGCATATTGTAATTAATGATTAGAAAAGGTAACAAAGAGCTAAGCAATAAAACAAATAAATAATTAGGAATCTAACCCCTCGTTTAAAAACCCTATTAAAAAGCAAAAACAAAAAATCGTTCATTTATAGGGGCCTCGATAAGCCATAATATTGTTTGACATGAGCCTAGTCATTTAATAAATGACAGAATTCGTGAATAATAAGCTGGCTCTTACAGGCCATGCTTGACCTCAAACAAAGGTTGAAAGGAGGAATATGGAATGAACCACCAATCTCAGGTGCTTTAAACAAAAGGAATGCAGGGTAGTCCACCCTCCAGATGGTGCACTGGTCTATGAAATTAGACCCCACAGGTTGTTCTATTAGGTGCATAAGGATGGAAGGACTAATGGGCCAAGTCAGCCTCCACAACTGAGTATAAATGAACAAGACTGCACTAACAACATTTCAAAGGGTTCAGTTATGTGATTGCTGTTTAAATATACAGATATACAGGTGTAAATTAACTATGGGAACAGTGTTATGGAAGTCTGGAAACTTGATATATGTGACACAGATTTAAGCGTCATGTAAAGTTGAAATAGGAACTATCATTTTTAGCATAAGATTTACAATACAAGCTTTTTGGCTGTAATTTACTGATAGTGAATTTAAAAGTGATAATAGATTAAAGAACCTCCTAATGATTCCTGTGAAGAAACAGCCAAGAAGCAGAACCCCAGTGAAATGGAGCCAGGTAATGCAGAAGACACTGTAGTGATTAACAGTGATGGTGACAGTTATGCTAGATCTTCAAGAATTTCCTTATATTTTCTATGCTACATTGTGTTGTGTTATGTGAGAATGCAATAGCTGTGCATCTCAGAAGGAAAGGACATGGTTTAGAAGCAATTCTTAGTCTTGTTTTACAGATGCTTCCCAATTTTCGTATTATATAGCTGGAGAACCTCAAGGCTCAAAGTAAGGAAATCTTTGGCCTCCAGCCCTCTTGCTGTAAATTTAAATATCTTAGATAAAAAACATGTTTCCGTTATAAATGTGTATCTTATATTCATGAACACAAACAGAGAAAAGATATCCATGATGAATAGAAAGGATAAATAGATTAATAATAAATAGCAGTGATGATGAACTATAGTACATAAGATGACCTTAGTTTATAAAGTCACTTTATGACTTTATTTCTCTTAAAGTCACATTATGACTTATAAACTCATTTTAACGTTATTTCCCATAAAGTTAAGTAAAAGGGGTCACATTAAGACACTATTTCCTAGGCTAGACACCAAGCCCTAGGAACACTTGTCCTTGGTACTCATTTTCTAACACTCCCTCTTACCAAGAAAAGTGTTTCTCGCCACTCCCATTTTGTCTTTGAAGTAAACATGCTTGCCCCTAGGCAAGGACTTGGTGAGAATGTAGGCCACATGCTCATCAGTAGATATATACTCTAGCTTCATTGTTACTCTCTGAACATAATCTTGGATGAAGTGGTATCTGATCTCGATAAAGCTTTGACCTGTCATGAAACATTGGATTCTCCGTGAGCTTAATATGGACCTGATTATCGTAGTAGATCAGTGTTGCTCTCAGCTGCTAACCAAATAAACCATACAACATCTTGTGAAGCCAAAAGGCCTCACAACTAGCCTGACTAGCTGCCATATACTCCCACCTCTGCAGAGCTCAGTGCTACTAATCTTTGTTTCCTGCTGAACCATGACACTACGAGGAAACCCAACATGAAACATCAGCCTGATGTGCTCTTCCCATCACTAGCAATGTTTTCCCAACTCAAGTCTGTGTAGCCATTCAATCTGACTCCATCCCCCTAGATATAGTCCAGTCCATAATCCATTGTACCATGCAGGTACCGCAACACATGTTTCGCAGCCACCCAATGCACCCTCTTGGCATCCACAATGAACTGACTCAATGTATTGACTACAAAACAAATATTTGGCCTGGTATCGACAAAATACATCAACGAACTGATCAATTGACGATATAAAGTGGGATCTACCAACTTGGAATCAAAAGCATGTAGCTTCTTCCTAGGCATGGCCATGGGCCTACAGTCCTCCATATGAAATCTCCTCAATATATCCCCTACATACTTGCCCTGTCCTAGGAAGATATGCCCATCCTCATGCCAAACCTCCAACCCCGAGTGCATTAGTCTTATATCGGTCATCTCAAACTCTACAGCAAGGTCTCTCTTGCAGTGCTCAATGAGTTTCTCCTCTCTTGTGATAAACAAATTGTCTACATACAATACAAGAATGAGTGGATCCTCACCAACCACAATGTAATATAGGTTCGGATTCACATCACTCTTCTCGAAACCCATCTGCTGCAACTATGAATCAATCTGTTAATACCACACTCTCAGTGCCTACATCAGCCCATACAAAGCCTTCTTCAACCTGCATACATGGGACTATTGAAATATGTAACTAGGTTCGGTCTTCATAATGACATATGTAATCATGATTTCATGTATTTGATATAAAGAAGGAAAATAAATTTATTATTGTCATTCTCCATGCTTGGGTTTCATGCTCAAGGTTATTTTATTTAGGTCAAGCACCCATTGAGTGCTCCTAGGGCTAGTCATTAAGTCAACAAGTCAATTGAGTCCTTGTCATGTATGAAAGACCCTTTTGGGCATGTTGTATATTTATGTAAAGTCAAAGGTGTCAAATAGAACCTCGACCTTGTCAACAAGCAAAGATCAAGTCAGCCTTCATTAGAGAACAAGTCGGCCTCCTAGCAGCAATTCAACCTAGAAGAGAAGCCTATATATTAGAGACTTCGACCTCACTTGAAGAGCACTCACTCACTCACACAAGAGATTCGATCAAGCAAGAAGAAGAGACCAAAAAGGTGCGAAGAAGTGGAGGACTAGAAGAGGAAGAAGAAAGCGAAGTTTTGGGATTGTTTTTGGGCTATTTCCTTCACATGTGCGAGAAAACTAGGAATCCTATTGTAGCAACTAAGACCGAATTGCAAAAGTCGAGTTAGGGCATCAATTGGCACACTTTGCAAGCGGAGTTTCCAAGAAGAAGGAACTATCCAAGCGAACAAGAAAAGAGGAAGAAATCACCATCTTTTCCACACATGCAAGAGCTTGTGAAAATTCGATAAACCTGAATCCCTACTGCAGCAAATTGATATTACTCCTCCTACTTGTTAATTCCATACAAGTTATTTACTGTGTTAATTGTAAATATCGAAGTAAAAACAACTGCAGCCTTCACTAATTAAAATTATATGCGGAAACAAGAACTGAGCAAGAAGAAAACAAACACACATATGACACAGCTATTCTTGGACAAATGTCCCCGGAAAAACCCAATGTGGGAAAATCAGTGCAACAACTGAGGGTTTGAATTATTAAGCAGTAGTTCTGAATACAATTCTTCGGATGCCCAAACTGGCAATCCTATACAGAGATCTAACTGGACAAAAAGATAGTGATTTGATCTCACCCCGTCACTGGAATATCCGACATTGATCTACACTAGAGATTAGCCTTTGCATCGTCTCTGCGCAATACTCCGTCACTCCTACGCAGTTACTACGTCACTGCAGCTGGGATTGCGCTGCAACTCCTCTCGATCTTCTGCTAGCTACAAAACTTCTGCCCTTTGGCCTCTCGGTCTTACACCTCGGCTTCGGCAATAGATCTTGAATGTTCCCCAGCAGAAATACAGACTCCCTCTGAAGCTCTGTGCTGCCTTTCCGGACTACTCTTTGCCCTCTATGCCTTGCAGTCTCTGAATCAAGACAAATCTTCCACCGGAAACTAACCTTGCCCCTCATTGCAAGAATCTCTTCGATGATCTCTTCTGTTGCTCTGCGCTGCTCACTTGAGAAATCGATCTCTTGATCCCACTCGATGCATTTACCAAATGCCCATCGAAGTCCTTATAATCTTCTCGTTGAAAAATCAATGACCCAAATTAGATTCTAATCAATGGATTATAGATCATATTGACTCGATCTCTGTCTTTTTCTAGAAGATTCACACCCAGTTCTATTAATACACTTTAATTATTTTAATTTCCCAAAAACATTTTTGGGTATTCTAGAATACATGTGTCCAAGCCTCCCTGCAAATTTTGAGACTTAGAGCACATCTTATGCTACCAGAAATCAACAAAGCTAGGGTTTCTGCAGAAGAAACTTTTGGGGGTCGAAGAAACAGTTGGGGATCGAAGTTGCAAAAGAAACTGTTGGGATCGAAGTTGCACAAGTTGTTGGTGTCGAAGTTGTTAGGGAAGTTGTTGGAAGGAAATCTCATCAAGGAGGAAGGATTGACTTGGTCTTGGAGGGGTCTTTGACAAGGGTCTTAGATCCTGGAATTCGTCATTTGAAGTTGTATAAGAAGAATTCTTGTGGGTTTTCCTCTCAAGAGGAGAGGTTTTGGCCTTGGCTGAAAGCCTACATTTTGTGTCTCCTTGTCTCACTGATCTTCATTGATTGGTAGTTGTTTGATGATAGAGAACAATAATAATAATCAAGTAAAAGAGAAGTTAATCAAGTCAAGTAAAAATACATCAAAAGCAGTTATCAAAGTAAGAGAAATCACCTAATCTAGTTGCCCCTAGATTTCTCAACATGGAATACATAAGGGCCGAGCACAAGGAAATCATTAAGGAGGACTAAGAAGCACCAACGAGGAGTACACATCACAAGGATCACATCATCACATCTCAAGGAGAAGAAGACCTCAAGGACCCTACCTCCACTCAAAGAAAGGACTACACATTTGAAGCATCTTGAAGTCTCCATATTCTACATCCCAATGAAACAAGAAGAAGCATTGTTATCATCATCAAAGAAATCAAGGTGATCTCCATCTCTTTGAAGAAAGGATCACATCTCAAGCATATTTGAAGAAAGACATCTCTAGAAGAAGAAGTATTGTCATCTTCAAAGAAGCAAACATCATCAATCATCATCAAAATCAAGAAGGCATCAAGTTGAAGATGTCATCATCAAAGGAGCATCTTTACTTGACAAGTAAGTATCTTTATATCTATGTCTAAATCTACTATCAAAAACACTTCATTCTGCAAGGAAAGCAATAAATTGGTTGGGTCATCAAATTTTCTTGCATGGAAGAAGAGGATGGATTTGATGCTCATAGAGAATGAAGTGGTTGAATATGTAAAGGGTTCCATCGTGAAACCATCTTAAGAGCAAGCTCAAGCATTATCAAAGTATATGAAAGGGGCAATAAGGGCTCAGAGAATCCTCATAGAATCGATCAAGGATTCACTCATTCCTTATGTAGCAAAGAAGGAGACATCGAAAGAAATCTATGAAAAGTTGGTAGAATTGTTTTCTATAAACATTGCAGGAGAAGTCATATCATTAAGAACCGAATTATACAAAATGAAGGTACCAAAGGAAGAAGGGATAGCCTCGTATCTTATGAGGGTGTCACAAATAAGAGACCAACTGCGAGAATTAGAGGAAATAATGTTCGGTAAAGAAATGACCACCGTTGTGCTCAATGCACTACCTGATGAATGGGGCAACTTTGTATCAAGTATCTATGGAAAGAAGGAAGCTACTCCATTCAATGAACTTTGGTCATCATGTAAGCTTGAAGAAACTAGGTTGAAAGCGAGGAGCAATGTTGGATTAAATGAACAAGTTCAAGCATAATATGCCATGGCTAGGAGAAAAGGAAAGTTTGGAAAGTTTGGTCCTCAGAAAAAGAAGAAGATTGATATGTCAAAAATACAATGTTATGAGTGTACCGAATATGGGCACTTTAAAAGGAATTGTCCCAAATTTAAGAAGGACAACAAGAAGAGAAAGGAAAGAAATGAAGCCCATGTTACCGAAGAAATGGAAGAATCGGAAAAGAAGAAATCGAAGGAGGAGGAAGTAAAAGCTCTCTACTATGATTGAGATAATCTCTTTCACTTAGTTCTTTTCAGTTATATAGGAAACATCACAAGTATGATAGGATGTATTATAGCATGATAGGGATGACATCATCATAGAAGCATGGAAGGATCGCTGAAGTAGAAAGTCTACATGATTATAGCAGTCATCATGATAGAAATGGAATCTCCATTGAAAGCATATAAGGACAACCAAGTAGAAGTATATGTGGTTGGAGGAAAGTCATCTCACAAGATAGAAGATAAAGAAAGGTCATCATACATCATCATTATTAGAGAGGAGCATTTGCAGAATAAGGATCATCGAAATCCTCCACTAGAATCTTTATAAGATTTTATAAGAAGGTTCACCTCTACTTGGAAGAAGCAAGTGTCTCATTGATTGTCTACATTCCACCTTGTGTGGTATCCATTGTTTAGAAGGATGATGTCATGGTGACAAAGGAAGGCAACATGTCAAGTTGGTTGAAGTACTTTCGTCTTCAAGAAAGGAAAGGAAGCTGCTAGAAGGAAGTCTAGATGACCAAAAGGAGGAAGAGGTACGTATATATTTGATAAATAAAATTCATGTCATCGTATGGTTGCAAATATCATGGTCAAATGCTCTATCTCATGAGCATGATTAAAGAGGAAGGATCTCTTCCATTAGAATGATGCATGAAGGCATGTAGATAATGTGCCTTGAACTCGTCTACATATTGATAAGATGAAATCAACATAATATGACCTCATATGAAAGATAAGGTGGTTGACAATTATGGTTCCTATAATAAAGGAACTATGTATAGAAGTTCCTGGGGAAGCAATATGTGAAGAAATAAGAGTTCATGAAACATGCAACTATAGTCATGTAAGATAAGATATGTGATCAACATCCGATAACTAGAAGAATTAGCTATGACATCTTCATGGAAGAAGGTATGAAGACCCTGATATGAATACTGCAAAGGGAAAGATCTTGACAATAAATGTCTTGGAGATGGGTGCATACATGTGCAGGATGTTGATGTTGCAAGAAGCAAATGTCATGATGAAAGGCCATCATAAAAAGGTAACTTTGATTTAATGTTCATTTTTTATTTTTGAAAAACATTTGGTTGAGTTGAAACAGGGCACCCGAAAGAGAGTTGTAGATGTCACCTACAACTAGTACTCATGTGATTGGATGGAAGATCATGAAAGAAACATGACTTGGAAGAAGTAGTCGTATGAAGAAAAGTCAGATGTGAACTAAAAGATCACTTTCTGATAAAGAAAAGGATGACATGACTATTGTTTCAACCCTGTGATTCGTTGAAGGAAAGTAATGGAGAAGATGGTTGATGCCCTACAAAGAAGATCTAGAAGATGGAGGCTCCATGACGAAGAAGTTGAATTTCATGACATCAAAAGAAGGAGCCCTACTAGCAACTGATAGTACCATGATCTCCACCAAAGAGTTGTCAGTTGATGTTGGAAATAAGTCCCTAGTTGAGAGGGGGCTTGAGTATATTCCTTTTATACGAATGAGTATATCCTCCTAGATGAGAAGGAGAGATAGACACATCATTCTTTTCTTCATATTATGAAGAAAGAATGGAGGATTGGGTAAGCATCTGAGATTGGTTTTGATACTCTTTGAGGATGTTGTAGGGCATCCAATAAGCAAGAGTAGTTGAAGAGGAAATTCCTTGAGGATGTGTTATTCCAAGACAGGAATTATCCTAAAAGGACATACCCTTTGACCACCTGGGTGGGGTATGTGCCTTGAGAGACATTGATGATGGTGTTTATCATTCATTTGTCTCGCCAGCATTGTGCTCTGATCTTGTGGATAGCTAAAGCTACTAGTCAAGGCCTTGCTATGTGACAATGTTGGTTGGTATAATGAGATGCACTGGTATAAGCTGAGAAAGTAGCCTATGAGATGGCTTACCAATCTGACTCTTCTTATGAGAATTCTTCAGTTTGAGAATGTCTAGGTATCTTGTATGGATTATGAATATCTCCCTAGTTAAGAGGGAGTGTTGAAATATGGAACTAGATTCGGTCTGAATTGTAATCAAGATTTTATGTATCTGATGTAAAGAAGAAAAAGAAATTTATTATTGTCATTCTTGATACATGGGTTTGATGCTCAAGGTTATATTTTTAGGTCAAGCACCCAATGACTGCTCCTAAGGCTTGTCATTAAGTCAACAAGGCAATTAAGTCATTGTCATGTATGGAAGACCCTTTTGGGCATGTTGTATATTGTAAAGAAAATTTATAAAGTCAAAAGTGTCAAATAGACCCTCCAAGACCTTGTCAACAAGCAAATATCAAGTCGGCCTTCATGAGAGGACAAGTCGGCCTCCTAGCAGCAATTTGACCTAGAAGAGAACCCTATATATTAGAGACTTTGACCTCACTTGAAAAGCACTCACTCACACGAGATTCGATCAAGCAAGAAGTAGAGACCAAAAAGGTGCGAAGAAGTGGAGGACTAGAAGAGGAAGAAGAAAGCGGTGTTTTGGGACTGTTTTTGAGCTATTTCCTTCACACATGCGAGAAAATTAGGGCACCTATTGCAGCAGCTAAGACTGAATTGCAGAAGTCGAGTTAGGGCATCAATTGGCATATTTTGCAAGCCAAGTTTCCAAGAAGAAAGGAACTATCCAAGCGAAGGAAAAAAGAGGAAGAAATCTCCATCTTTTCTACATGTGCAAGAGCTAGGGTTTTTGCAGAAGAAGTTGTTGGGGGACAATGAAACTGTTGGGGATCGAAGTTGCAGAAGAAATTGTTGGAATCGAAGTTTCAAAAGTTGTTGGGGTCGAAATTACAAGAGAAGTTGTTGGAAGGAAAGCTCATCAAGGAGGAAGGGTTGACTTGGTCTTGGTGGGGTCTTTGAGAAGGGTCTTAGGTCTTGGAATTCATCATTTGAAGTTCTATAAGAAGAGAAAATTTCTTGTGGGTTTTCCTCTCAAGAAGGTTTTGGCCCTAAATGACAACCTACATTTTGTGTCTCCTTGTCTCATTGATCTTCATTGTTTGGTAGTTGTTTGATGATAGAGAACAATAATAATAATCAAGTAAAAGAGAAGCTCATCAAGTTAAGTAAAAATACATCAGAAGACCTTATCAAAGTAAGAAAATCACCTAATCTAGATGGCCCTAGTTTTCTCTAGTTTTCTCAACAGGGACTCTCTCCCATGCACCCCAAAGCCCTGTGGTTGCTCGATATATACCTCTTCTTATATGATCACATTGAGAAAAGTGATCTTCACATCCATCTGGTGGAACTTCCAACCCATCTTTGTTGCAGTGGAGATCATTGTTCTAATCAAAGTGTATCAAGCCACTAGTGCGAAGGTCTTGTCATAGTCAACTCCCTCTACCTATGAGAACCGCCATGCCACAAATCAAGCTTTGAACTTCTCAATGCCACCATCCGCAGCATGCTTGATATTGTAGAGCCACCTGGAAGTTACTACTGACTTCCCCTCAAGTCTCGACAGTATCTCCCACACATCATTCTTCATGATGGAAGCATACACTTCCACCATGTCATCCCCCCATGCCTATTGGCCTGTAGCCTCCTCCTAGACAGATGGCTCGATCTCCACAATGTTACTCAACATAGTGAAGTAGCCATCAAATTGCTTTGGTGGTATACTCTCCCAACTGACCACTTGGGCCTTCCCACTGTCTCGTGGGCTTCCTGCAAGGTATCACAAAGCCATTTAGGCTTTCTCTTCCCTGAAGTAGCCTCATGTAGAGGGATGGGTATATCCTCCTCTATAATCGTTACACCTAATGATGATGCCTCTGTGGTCTGCAGTATACTTGTACTCGGGGATCATGTGCCTTGTGTCCTTGTAACCTATGGACTTGCCACCCCAGAAGCCTGTAGACCACATCCCACCTCACAACAACCTTCCTCTGTGCAGGAATATATATGCAACAGGCCTTGGAGGCCTCGTTATACCCCACAAAAATGCCCTTCTCAACTATGGGTTCTAACTTTCTCCTCTACTCCTCAGTGACATGTGAATATGTCAAGCACCCAAAAATCCTGAAGTGCCCAATCTCAGGCTTCCTCCGAGAAAAACCCTCCTCAGAAGTCTTGTTCCCCAACACTCTATGTTAACTCTTGCTCTGCAAATAAACTGCAATGTTTCATGCCTCGGCCCATTGAAATAATGGTAGCCCCTGATTATGGAGCATGGCTCTCACTACCCCAACTAAGGCCCTATTCTTCCTCTCTACAGCCCATTCTGTTGTGGGGTGTAAGGAATTGTCCACTCCCTCTTGATGCCCGCTCTAGCACAGAAATCCTTCATCTCCTTGGAGGTATACTCGCCCCCATTATCAGGTCTGATCACCTTGATCTTCTTCCCTGTTTGGTTCTTCACAAGAGCTTTAAATTCTTGGAACATCTTGAAGACCTCATCCCTGGTCTTCATGAAGTAGATCGAAACTCTCCAGGAGTAGTCATCAATGAAAGTGACATAGTACTCACATATGCTCAACAATACGAAAGACATCAAACCACACACATAAGTGTGAATCAAGTCAAGTATTCCGACTACACTGATATCACTCCTTGGAAAGTTGTCTTTGTGTACTTTGCCAAGTACTTTCCCAAAGCACCCCCTACACACATTATGATAACTCTGTACTAAACTCCGGCAATACTGTGATGATCTCCCTCAATACTCTCAAAGCCCTATGGTGCAAGTGGACCATCCTCTTGTGCCACAACTAGCACAAATCCTTGTTTCTAGTGGTCGAAACCAAAGCTCTAGTAGGCTGAAACATGAACCATTATGAATAAAATAATAAATAATAATAATATAATTAATTAATTAGTTAGTTAGTTAATTAGTTAGTTATGAAGGGTCATAGGTCAAATAACATGACCATTTACGTTTGTGGCCAATCAATGCCTATATAGGCAACTGCCACAAAGGCATCTAATCATCATTCAATCGTTCTCAATAATGAAATTTACATATATGCACTTGAATTACATACAATTATAAGTAAATTCAACATAGCATCAATTTGTGTCTCTAACAGTAGTATCAGAGCCCTCTCGATCCTCTGCTCAAAATTGTCGTTGCACAAACAAGCATATTATTTAGCAACTGTACCGTCAGCAACATTCCGAGCATCGTTTCCTTTGTCCGATGTACCGTCATACGCATCATCTTGATGTGATTACCGCTTTGTTCTCCAACTTCTTGACTTCTGCGCTCAATTCTCGATCACAGCCCCCGTGTCGTGCCTGTTGCATCTTCTTGCCATGATTTCCATGGCCACCACATTTTTCCTCCCGTCACAACATTGTTGTTTCGTGCTGACCAATTCTTTCGTCTAAGCCGCTAGAGATTTCCTGTCAAACGCCGCATCCAAGCTTCGACAATCATGCCATGGTCTGTCGTCCTATCCCCATAGTGTGTTTGGTATAGTCATATAATCTCATTATATATAATTTGTTATATAATTATATTAATTCATTATATAGTTTTATAATTAATTAATTAATTATATATTATATATTTAATAGCTCTATAATTTAATCATATATTTAATTATATAATTATATATAGAGAATTTAGCTATTATTATAATAATTAATAATCTTGTTCTTATTAGCTTATATATATGTGTGTGTGTGTGTGTGTGTGTGTGTGAGGAAGAAGTGGGTTTCGCCAAGAAGAATAGGAACAAAATGGTGAGCAATGATGAGTTACAAACTGATATTAACCGCCATAGAGATGCAGTCAATAGCGTGTGATATCGCCTCGATAACTTGGAAAATTGCAAACAAAATTTAATGAAGGACAAAATAAATTGACGTCGACGATGGAGAAAATGCTACAAAGAGACCTCAAAGTTGACGAGACTACCAAAAATCTCAAATGAACATGGTGAACATATTAATAAACTAATCGAGAAGGTAGACACATGGATGTTACAGTCTTCTCCCTATCAGGAGCTGATGAATAGCCCACATAAAGCAAGGGAACTTGAGCAACCAGAGCAGCCTGAAATATACCTTTCAGGCAGCCAATACCAACCCAAAATTCCAGAAAGAAACCATCAGTGAATTAAAAATGAGTTACCAAAATATGACGGAAAATACCACAAAGGAGCAATTGTTTGGGTCAACAAAATGGACGAAATTTTTGGGGAAAACCCACCATTATGTGAAAGAGAGAAGATAATGATCATGTCCAATACCTTAGAGGGCGAGGCATGTGATTGGTTCATCTTGTTAACGAAAAAGTGTGATGTTCGTTCTTTTCATTGGCAAGGTTTCACTACAGCATTATTAAAGAGATTTCATGACAAAGACGATGACGATCTATAAAACAAATTTATACATCTCAAACAAAAGGGCTTTGTAAGTGATTACACCCATGAATGGGAAGTCTTGGTAATACGACACAGCAAATTCACTGAGGATCAACGATTGAAGATGTATATTTGTGGACTAAAAGAAACTATGCAAGCCCTGTTGGAAATACCGAGAGGGGAGGTGATTCAGTATTTCTTTTACAAATGCCAGTGAAGGTTATTCATAATTTATCAACTAGAAGATAGGACACCAATCCTCTAATACAATGACGACAAGTTCCAACTTGTAAAAATAATGTTTCAAGGCTCCAACCTTGAGGACTCCAATCCTTTAATTAAAATGTTCAAACTTCTACTTGAAAAAAATTGTTCCAAGGCTCCAACCGTGAGGACTCCAATCCTTTTTAACAAATCATCGATGATAAAAATGTCTTTAAATACCTTTGTTCAATAGTTCTATAGGTTCAAGGTGCTTCACAATGTAGGCTTCAAAAATTTGTCAATGAATGCTTTTACTACTCTTCACCACAAGTTTCATTAGGTCCACTGCACTTCACCACATATCCTCCACAAGTTTATATATTCTTGTACTAAGTTAGAGAGCTTGTAAAGTCTTAACAGGTTCGAGTAGAATATTTTCAAAGGTTCGTAAAGAAGTCACAATGTTGCACTAATCAGCGGTTGAAGCTGCTACTCTTCCACCATATTTTGTGCTCTTCTTTGTATCTTCTCTGTGGTGATCGAACCCACTTTTACCAAATGATTTTCGTTGATATATATATACACATTCGCATAAAAGTTGGACCATCGCATCGTTTTGTATAGAGCCAACATAAGGTTTAAAATGTTGTTTGAGGGTTGGATTCAAACCGACATGAGCATATCGCAGAGCATTTTGTATGCATAATGAATTTTTTTAATGCGTGTCTCTGGGGGCATAATGTATGCCAAACGAATCATTTTAATTGTATGCCCAACAAATTTAATTAATGTGTATCAAACGAATCATGTAATATATGCCCAACAAATATATGTAATGCATAGTTTGTAATAAAGTGTAAGTAAGAATGTATGGTATTATTTGTATGGTATGTATGTATGGTAATATTATATGGTTGTAATGCTTGTCATTACAAATACATACATAATTTGTAATTTGTAATGCTTTTTATTTTAATTGTTAAGGTTTTTATTATATGGCAATACATTAAAAAAATTTTGAGGTGTTTATAGTATATGAATAGGATTAGGATTAAGGTTTAGAAATTTATGGTTTCCATGAATCTAGGGTTTCATTATCTGCCTAGGGTCAGCACTTAGGGTCCTAGAGTTTGATTATCTTCATACTCGGGATTTTCATCATCTTCAATAATGACGTCATTGTATTGACATCAATGACAACTTTGTCCAACAATCTCCCCCTTTGTCATTGATGGCAATATTATCTTCTTTTCAACATTCTCTCCCACTTTGTTATTGATGGAAATATTCTCTTATTTTCAACTTTCTCTCCCCTTTGACATCAATGGCAACTTCATATAGTGCTCCCCCTGTCAAGTTGCTTCCCTTGTTATGCTACTACCCCTGTGATGTTGCTTCCCCCTTTCCTTGAATAAGATACTTCTAATGGGAAGCAAGAGAGATGAACCCCATCTTTTTGTGAAGATATTCAAATGATTCTCGTGGTAGGGGTTTTGTAAAGATATATGCAATTTGGTCTTTGGTGTTGACATATTCCATTTTGACATTTTGTTCTGCGACCTATTCCCGGATGAAATGGAACTTGATTGGAATATGTTTTGTTTTTTAATGAAAAACTGTATTTTTTGAAAGGTTGATGGCACTAGTATTATCACAGTAGATGATGATAGGTTGATTGGTTTCTCTATTGACATATTTCAAAGCTTCCTTCATCCATAAGATTTGTGTACAGCAATCTGCAGTAGCTATGAATTTTGCTTCAGTTGTGGAAAGAGATATTGATGATTTCTTTTTGCTAAGCCAAGATACAAGACAATACAATCTCCCATGAAGAATGCATTCCCACTGGTACTTTTTTTAACATCTATGCTTCCTACCCAATCTGCATCAGTATATGTTGTTAAGGTAAGTGTGGTTCCCTTAGGATACCATAGTCCATAATCAAGAGTTCCTTTCAGATATTTGAGAACTCTTTTTACTACCATCAAATGGGACTCTTTGGGAGTTGATTGAAATCTTGCCACCATTCCTATTGCTTGCATAATGTCTAGTCGTGAAGTTGTCAAATATGTAAGTGTTCCAATCATTGATCTGTAGAGAGTAGCATCTATTGAAGGTGATTCATCATCTTTACTGAACTTGCAACTTGTAGTCATAGGTGTGCTCATAATAACACATTCTTCCATCCCAAATCGTTTGAGCATGACCCTTAGATATTTTGTTTGTGATATGAACATCCCTGCTTTAGTTTGAGTTATTTGAAGTCCAAGTAAGTAGGATAGTTCACCAATCATTGACACCTCAAAATCCTTAGACATATTTTGAACAAATTCAAGACGCATGTCATCATTGTTGTTGGCAAATATCACATCATCAACATATACAAGTGTGATCAATAAGCCCTTTTTATCTATCTTCTTATAAAGGTTGCTTCCAACTACTCCTCTGTTGAAACCTTGTTGTTGAAGATAAAGATCAAGTTTAGTGTACCAAGCTCTTGGAGCTTGTTTTAGTCCATACAAGGTCTTCCTTAATTTGCAAACAAAATCTTTTCCTTTAGCTAAATTAAATCCTTTTGGTTGTTCCATGTAAACTTCTTCCTTTAGTTCACCATTTACAAAGGTTGATTTCAAGTCCATTTGAAAAACTTTAAAAACTTTTGACCAAGCAAATGCCAAGAACATTCTTACAGCTTCCAATCGAGCTACAAGGGCAAAGGTTTCTTCACAGTCAATTCCTTCAACTTGTGAATATCCTTTGCATACTAACCTTGCTTTATTTCTAATGCTCTGTCCATCTTCATTCATTTTGGTTTTGAACACCCACTTGGTTCCAATAATATTTGTATCCTTTGGACGAGGCACTAGCTTCCATGTTTCATTCTTTTCGATTTGATACATTTCTTCTTCCATAGCTTTTATGCAATGAGGATCCTTACTAACATGGCAAAAATTTTATGGTTCTATCATAGATAGTTGGGAAATATCACTCTTTTTTGGTGTATTTTTCATCCTTCTTCGGGTTTGTATTCCATCATCTACATCACCCATAATCTATTCTTTCGGATGATGCTTTTGAATGAATTTTACTCTTGATGGAGTTTGAGATGATTCCTTTTGACTTTCTTGCTCCTTTTCTTCTTTTGTAGAATCATCTTCAAATTCTTCAAGAACAGAATATTCTTCACTAATTTCGACTTTCTTTTTAGGAAGGGCTTCATCGATCTTTACATCAACTCTTTCAACTACTTTTCGTAATCGGTTGTTGTAGCATTTGTAGGCTTTGCTTCTAGTAGAATACCCAAGAAATATTCCTTCATCAACTCGAGAGTCAAATTTTCCAGGAGAATCATCAATAATCTTCATAAAGCATTTGCTCCCAAATATTTTAAAATATTTTACTGAAGCAGGCCTCCCTTTCCATAATTCATATGGGGTTTTGTCACTATTTGTTTGAAGTTGAGCTCTATTCAAGTATATACTGTTGCCCCAACTGCTTCACTCCAAAATTTAGGGTGTAAATCAGCTGCAACCAATATTGTTCTTGCAGTCTCTTGCACAGATCTATTTTTTCTTTCAACCACTCCATTTTGTTGTGGAGTTCTAGCAACAAAAAGTTCCTTTTTTATTCCATATGCTTCACAGAATTCACTGAATTCTTTTGAAGCAAATTCTTCACCTCTATTTGTTCTAAGACACTTGATTTTTTATTCTTTTTCATTTTCGACAAGGGCTTTAAAATTCTTAAAACATTCAAATGCTTCTGATTTAAACCTTATGAAAAATACCCACATCATTCTAGTATAATCATCTATAAATAGAACAAAGTACCTTTATCCTTGTAGAGTTGGGGTTCTAGTAGGTCCACATAGATCTGCATGAATGATCTAAAAAGGCTTTGATATAGAGGATTCCTTGGTCTTGAAGCTGGTCCTTGTCTGCTTGCCATGTTGACATGGAGCACAAATAACTTTTACTGGTTTTGAAATTATAGGAATGTCTCTTGCTGCTTGATATTTGTTGATCTTCACCAAAAGGTAAAAATTCAAATGTCCTAATTGTTTGTGCCATAACCAGCTTTCATCTTCTTGAATTATGTAGCATCTTTCTTCTTGAATTTCACTAAGTACATATACATTGTATAATGTTCTTACTCCTTTTCCCACAAGTTTCCCTAAAGAACTCTTTCTTATCTTACAATTCTTGGCATTGAAGATAATATCATGTCCTTGATCACAAATTTGGCTAATGTTTAGAAGATTGTGCTTGAGTCCTTCAACACGTAGTACATTTTGTGCTTTGCCCTTGCCATTTACGAGGGATATTGTACCTTTACCTGTAATATTAGCAGATCCACTTCAAAAAAATACATTTCCATCCTTCTTGCTTACTGAGATGAACTTCTTTTGGTCACCAGAGAAGGGTAGATCACATTTACCTGTAGTAGATTTCTTTCTTCTCCAACCTTTCTCTTTTAGCATAAGTGGGAAATTTTTCACTTCATGACCTAGATTATTACATTTGGAGCATTCTAGACTATATTTTGACAAAGGATCAAATGAATTATAGGTCTTGATTTGACCTTGTTTCTTTGAATCGGCAAACTTATTTTGATAATTGTTCCCGTATCTTCTTGAACTATCGTCTTTGTAAGCCTTGCAATGGTTAGCTTGGTGACCAAAATTCTTACAATAGAAACAAAGGCCAAGAAAGATAGTTTGATACATTTTTGGGTAGCTTTGGCTTGATGTAACATTGTTTTCTAAAGAAGACTTATTTTCATCCTTTGGAGCGTTGTAAAGGGATCTTTGTCCTGGATTAAACAACTTCTCCTTTTTTGGATAATTGCAAAGGACGTCATCATAGCTTTTTGGAATCTCTTCATTAGTGTTTTCTTTTAAACTTGATGATTCACCTTTGAAGCCAAGCCTAGTTTTGTCATGTTGAGATCTTTGAGTATTAAGGATGATGTCAAGAGTTTGAGAGCTTTGCAAACTCTTATTGACTTGATTTAATTCCCTTTTTAGAGAGGCAACTTCATCTTCTAGTTTCTCACACATTTCTTCCTTTTCTTTTAGTTTGTTGTTCAAGGTTTCTTCTATCATTTTTGCTGCTTCTTTTTCAGTTTTGAGGGAAATTATCTTCCTTTTTAGTTTTTCATTTTCTTCAAAAGCACTCGTCAACAATTCCTCTACATTTCCTTTTTCTTATCGTTCATATTCATTGTCATTTGTGAATGCCATGAATAATACTTCACTACTTCCAGCATAGTCATCGGAATCATCGGAATCATCAGTGTCCTTTTTGAGAAGGAAAATCTTTATGGTTGAATTTTTCTTCTTTATCTTAAATTCATCTTCATCAAAATCATCTTGCTTGGAGAAGAAATTATTTTTGTTTGGTCCCTTCTTTTTGAATACTTTTCTTTTGGAATCATTTTCATGATCACTATCATCCTTGAAAGGACATTTTGCAGCATAATGTCCTATTTTACCACATTTAAAACAAATTAGAGGATACTTACCCCTCAGTTTGGATCCTTTCCTTAGCTTCTTCACAAATTGCACTAATTTTGTTTCAGCATCGGAATCATTGCTGCTACAATTACAACTTTTCCCTTTTGATGCTTTTGAGGCTTTCAACGCAGCTTCTTTAGGATTTGAGATACCTTTTCTCATTTCATATGTAATGAGAATTTCATGAAGTTCATACATTGACAAGGTGTCTCAAGTATTTTAATTCTTCTATGGCACTAATTTTGGAATCAAAACGCTATAGAAGTGATCTCAACAACTTTTGGACAATTGTTTTTTCTTCAATGTCTTTACCTAGACCTTTGAGTGAGTTAACAACTTCATCTACGTGGAGAAAATAAGCAGCAATGTCTTCTTCTTCATTCATTTTTAGACTTTCAAATTGTCTTCTAAAAGTTTGGAGTTTTGCCTTCTTGACTTTGGTATATCCATCATAAATGCTAATGAGCTTGTTCCACATTTCCTTTGTTGATTCACAGTTCATGACCTTCGTGAATTCTAAGTCATATATTCCACTTGTTATGGAATTTAAGGCCTTGGCATTTGCTATATAAAGCTTTCTTCCATCCTGATCTGTTGGTGGAGAAGATGGAACTTTATAACCATCTAGAACTGATTGTCATCCTTCTAGTCCAATAGACATCAAATGAAACTTCATCTTGACCTTCTAGAAAGAAAAATTTGTTCCATCAAATTGAGGGACCTTTCCTACATCCTTACTGGCCATTGTGACTAAAAATTCCTCTTCCAGCTATTATAGGTTGATTATGAAGAAGTTGGCTTTGATACCACTTGTTGGGAGTCACGATTTCCATTAGAACAAAACCCGCAGGTGTTAGTCAACAATTGCATTGCCAAAGATAAGGATCCACGAGACGCGGTTAGTCCATGTCACGAAACACACAGGGAGCATTGGTTTATCCAATGTCCAACAATCTCCTCCGCAATGTGAGCCGGGTGTGTATCGAACTTGTGACCTACACTCTGATACCAATTTTTGGAAATACTGAGGAGGAGGGGGAGAGGGGGGAGGGGGGGTGAATCAATATTTCTTTTACAAATGCCAATTAAGATTATTCATAATTTACCAACCAGAAGATAGGAAACAAGAAATAAAATTTTATTAATAGAAGTGTTGAGGACACCAATCCTCTAATACAATGATGACAAGTTCCAACTTGTAAAAATTATGTTTCAAGGCTCCAACCTTGAGGACTCTAATCCTTTAATTGAAAATTTCAAGCTCCTACTTGAAAAAAATTGTTCCAAGGCTCCTACCTTGAGGACTCCAGTCCTTTTTAACAATCATCAACGATAAAAATGTCTCTAAATACCTTTGTTCCACAGTTCTATAGGTTCAATGTGCTTCACAATGTAGGCTTCAAAAATTTGTCAATGAACACTTTTACTACTCTTCACCACAAGGTTCATCAGGTTCACTGCACTTTACCACATGTCCTCCACAGGTTAATATATTCGTGTACTAAGTTACAGAACTTGTAAAGTCTTAACAAGTCTGAGTAGAATATTTTCAAAGGTTCGTAAAGAAGTCACAATGTTGCACTAATCAACGGTTGAAGTTGCTACTCTTCCAACACCATATTATGTGCTCTTCTTTGTATCTTCTCTGTGGTGATTGGACACACTTTTATCGAATGATTTGCGTTGATATATATATACACATTCACATACAAGTTGGACCATCACATCGTTTTGTATAGAGCCAACATAAGGTTTAAATTGTTGTTCGAGGGGACACGCCTATTGGAGTCAAGTCGACGTGAGCATATGGCAGAGCATTATGTATGGCTAGCGAATTTTTTTAATGTGTGTCTTTCGGAGCATAACATATGCCAAAAGAATCGTTTTAATTGTATGTCCAATGAATTTAATTAATGTGTATCAAACGAATCATGTAATGTATGCCCAACAAATGAATGTAATGTGTAGTTTGTAATAAAGTGTAAGTAAGAATGTATGGTATTATTTGTATGGTATGGATGTATGGTAATATTATATGATTGTAATGCTTGTCATTACAAATACATACATAATTTGTAATGGTTTTTATTTTCTTTATTAAGGTCTTTATTATATGGCAATACATTAAAATATTTTTGAGGTGTTTATAGTATGCGAATAGGATTAGGATTAGGGTTTAGAAATTTAGGTTTCCATGAAACTAGGGTTTTGTTATCTACCTAGGGTTAGCACTTAGGATCCTAGAGTTTGATCATCTTCATACTCAGGATTTTCATCATCTTCAATAATGACGTCATTGTATTTACATCAATGACAACTTTGTCCAACAAGCCCAATACTATTGATGAAGCTAAGCATGCAACAAACCTTATTGAACAAGAAAACAAGTTCAATAGGCCATCGTTCATCAAGGAAGATGAAAATGGCCGTCGCGACACGAATGCCTTAAGAAGAGATTATATACTTATAAAGTTGATAAAGAGTCATACACTTCAAGTAATGAGTCAAAGAAGAGGATAAAGAAGAAAAATAATTGTCAGAAGTGTGGAGAAAATTGGACATTGAGACATAAATGTGAAGACATGTCCTTACGCTACTATAAAATAGTAGATGGAAGGCAAGTAGAAGTATAAGAACCTGATGAAGAAATCACTATAATACACAATGCAAATTCAAACCACGAGGAAACATCACAAGAAGCATCATTAGCTACAATCTCATGTGGCTAGCAAAATCAGGAGGGAGAAGCAATTTTTCAAAAGATCAAAAACAACAAGCGACTACAAAATATGTTCCACCACACACCTTTGAAAGTAGAGAAACCAGTCTCCAAGAAGAAAGAAGAAAAGCTTACAACAGCACCAACAAACATGACGAGGAGATTACACCTTAAATCCCTGAAGATTAAAGGGATTGTGAAAATTTGATAAACCCGAATCCCTACTATAGCAAACCGATATACTTCCTCTACTTGTTCATTCCATGCAAATTATTTACTATGTTAAACTCTAAATATCAAAGTAAATACAACTGCAGCCTTCACTAATTATAGTATATGCGAAAACAAGAACTGAGCAAGGAGAAATAAACACACACAAAATTGACACCGTTGTTTTTGGAATAATGTCCCCGGAAAAACCCAATGCGAGAAAACCGGTGCAACAGTTGAGAGTTTGTATTATTAAGAAATAGTTCTCAATACAATCTAGAATGCCTTACTGGCTATCCAATACAAAGAATCTGGCTGGCAGAAAAATTAGTGAGAAATACCTCACACTATCACTAGTGATCCGACACTGATCCAGCTCTGAAATGGCTAGCCCTAAGCTACCTTTGCACTATCTCTACACAGCTCTGCGTCATAACTAATGGGGGCTACGTCACTCCCTTCGATTGATCAATTTGTTGGCTGGATGCTCGATCTTCTTGTCCTCTAGTCTCACACCACGACTCTCGGCATTGAAACTAGTCTGACCCTCGGCAAATTTGTGGATCTCCTCACAGGCTCAGTGCTGCCTCTGCGTGGTTGTGCGCTGCCCAGCAAGGCCCTTACGCTGCCTCTTCTGGATCTCTCTCTACCTTCTCTGTGTTGTATTCCCGACTCAGGAAATCTCCAACTGGAAACTATCTTTGCCCCTGACTGCAAGAAATCTCCTCAATGATCTCTTTGGCAACTGTTGTGTTGCTCACTTGAGAAATCGATCTCTTGATCTCACTCGATGTGTCTTTCCAAATGCCCATCGAAGTCCTTCTTATAATCTTCTCATTGAGAAATCAACGGCCCAGATTAGATTCTAATCAATGGCTCAAATCATACTGACTCGATCTCCATCTTTTTCTAGATGATTCACACTCAATTCTATTAATACACTTTAATTATTTTAATTCCCTAAGTTTAGACTTAGGCATCCATTAAAAACAATTAATTATTTTAATAAAACATCCTTTGGGTGGAACTTCCCAAAAATATTTTTGGCTATTTTGGAATACATGTATCCTAGCCTCCTTGCAAATTTTGATGCTTAGAGCGCATCTGATGCTACCAGAAATCAACACTCCCTCTTAGCAAGGAATGTGCTCTAGTAATGCAACATGTTGAAGCATCACCCTAACTCTAAAATATCTTTGTTTGCATTGTTGATGTCTGACATCACTTCCCACCAACTACTGTGCAAATGCTGCATCTATGTTGCTGCTAACGCTGCATGCTGCTACCAACTGCATCTTCACTGCAACTTTGTTGTTGTTGCAGCAGAAAAACATCCAAAATATTGAACTAAGTGTTCTGCATGATGCATCTAATACTGGAGATTGACTGCTGCTAGTCTCTATGTTGACCCCTTGAAGCCTCTGCGTTGCTGCTGACTCTACACCATGCTAACTGCACTGTGCTAACTATACTGTTGCCAATTGCACTGTTGCCAACTCCACTACTGCCAACTCTGCACAGCGTTGCTTAGTCTCCAGCGCTCTCTAGCCACTGCACTGTCACTCCTACACTCCTCTGCACCAACTGACATTGGTCCATCCTACTACTTCTGATATGGGCTCATGTAGCAAGGTATTGATCTGAGAGGTGGACTCCTCAAAGATCCTACCCATCTACAGCTCTTTCGAACTACAGTTCTAGATCACCCTAATTCTCTCGTGGAGATATGTGGGCAATCATAGCAAAATCTTCCTCCTCGATCCTCGTGGTTGCAGCCTGCGAATCATGTTTCTCATCCTTGTCCTTCTTGAGAGGACACTACGTAGTGTAGTGACCAAGCTCACCACACTGGAAACACTTGATCTTTGAGACGTACTTCTTCCGCCTTTGTTGCTCCTGCTACCCCTTTGATGCAAGGATTGCATTCCCCTCCTCCTCCTTGGGCTTCATCCCACTGTTGTTGTTGCCATCAAGCTTGCACTTGACTAAGTCTCTCCTCATCTCTTCCTGCTGAAGAGCAGCCCACATCCCTACCTAATCTGGCAACTTCTCTCTGCCCAGGATTCTCTAGACAAAGACTTGCCATTCTTCCTATACTGAATTAAGCGCCAATCTTACCATCTTCGTGGCTTGAAGAGTTGACCCTACAGCTGCCAACTAATCTCGAACATCCTGAAGCTTTGAAAGGAACGAATCTTTGTGTTCTCCCTTATGCATCCTTGTAGATCTCATCTTCTCCTCCAAGAACATCTTCCACTGCTCGGAACACCCCCAGTACAGCGTAGCCAATGCATCCCACATCTCCTTGGCAATCCCTTTGCCATAAATGTGCAAGACTATGTGATCCCTCACTCCGTCGAGCATCAGCCTCTTGGTTTTTGCCATATCTTACTTGTAGGCCTTCAATGGATCCAGATATGTGGGGACAGCTACCACATTATCGATGAAGGTCTTGACATCATGCTCATCTAGAAGGAAGGAGATCCTTGCCTTCCAGATCACATAGTTGGAGGCACCCTCGAACCGATCTTGATCTCTAAACCTGGTTGTTGCCATCTCACCCAAACAATTGTCGAATTTTGCTTTTAACCCTCTGCGCAGCTGGCTCTACGCACTCCCTACTGGAGTGAGCAAAATAAATCTCGATTTATGTTGCTTCTGCGTGGGAAATCAAAATTTCTTGGGCAAGAAATTCTCTGAGGTCAAAGTTCCCTCAGTATGCTCCTTCTCTCTTCTTCTGACGCTCTTCTGCACCAACAAATGCTACAACAAAAACTGCATCCCACCTGAAGACTTCTCTGCACTGAAAAAGTTGTGTTGCTCCCTCTGTCACTGGCAAATTTCGATCTGGAAATCTCTCTCTATCGACTTACTCAGAGAGAGACGTTTCCACTAAAATTTTTCCCTCTTGGACTGGACTGCGCAATCCCTCTGGGGATTCGATTTACTGCCTATGCAACTCTTCGATCTCCCTTTTCTGCTCAGGGTTGGGCTCTTCCGACTCTGCTCTCTTGCTTCACCTGCGCTTAGACACCATGTGAAAATTCGATAAACCCAAATCCCTGCTACAGCAAATTGATATTACTTCTTCTACTTGTTCATTCCATGCAAGTTATTTACTATGTTAAACTGTAAATATCGAAGTAAATACAACTGTAGTCTTCACTAATTAAATTATATGCGAAAACAAGAACTAAGCAAGGAGAAATAAACACACACACAATTGACATCGTTGTTTTTGGACTAATGTCCCTAGAAAAACCCAATGCAGGAAAACTGGTGCAGCAATTGAGGGTTTTTATTATTAAGCAGTAGCTCTGAATACAATCTAGGATGCCTTTCTGGCCATCCAATACAGAGAATCTGACTGGAAAAAAAATTAGTGAGAAATACCTCACACTATCATTGGCGATCCGGCACTGATCAAGCCCCGAAATTGCTAGCCCCAAGCTACCTCTACGTTGTTTCTGTGCAGTCACTACACAGCTCTGTGTCACAACTGATGGGGACTGCATCACTACATCCGGCTAATCAATATGTTGGTCGGATGCTCGATCTTCTGGCCCTCCGGTCTCACACCTTGGCTCCTAGCACTGAAACTGATCTGACCCTCAGCAAATTTGTGGATCCCCTCACAGGCTCAGTGTTGCCTCTGTGAGGCTCTGCGCTGCCCAGCTTGGCCCTTATGCTGCCTCTTCTGGATCTCTCTCTGCCTTCTCTGTGTTGTATTCCCGGCTCAAGAAATCTCCAACTAGAAACTATCTCCGCCCTCACTGAAAGAAATCTCCTCGATGATCTGTCCGGCAACTATTGCTGCTCACTTGAGAAATCGATCTCTTGGTCTCACTCGATGTGTCTTTCCAAATGCCCATCGAAGTCCTTATAATCTTCTCGTTGAGAAATCAACGGACCAAATTAAATTCTAACCAATGGCTCAGATCATATTGACTTGATCTCCATCTTCTTCTAGTTGATTCACACCTAGTTCTATTAATACACTTTAATTATTTTAATTCCCAAAATTTAGACTTAGGCATCCATTAAAAATAATTAATTATTTTAATAAAACATCCTCCAAGTGAAATTTCCCAAAACGATTTATGGGTATTCTAAAATACATGTGTCGTAGCCTCCCTGCAAATTTTGAGGCTTATAGCACATTCAATGCTACTAGATATCAGCAAGGATCACAAGAGGCAAAAATGTCAATATACTTGTAGATTCTAGCAATACTCATAATTGTATAAACAATGTTCCACCAAGTCCCTTGGAGGTGGGAGCGAGGGGGCGAGGGAGCGCGGGAGCGGCCTATGCAAAAGCTCCCTACCAATTTTCAGGAAACGTGGGGGGACGTCGGGGTCATAAAAATTATAAAATTTAATATTTATAATGTAACTATATTTTTGCAAGGAATGTATATACAATCATCATACACTTGCATCATGAAAGATAAATCATAAATGATAAAATTACAAATCGATGAATGATGAATCATATAATTGAAACAAATTTAAAAGTTAAAAGTTAAAAAATACATCATACAATCATGCATGTAAGTTTGTAAGTTTGTAACTATATAATCATTAATGTAACTACTAAAAATGTACAATGAAAATAAAGTTTAAGATATCATATGACATATTATATCAAGATTCAAAATAGAGTTTAAACTGAAGTTTACAACTCAAGTTTGAAACATAAAACTTAAATGCAAATAAGTTATGTCTGAAACATAAAACATAAAACATAACATATGAATATCAAATGATATCATCATAATGATAAATGAGCATAAATGCTCAAGTTAATGCCCCACTAGTCTCTGCATCCAACTTCTGCACGAATATATCAAGATCAACCATGTCACCATCTGAATCAGAATCACTTGGATTCTCAAATATGCTAAGTGGTACATCAACTTTTAACACGAAACCATAAACTAAAAGGGGCGGTGAGGGGACGTGAGGGGGCGTGCGAGGGGAGGGGGCGTGAGGGGCGTGAAAGGGGGGGCGGGGGCGGAGGGGGCGGAGGGAAATGTCCCCTAGAAGTCCCCAAGACCTCCCGAGCGCGAGGGGCGAGGAATCTATGACCCCCAGTGGGGGGCTGAGACCCCGTGTAACACCGGTATAAACATTGATCTTGCTAAACAATTTAGCCTTTATGCCCAATCAAGGACCCGACTCATGATCACATTACTAGGCAAAAGTTCGAAGAGATAGGAGAATGTCATAAGGTTTTCAATCCGTATACAAGAACTAGAATCGCGTACAAAATTTTATGCCTTGCCCATAGTATTAAATACCAAAACCAAGTGACTAGACTAGTGGACCTAATGAATCAAGTTTACCGAATCGGTCAGATCTCAATGAACCGGTTTTTAAAAAAATACATTAAATAATTAATTTTTAATTAAAAAAAACTATTTTTAAGATTTGCAACCATGATTCCAAGCCAATAGAGACAAAATATGCAAAGTTTGTTCATTTATATACCATGCAAAGGTGAATATATCAAAATGGCACCGAGTGCAATACATATCATCGAAAAATACAAGGCAGTTACTCCAAGATATTCGTACTCCATGATCTTCTAAAGACCATAGTCAGTGACAGGGACAACTGATTCATGGGAGGCTTTTGGCAGGAGTTATTCCATTTGGTAGGCACAAATTTAACACCCAGTACCAGCTACCACCCACAGACGGATGGACAGACTGAGATAGTGAACAAGTGGTTGGAACGCTACTTGAGAAACTATGTCACAGGGCAGCGGAAAGCTTGGCTGCGCAGGCTTCATTTGGGGGAGTACTGTTACAACACGACATTCCACATGTCGATCAATATGTCTCCATTTTACGCTTTATATGGTTATAATGCTCTAACTTTTGTTGATGTGATTTTTGGAGCGAGCAAGGCCCCCAGGGCCAAGGATTGGATACAAGAGAGCCAAGACATACTCCGAGCTCTCAAGGATAACATAGCTACAACACAAAACCAACATAAACTATACGCAGTTAGAGGTCGCGTGAAGAGGCAATTTGACGTAGATGATTTGGTATACCTCCGTCTACAACCGTACAAGCAGTCCACGCTGAAGCAGAAAGGAGTTGAGAAGCTCAAGCCCCACTTCTATGGACCATACAGGGTGATCAGGTGTGTTGGGGAGGTTGCATATGAGTTGGAACTGCCAGCTAGGAGCAAGATCCACAACATTTTTCACGTCTCGTGCCTGAAGAAGGCTTTGGGACAGCAGGTGACAACCACTATGAAGCTCCCACCCACTGATGATGAGGGGCACTTAGTGCTACATCCATAGGCCATCTTGGACAACCAGGAGAGGCATTTGAGGAGCAGGACCGTGAAAGAATATCTCATCAGAATGAGGAACCTTCCACATGAGGATGCCACTTGGGAGGGGGAGAAAAACCTGCAACATCCATCTTTGCAATTGCTTGAGGACAAGCAATGTTTTGGCGGGGAGGACTGTAATATTCCCAATTAGCAGTCAACTAATTAGAATATTAATTTTGTCAATTTTTCCTTTTTCTAATGTTAGCAGAAAAATAAAGTGGGTAAGGGTGACCCACAAATAAATCTCATGATTTAATTACTTTCCTAAAGTCACCAAGGCAAACATTAGAGCTGGAGTGGGACCCATGGGGCCGCAACACGCAAGAGACATCGCCCAGGTGGCAAATGGCATGAGGCAAAATACATAGGCAACGCAGGGCAATCGTGGGGATGCCAAGGGCATGAAGAAGTGACAGAGGTGGCCATGTAGTGGCGCCGTGGGAGAAAGAAGGGGACAAAGCTACATCGCAGCTGGTTGCGCGTAGTGGCAACACATTGGTTGGAAGGCATAGGTAGCACATAATCCAAAGGGGGGCCCAAGGGAACATTGAGGACTCAACTTCGTAAAAGAGGATGAGAGTGCGCCTCATTCCTCATTCATTCAAATATCAAATTAATTTTATGTCCGGGTAAAACTGTATACACTTGAGCTATTTAACCAAGTCCGCAAGTGTTGTTTAGCACAGAGATTTCCGAGCAGAGATCTCAACCTCATCCTCTGGGGACTTTGAGTCCCTGCTCAGGAGAGGAGTTTCAGTCAGTTTTGGAGAGAGATATCACAGGGTCACTTCAGGATTACGCAGTCCCTTCTAGAACAGTGTAGTCAGCCAGGGAGTTACGTAGTCCAGCAATGGAGCAGCTTCGAGGAAGGAGAAAGGCAGATATATTTCATCCAAGAGTTTTGTGAGTGGATTAGCCCTTCCTTAGTAGAGTTCTTGAGTAGTTTCCAACAGTTGTTTCTAGCCATTCAGTCAGGAGCCCAGTGTGCCCAACAGAATTGCGTACGCAACTCAAGAGGGTGAATTTTCGGGGTTAGCATTTCGGAAAACCCTTCGCGGGTTTTTCTGGGTTTGTTGAGGAGAGTCCTGTGTCCAAATCCCAGAATTTTTTGAGCAATAGAGCAACCCCAATACGCGGTCCATTTCCAGCCAGCAGCAACATTTTCCAGACTGGGCAACATAGAGGAGGAGCCACGCAGAGCAGCAAGCAACAAGGATTTTTTAGTAGGGATTAAGGAGTATTTTAGCCTGCCTTGTGCAGGCCAAGGTGCAATCTTCCTAAGCACCATTTGTACCTTTCCCATTCAAAAATATTAATAAAATGGCTAAGCAGTTTTGGCTCAATTCATGGTGTTTTGATGTGTATTTCTGTTTGTTGTGGATTTAGCCTTGGTATGCTTTGTATTATTGTTTGTTCCCAATTTGGGATATTACATAGTGTTCCCACTTGGTGTGATGATAGGGGCATCAATTATATTGAAATTTGACCCTGAGAATTGCCTCAAATCAAGAGTTGAGCTAGAGGAAACACTAGCAACAGAGGACTGTCCAAACGGTTTTGCAAAAGCTTCTCTCCAATGCAATTTGCACCAAACCCCAAGGGGGCATCCCTATCCTTAAAGGGACGAAGAAAAGAGGTGAAAAGAGTGAAAAGAATAATGATTCATTGAATTGTGGGTGATCACCAAGGATCTAGGTCCAGTGCCTAGCAATTGGGAGGATTGGAGCCAAAAACGATCTTGATTGGGGAACTTCGCTCTTCAAGGAGTCCTAAAGGCGACTTTGTTAGCCCTAATGGAGGCAGCTTCACAGTTACTCTAGGAAATTATACTTCGTTGGCAAGAATAAATGGAGTTTCAAGGATGCAATATGCAAACCACCCACTAGGAAAATTCATTTATTCATCCATGAGTAACACAAGCAAAATTACCAATAGCTTCAATGCTCTAACAAAATTAGGGCACATTAAAAACCATAGACAATATTCCATATTTGACATTTAATAGATCAGAATTATAGCATTAAACAACACTTACAAAATAATGAAGAATATACCCATCCATCAAATTTCCAAAGAGAAGCTCCAAGAGAGAAAATGAATTTTTCCAAATGTCCAAATACATTAGATTCATTCAAATCACTCCACAAAGTTGCAGACCGAAAATCTCTAATGAGGCTAGCCAAAAATCCAAAAGTTTGATCCAAAGTGAGAGAGAATCTCTCTTATTTATAAAAGTCTTATGAGTTCGAATTCTATAAGAAGAAACCCCTAACATAACAAATGATGTGAGATACCCTTGGTTACAAGCCAACCAAGATAGCTTAATCATTAATTATTGTTTATTTTGTCTTTTAACCCATGTAATTAATGTGATGTGCTCTCCAATGCTAGCACTAAGGCCTCATGTGTTGGGAATGACGGTGAGGACCTCAAAAGTGATGAATAAGAGGGTGATGCCCTCCAAACATTGTTACAAAACATATCGAAACCCCAATTTGGGCTCAGTGGGCTCCAATTGGGTCCCATGGGTCTCCAGATGGCTCCAACCTCCAGATCAAGTTGATGTTCCATCAATGAGGGCTATAAGATGACACATGCCCTCCCATGTCTCCCCGAGAAAGACAAAACCTGCTTTGGGCCCTGGATCAGTTGTCAAGTGCTGGATGCAATGTGTAGTCGGCGGGGCAATGAGGTCTAAGTGCATCATCATCATCTCTGTATGAATCGGGTATAAACATCCAATGTGGTGGTGCTGAAGAAGCCCATGGTGTGGCAATCAATGCTCTGCATGGTTGGAGGCCCATGGCTCTCAACGCTCACCCTACAAGTGCCATCATGACCCTCTGGAGAGGTTGCATCCTGTATAGGGAGGCCAAGTCCAGGATGAAAAAGCATCTACAATCCTGTATATCCAATGCATCTCCTCACCTTCCAATACAATAATTCATTAGTGCAATTGAGCAAATAACCTTGCTAATTAGGGGCAAGAATGGACACTTCATAGTGGCATGCCCTTTCAAATGGGCTTTGAACATGTACTAATGTTACCTTCCTTAACAAGAGAGGTTAATGAAGGACCCTATTTGGCGGTTTCAACCTTTAAGGGAATAACAGGTCCATGGTACATCCATCAAGTGGCAGGTGTCATGTGAAATAATGATGGAACAGAGTGCGAGCAAGAGGGAAGACTCCAAGCCACATGCCATGGTACAAGGGTAGTTATGATGAAGGAGGCACACACTTGGGTGTATGAATGATGGAGGGACCAATCGTGGTACATGAGTTACCCCAGCCTTTGTTTTTCCACACTTCTTCATATGTCTTTGCCTTTTATTGATTTTTTCTTTATTTTATTGCTCGAGGATCAAGGGGATGAGGGCATGACGTGTAAGATGTTGCAGTGATTACCCCCTTAAGGTGGGGTAGTTCATTGCCCACCGAGGGTTGGGACAATCATGGGTTCCCTGATGATGAAAGGGGCACTCATAGGGGCCCTAGTAACCAGGATAATGGCGATAATGTTAAGGGCTCGAGCTCATGTTTGGTTGTTTCCCACGTGCTAAATTTTATTGTCCCGAACCTCTTTTGTATTCATCTTTCTTTTTAGCTGCATCAACCTTCAGGGCATCGTTCCAAGCCTGTAATGACCTTAAATTTTCACAATTGATAATCATTAACAAAATTGATACTACACAATCCAGAATGAACTTTTGAAGCAGGATATATCAATTCACTATTGAATACTTACCTGGAACCGTGTTTGAAGATGTTCCTGACCCGTCATGGCTCTCGTTCCCGTTACCAAACTGCCATTTTCCTCCCAGCCTATCTGGGGTCAACCTCTCCGGTCCCCAGATCCAGAAGACAACTCTTCTGGCCCTCGTGCCCAAAACTCCAATAACAACCAAGATCACTCTATGACTATGTTAGAACTCACTGCTCTTGTCTCCCATAGTTAGAAATCCTCTGACAGCATCCAAGTCAGTTTTCCCACCTCACTGACCCGTGCCCATCAAGCCCCCCCCCCTTCTCTTTTTATATCCAAGTCCCCTTTCAAGATATTTATTAAACTATCCTCTTTTAATAAATATCTTAGTCAAATATCCTTTCAGGGTATTTCTTAAAATATCTTCTTTTAAAATATCTTAGAATTATATTAAAATATTATTATTTCATAAATATCTTGGATTCCTAAAATATTTTTGATTTATTTATTAAATATCATTATTTAGTAAATATCTTGGATTTTATTATAATATCATATTTTATTTGCATAAGTCAATGTTTTTACTTTTCTTTGAACAAATATTAGTTATATTATGATAGTGGTAGGTATAACTTTTATCTCACAATACATTCACTATATTCTGGTGAATTAGGTATTTACTCAATACTTCAATAATTCACTCATTACCCTACACTGAGACTTTTCATAATTGATTAGTGCATATGCTAGTGTAGTACAAGTGATACATGCACATGTAGCTATCATATGCAAGTCTCATATGCATGCTAATATTCTATGTTCCCTATAACTCGAGTTGGGTCATTAAAAAGCCCGACCCAAGGTGTGTACAAGGGGAGGGGGAGGTTAACACCTTGTAGAACCCAATGGACAAATGTGGACCCGAATGGGGAAAATGTTAAAAGGATTTGTAATGAGTGGAGGGGAGTCAAATATATGGTATCGGAAAGCGGAACCACACAACCAAAATTAGGGTTTCCCATGTAGTGCCATTCCTAAAGCTAGTAGCCCATAAAGGAGTTCCCACGAGACTATGATACAAGATTAACCACCAAGTTCAGGTAAGGAAACAAGGGTACAGTCAAAGCCCATCCTTTTCGTTGAATCCCCCTACTAGTCCATGCCCAATTGTGCCCAAGAAAAGCAAGCATAAGCACCCAATTACATAATTAAAAATCATACCTTCGGGGTTGGATGACCCACCTTCAAACATACAGTCATAACAAATGAGCGAGGGCACACAATGGTTGGCTCAGGTGGCGGAGAATAGTAGCAGATCGAGCTATCAGGTGGTTGCAAGGGGCTGCTGTCGGCTGTCAGTTGTCAGCTGAAGATAAATCTTAGGAGAAAATTTCTCCCATAGGGGTCACCCACTGGTGGTGGGTAACAGTGCTAATAGAAAATAGCAAATACAAAACAAGGTAGGCACTAGAACCCGAAACCGTAGAATAGGAAGGAAGAATCTCATAGGTTGTTGGCTACTACCTATAGCTCAGATTCATCAACATCAAAGTCAGCATCAGTACACCACTACTCTCTTTTGCATCCTCCTCCTTCTGCATCATCAAAAGTCACATGCTCTAGCACAGGGTCATTAAAATCCAAGTTGGCCAATGCCAACTCAACACTATTGTCCAAACCCATGTCACCAGGAAACGCATCCCACATTTGTGTCATTCCCTTCAACCACTCCTCCCTTTGCCTGTAAATAAGACAAAGGTTGGTGTGCACATACACCATTGTCTTTACCTTGCACTGCAGAAACCTATTATTCTTCAAACTATATGAATTCCCATATGTGCTCTAATTCCTCTCACAACAAGAACTTGAGAGAGCAGCCTCATGGCTAACTGTTGTAAAGGAGGGTATGTTGCCCCATGAGTTGCCCACCAAGAATAGGGCTTCTTAATCCCCCTGTATCTAATAACATCATAGCCTACAAGTCGCCTAGTGTAGTGGAAAACTCTGTAAAGGCATCCTCCACCTCATCAAGGGATGATATATCTTGAAATATATGTCTCAATGCATCCTTCCTCCCCTGTGAAATCCCACCATCCATGTGAGGAGAGAATATGCGTGAAGGCCCACCATTCAGCCACTCATGGTTGTCGTATTTTGGATTCAATGAGTGAGCCAAGCAATGCAAAGGTGTGCAATTCTTGTCCGACCTGTTGAAAAGAATATATTGTATGGTGGTGAAGAAGGCCTCCGTTGATGTCTCATACTCAGGGCAATCACTTTGAAAAATAATTGTCCTCACGGACTCAATCATGGAATCTCATCCCTCGTAAACCTCTCTTAGGATGGGTTGGTTTGTATCTGCAAATTGCAACAAAGTATTGATATGGTCCATGATCTTAATAGTAAGATCTACCCTCTCCCACCAAGACTCATATAATACTGGTTCTTGACTCTTTTTTATACTGCTTGATCTGTCTTTCTCAAAAAAGACCAAAACTCTGAAATAACAATGGACCCAAGAGTGGTCTTGACCTCCCTCAACCTCTTAAGCATGATGAATGTAAAGGCAAATCGTGTATCTGAAATCTTCAACAATGATAGATGTATGTACTCTTTGTAGATTGTGAGGGCATTGGTATGATTTTATACGAAGTTGCGGATATGTCATGCATCCTCAATAAGAGTTTGAATCCAAGCTATATCAGAAGCAATAAATTTGAGTTCTAAATTCAAGGAATGGACAATGCAAGGTGTCCAAAATACTTGTGAATATTTAGCTTCCACAATCATGCCAGCAGCCTTGAAAGTAGGTGCATTGTCTGTAATGATTTGCACACAAGAATCAACACCTACATATTCAATAACTTTAATGAATAACTCACACATATATTGTGCATCCTTGTATTTTCCAAGAGCATCCACGGCTTGTAGAAAATTCTAGTTTCCCACCCCGGTTTTCAGTTTTCGCCTTATTACTCCAAAATAATTAAATGCCCTTTCCCATATCCATACATTTAATAAACTGGAAAATAAATTTGCTGAAAACACAAATTCTGGAAATTTTTTCAGAATGCTGAAAATGCAGAAATAAAATAACAGCAGTAACAAACAGTGATTCAACACATCATAACTCAGTATTTTTGGTCAAGGTGACCCTGGAAAAACCCCCTACAACTCTTGGGGAAAACCAGTTCGAAAGCTCCTTCTTATTTCTGGAAAAAATGCTTTTTACAGTGAGAGAAATATTCAGCAAGTAAACTTATACAACTTATCTCGTTTTCCGTGCTTAACCACCGCCTCGGAAAATGTGCAAACAGCAAAACAGGAACAGCAATAAATGCTGTACGGATTTTCTCATTTTCCGTGCCCAAAAATCTGCAATAAATGCAGCGGTACAGCCACCTCGAAATCTGTGCCAAAACAGCAATAAATGCTGTTGTACGGACCTCGAAATTTGTGCCAAAAGACAGCAGAAACTTGCTGTACGAAATCTGCCTCGATTTCCGTGCAACGGTACAGCCACTTGCTGTACGGCCTGCCTCGAAATTCGTGCCAAATAAAACAGCCCCTTTGCTGCCTCGAAATCTGTGCTGAAACTGCTGTACGGCCTCTTGGAAATCGTGCCAAAAGGCTGTTGTACGGCCTTCTAGAAAATCGTGCCAAAATCTGCCTTGGAATGTGTGCCAAACTCTGTTGTACGGACTTGCTGAACTGCTGCCTTGGAATGTGTGCCAAGCTGCTCTCTCCTTCTCCTCACTGCCCAGAAATCTCCCTTGCTCTCTTTCTCTCCTTCTCCCAATCTGCTCATGAAAGAATGAATGACCTTTTCCTCCTTCTCCTCCTTTAACCTAACCCTAAGTGACTTTTGGGGAATCCCTAAATCCAATGGCTGAGATAGATTGAGATCTAGGGCTGAGATTAAATGCTCATTTAAATCTCACTTTCCATTTTTTAATTCACCCCACTTTAATAAAGACCCACTTAGTCTTTATTTCCAAAGTCACTTTTTCCTTTCTAATTTTATATTGACTTTATTTAAAGTCACTTTAACTTTAGTAACTTTATCACTTAAAGTCACTTTAAAATTAGATTTGACTTTATAACTTTATAAAGTCACTTTAGTAACTTTATCACTTAAGTCACTTTTTAAATTAGATTTAACTTTATAAAAAATTATAAAGTTACTTTAGGAGAAAAATTAAATTCTTTTGGACACTTTTCCCTAGGCCAAAGATCAAAGCCTTAGGGAACCACCGGTCCTCCGGTACCAAATTTCAACACTCCCTCTTACCGAGGAAGGTGTTCCTCACCACACCCATCTTGTCTCTGAAGTAGACATGCTTGCCCCGTGGTAAGGCTTTGGTAAGAATATCTACAACCTGCTCATCAGTGGGAATATACTCAAGCTTCACAGCTCCTTTCTGAACATAGTCTCTGATGAAGTGATATTTGATCCCGATATGCTTTGACCTGTCATGAAATACTGGATTCTCCGTGAGTTTAATGTAACTCTGATTATCACAGTAAATCACTGAAGGTCTCAACGGCTGACCAAATAAGCCAAACAACATCTTGCGAAGCCAGATGGCCTCACAACTAGCTAGACTGGCTGCCATATACTCGTCTCCGCCCGAACTCACGGTTATCGACCGTCGGCTTACCGAACCAAGACAATAACCGCCGAACCCAACCCAAAAATGAAGACCAAGTGCTCTTCCTATCGTAAGCACAACTCCGCCCTAACCGACCGGCGTGTAACCCGCCACCTCACTCCATCCTCCGCTCTCGTAGTCCACCATAATCCACCGTCCCCCGCAGGCATCGTAAGAAAATGTGTTTCATAGGCTCACCCAAATGGAACCTTCCTAGGCTCACACATAAACTGACTCATCGTGTTGACTGCAAAACAAATATCTGGTCTAGTGTTGACCAAATACATCAAGGAACCAATCAGTTGTCCGTACAATGTGGGATCCACCAACTCGGAATCCGAAGCATGAAGCTTCTTCCAGTTGGTGATCATCGGTGTCGACATGGGTCTACAATCCTCCATGTGGAATCTGCCAAGGATCAGAAATCTCCCTTGCTCTCTTGCTCTCCTTCTCCCAATCTGCTCATGAAAGAATGAATGACCTTTTTCTCCTTTTCCTCCTTTAACCTAACCCTAAGTGACTTTTGGGGAATCCCTAAATCCAATGGCTGAGATAGATTGAGATCTAGGGCTGAGATTAAATGCTCATTTAAATCTCATTTTCTATTTTTTAATTCACCCCACTTTAATAAAGACCCACTTAGTCTTTTATTTCCAAAGTCACTTTTTCCTTTCTAATTTTATATTGACTTTATTTAAAGTCACTTTAACTTTAGTAACTATATCACTTAAAGTCACTTTAAAATTAGATTTGACTTTATAACTTTATAAAGTCACTTTAGTAACTTTATCACTTAAGTCACTTTTAAATTAGATTTAACTTTATAAAAAATTATAAAGTTACTTTAGGAGAAAAATTAAATTCTTTTGGACACTTTTCCCTAAGCCAAAGATCAAAGCCTTAGGGAACCACCTGTCCTCCGGTACCAAATTTCAACACTCCCTCTTACCGAGGAAGGTGTTCCTCACCACACCCATCTTGTCTCTGAAGTAGACATGCTTTCCCCGTGGTAAGGCTTTGGTAAGAATATCTACAACCTGCTCATCAGTGGGAATATACTCAAGCTTCACAGCTCCCTTCTGAACATAGTCTCTGATGAAATGATATTTGATCCCGATATGCTTTGACTTGTCATGAAATACTGGATTCTCCGTGAGTTTAATGCAACTCTGATTATCACAGTAAATCACTGAAGGTCTCAACGGCTGACCAAATAAGCCAAACAAAATCTTGCGAAGCCAGATGGCCTCACAACTAGCTAGACTGGCTGCCATATACTCTGCTTCCGCTGAACTCAATGCTACTGACTGCTGCTTTCGGCTGAACCATGACACAACCGCCGAACCCAACCCAAAACAACACCCTGAAGTGCTCTTCCTATCAGAAGCACAACCTGCCCAATCAGAATCAGTGTAACCTGCCAATCTCACTCCATCCCCCTGCCTGTAGTCCAGACCATAATCCACTGTCCTCTGCAAGTACCGTAAAATATGTTTTGCAGCCACCCAGTGAACCTTCCTAGGCTCACACATAAACTGACTCATCTTGTTGACTGCAAAACAAATATCTCGTCTAGTGTTGACCAAATACATCAAGGAACCAATTAGCTGCCTGTACAATGTGGGATACACCAACTCGGAATCCGAAGCATGAAGCTTCTTCCAGTTGGTGATCATCGGTGTCGACATGGGTTTACAATCCTCCATGTGGAATTTGCCAAGGATGTCCACAATATACTTCCCCTGTCCCAGGAAGAAATGCCCCTCCTCCTGCCACACCTCCAAACCCAAAAAGTAATGCATCAAGCCAATGTCCTTCATCTCAAACTCCGTCGCAAGATCTCTCTTGCAGTGCTCTATGAGTCTCTCTGCACCTGTAATGACTAAGTCATCCACATACAGCACCAGAATGAGAGGCTCCTCACCTATCACAATATAGTAAAGGTTCGGATCTGCCTCACTCTTTGTGAAACCCATCTTCCGCAAGTAAGTATCTATCCTGGAGTACCAAGCTCTGGGAGCTTGCTTCAGGCCATAAAGGGCCTTCTTCAGTCTGCACACATGGGACTCCTTCCCATGCTCCTCAAAGCCCTGTGGCTGCTCAATGTACACCTCCTCCTGTATGAAGCCATTGAGAAATGCGGTATTCACATCCATCAGGTGGATCTTCCAACCCATCTCTGCTGCTATCGATATAATGGAGCGGATCGAAGTATATCGAGCCACGGGAGCGAAGGTCTCCTCATAATCAACTCCCTCTACCTGGGAGAACCCTCTAGCCACAACCCTCGCTTTGAATTTCTCAATGCTGCCATCTGCAGCATGCTTTACCTTGTAAAGCCATCTGGAAGTAACCACGGATTTGCCCTCAGGCCTCCGCACCACCTCCCAAACATCATTCTTCATGATAGAAGAATACTCCTCCTGCATGGCCTCTCTCCAGACCTGCTGGCTAGCTGCCTCCTCATAGCTAGAAGGCCCAGAGTCAAGGATGTTGGTAGCCATTGCCATATAGCTACAAAACCTCTCAGGTGGTCTGCTCTCTCTGACCGGCCTCTTAGGCGTAGCAACAGATGTGGCCTCTCTCAAGGTGTCCCGTTTCACTTGGGCTCTCTCTCCTCAGAGGCCTTCTCCCGCCTGAGAATAAAACTCCTCCTCCTCAACATCGGAGCCCGAACTCCCCACCGGCTCCCGTCGCTGTCCTCCCGCCCCCATCAAACTCCGTAGGATGCCGAGGTACCGCAGAACCGTCCACCGGCGGGACTCCCGCGGAATCGCTCCGTGACCGCCCGTGCCGCCCGCAGCGTCTCCACCCCTCCGACTCGCGAGCCACTCCCCACCGACGACCCCGACACCGTCGCGCATGTACTCCGATCCCCTCCCCGATCCCCGCC
>JAXQQM020085152.1:0-26926 GCA_034641835.2 Pinus albicaulis
GCCTATCGGCGTAATTAAAAAATAAATAAATTAATATCTACATTTATGGGGATAGAAAATCTTATACCCAAAATTATAACTTGAGTTTAAAATTTTCTATAGAAAATGTTATAGGAAAAATTATAAATTGAGTTTAAAATTTTGTAGAAAAGTATCATCCTATTTTGATCCTATTATAGGTAAATAGCTAATATGATTTTTTATATATAAATAAGTTTAAAATATAATGTTATGTATTATGGAGTTTATTTATTTTAGAGAGTGAGATGAAATGATTTATGTGATTTTAAATAAGTTGAAAATAGAAAAAATCAGTTTCACTTCAAATGTTTTCTATACCTTCTTATTAAAATGGTTGTATTACGGCAAAGATTTTTGAAAATTGCGGTAAAGATTTTTGAAAATATGAATTACAGTGGTTAAACTTTAGTATTTTGGGTGCTATAAGGATTTTTTATGGCGCTGAATTCATTTCCACCATAAAAAATGCAATTCAAACCCTCCAACTACCTAATTTTTTAAAAGCTATTATATTGTGTGAGTAGACAACTCCATTAAAATGTAATTTCAAATTATTTCTATACACTCGTATTAAAATGTAATTTCAAATTATTTCTATACACTCTTATTAAAATCTAATTTCAAATTATTTCTATACACTCTTATTCAAATCTAATTTCAAATTGGTGAAAATAATTTTAATTTTCTTAACGTATTACTTTATATTAAAAATAAAAATTTCCAAAACAACTATTTGAATTTTCAATCAAATTTTATTTTAACAAACATTTATCATAATTATTATATCACCTGCAATTCTTGACAATTTTTCAAAAAAAGAGACTATTTGTTTAAAAAAGAAACAATGCATTCTCATCGTGATTCCACTTAAACTAAAATAAAATAAGATAAGATATATATTATTAAAAAATAAATATAATTTAGGAATAAAAGAAAAGTCACCACCCGAGTCCATTCTAGTCAACTCTCCCACGTCACGTGGGATTGTAACTACAGAATTTTCTGTTCGATTGTAATTACAGTAAATGAATGATATTATTAACTTTGTAATTTAATTATTCTTTTTATTTAAATTGACCCAATCTTTCATAGATATTAATTACACTTAAATTACCTAATTGCGAAACCCAGGAAGTCTGAATCGAACTCTTCATCGTCTGACACCGGCACTTCGGGGTCTGTCATGCATGAATCGAACTCTTCATCGTCTCAGAGTTACTGCATCATCGAAATTGATGGCAGAAACAACGCTCTAATTGGAGGGCATCCAGAAATGGAACTTCAAGCTTGTACTTGTCTGTTATGGAGGGCATCCAGAAATGGAACTTCAAGCTTGTAGAATGCAGTGAGGAGTAGATACCTGAAGCCTGCTGGAAATGAATGAATGCATGCTGGGACATAATTTAAATTTATCCAATGTCCCATGCCTGCCCCTTTTAATATTTTTAACCAAATCCTGCCATTTCTTTTAATATTTTTAACTAAATCGGACGACCGCGTTTGTTTTGCAATGCCGTGAGTGGTTCCCCACCACTTCCCTTTCTTGTTGTTCTTGGAAACCTTACACTTACGTGACCTTTCGCTTCGCCATGCCATAGGTGGTTCTGGACACACGACCAAGGTCGGTGGTGACAGCTGTGCGTTCCGCTTTTTTTGTTTTGTTTTTGTTATAGACGTTGTGGCCGCTCCTTTTAACGGTCAAGAATATCAAGCTTTTTCTTTTCTTCATGCTTTAGGTGTTGTGGTGCGGTGTATGTATATATATGGGTGCCTCTCAACGAATAGTTCATCCTCCGGTGTATATATATATGGTTTCGGTGCCTCTCAACAAATAGTTCATCCTCTTCTTGTATTTGCAGAGAATTTTGTTGAATGTCTATTGGAAGTGTTTTCTTTTCGCTGTAACTGTATAATGTCAATGTTTCTACGGGAAGTGTTTTATCTGGTCGTGTAACTATGACTGGAAGTGTTTTATCTCGTGGGTCTTTTTGTTTTAAGGGATGCTGTATGGACGAATGAAATTAAGACGCATTGTGTCATCAAGAAGATCAGCGAGCGAGAAAGAAGGGATGCATGGACGATGTCATCAATGGAGAGGAGGAGGGAACCAGAGAGTATGTGTTGCTTGTATTCATTAGGAGGCCAGAGAATCTGCCTGGCCTAATGTTTTTATTTAAATCTGTTATTAGTCCCTAATCCCACTAATCTCTTATATACCAGAGAGTATTTGTTGCAGCAGCCAGCCGTCACAGGTATGTTTATTTTTTGTTCTTCAGTTTAGAGTAGAATTGAATGTTCAATGTTCTTGTCCTTCCTCCTCGTCAAAAGCCCATGACTCACCATATCAATCTGTCATTGGAGTGATTTCTTCCCCTGTTTTGACGTGATTTCCCCTCTGATTGGATCAGCCTTCTAGAGTTCATCTCTCAACTACGTCTATTAATGTTTTTAAATATATTATTAGTCCCTAATCGCCGCATTAATCTCTTATATATATACTATCTCCTTTAATTGCTCTGCTCTTTTCTGTTCTGGCTACGGAATCCCATTACCATTAATTCCTCTTAGTTTTTACTTTTACTTTTCTTGCCTTTCGATCATCTTGCCCTTGCCCTGATCTCAAAATAACCAAGTCACATGTTAGGAAACCATATGCCGAAGTCACTCTTCGTTATGGTTTGTGCAGTTAAGCCATGATTATAATCTATTTACACGTTTGTGCAGTTAAGCGGCCATGATTATCTATTTACACGTTTGTGCAGGAATGTGCAGTTAAGCGGCCATGATTATCTATTTCTATTTATTGTTGATCTCGTTTTGTTATTGTACACTATTTATTTTCCTGCAGTTAAGCCATCATTATACATCATTATACCCGCTCTGTATTTTGTGTTTGTTGTTCATTTAGCTTTCCCTTCACTATTTTATAAAAATAGTGGCTCCATTATTATTATTATTATTATTATTGCTACAGTTTCACTTATATTTTGAGCTTACGTTTCACTTAGTATTTTTTCAGTTTCAATTATATTTTTATAGTATTTTTTCAGTTTCAATTATATTTTTATTTTCACTTAATAGTTTTTAGTTTCAATTATATTTTTATTTTTCAAGTCTGAGCGTACGTTTCACTTCATATTTTTTAGTTTCCAAGTCTGGGCGCACATTTCACTTATCATTTACTTCAACATTGAAAATGGATGGCAATCTAAGTCTTATCTTGAAAAATGAAAATCTAATCCCAGTCTTTCAGGTTTATCTTTCTTGGCGTACACTTAATTTTCCAGGCTTATCTTTCTTTTCTTTTAAGTGAATCAATTTTTCTACATTAAAATTATATAATGTAAATCAAATTTATTTAGGAATATTATTGTTTTATTTATTTGAAATACATTTTTGTTTATTTAAAATATCTGAAATAAATGTATTTTCTTACTTAAATATATATGAAAAAAAAACACTTAAATTGTGTTTCTTTAAATTTTCATAAATGTATGAATAATTGTCTTTCATGATATATTTGTTACATGATATGACGTTGACATTTATGTATAGATGTATTTTTATTTATAATGTGTATGTGTTTTTGTATGGTGTATTTTATGTATATTTTTAAATGCAAGTAGATATCATGGTATGCTTATGATAATTAAGATGAAATAAATGTGTTGTAACATAATATAATGTTAAAATATTTTGCATATGCAATGTGTATGTATTAGTTTCTTTCATATTTTTTATTTGATAATATGTTTATTGTTTCTTTGATGATATAATGATTGTGTTTTTTTAGATAATATGATGATTTTTTATTTTTAATTCATAAGATGTTTTTGTTTGCTACATGATGTGGATTGTACATGTGAAATGATACAATAATGATAATGATAATAATAACAATGAGGGAGAGAAAGAGAGATGGCTAGGGACAAACTAGGGGGGAGAGACAGAGAGAGTGTGTGTGTGTGTGAGAGAGAGAGGTGGGGGAGAGGGAGTGTGTGTGTGTGTGTGTGTGAGAGAGAGAGAGAGAGAGGGATGGGAGGAGAGAGAGAGGTGGGGGAGAGAGAGAGAGGTGGGGGAGAGAGAGAGAGAGAGAGAGGTGGGGGAGGGAGAGGTTGGGGAGAGAGAGAGAGGGGGTGGGAGAGAGAAAGCACGGGGGAGAGAGGGGTATAGAGAGAGGTCGAGGGAGAGAGCAGGGGGGAGAGAGAGAGAGGGAGGGAGTGTGTGTGCGAGAGAGAGGGAGTGTGTGTGAGAGAGAGAGAGAAGGGGGAGGGGAGCGAGAGAGAGAGATGGGGGGGAAGAGAGAGGGCAGGAGAGAGAGAGGGGGTGGGAGAGAGAGGGAGAGAGAGAGGGGGGAGAGAGAGGGGGGGAGAGAGAGAGAGAGAGCATGGGGGAGAGAGGGAGAGAGGGGTATAGAGAGAGAGGTCGAGAGAGAGAGTGGGAGGGGGAGGGAGAGAGAGAGAGAGAGAGAGAGAGAGAGAGAGAGAGAGAGAGAGAGAGAGGGTGGGGGGAGAGGGAGTGTGTGTGTGTGTGAGAGAGAGAGAGAGAGAGAGAGAGAGAGAGAGAGAGCGAGAGAGAGAGAGAGATGGGGGGAGAGAGAGGTGAGGGAGAGAGAGAGGGGGGTGGGAGAGAGAGAGAGAGAGAGAGAGAGAGAGAGAGAGAGTTGGGGAGAGAGAGAGAGAGAGAGAGAGAGAGAGGGTGGGTAGAGGGAGAGACAGAGAGAGAGAGAGAAAGAGAGAGAGAGCGGGGGAGAGAGAGACGGAAGGAGAAAGAGAGGGGGAGAGGGAGAGAGAGAGAGAGAGAACGGGAAGTGGAAGAGAGACGGAGTGGGGAGAGAGAGGGGGGATAGACGGGGGATGTGGATAGAGAGGGTGGGAGAGAGAGGAGGAGGAGAGAGAGAGAGAGAGAAGGGAGAGAAGGGGGAAAAGAGGGAGAGAAAGTGGTAGAGAGAGAGAGATAGAGAGAGGGTCGCGAGAGAGAGAGAGAGAGAGAGAGAGAGAGAGGGAGGTGGGGTGGGAGAGAGTGGGGATGAAGAGGGATAGGCGGGGGGAGAGAGAGAGAGAGAGAGAGAGAGAGAGAGGGAGGGAGAGAGAGAGATAGAGTGAGGGAGAGAGAGAGTGGCTAGTAGAGAGAGAGAGAGAGAGAGAGAGCCGGGGGGGGAGAGAGAGAGAAAACGAGGGGGTGGGGGGTGAGTAAAAGGGGGGAGGGATAGAGAAAATGAGGGGGTGGGGGTGGGTAAAGAGGGGGAGAGAGAGAGAGAGAGAAAGAGAGATCGAGAGGTGGTGTGGTGCGGGAACGGATAGGGGGGAGAGAGACTAAGAGAGAAAGAGAGGCGAGACGAGAGGATGGGGAGAGAGAGAGGGGAGGGAGAGGGAGGGAGAGAGAGAGAGAGAGAGATGGGAGTGGAGAGAGATAGTGGGAGAGAGAGAGCGCACGATGGAGAGAGAGGGGGAAAGAGAGAGAGAGAGAGAGAAAGAGAGTGAGACACCTGGGGGGAGAGAGAGAGAGAGAGATAAAGAGAGTGAGACACCTAGGGGGAGAGAGAGACATATGGGAGGGGGAGAGAGTGCGAGAGAGAGAGAGAGAGAGGGGGGGGCAGAGATAGGGGAGAGAGAGAGAGAGAGAGAGAGAGAGAGAGAGAGAAGGGAGAGAGAGAGAAGGGGAGAGGGGGAGAGAGAGAGAGAGGGGGGGAGAGAGAAAGGGGGGCAGATAAAGAGATAGGGATAGAGAGGGGGGGGGGGGAGTGGGGAGAGAGAGAGGGGAGAGAGAGAGAGAGAGAGAGAGAAGAGGATTCATATCAATTTGATTTCGTGGACGTGCATTGGTTACATGTTTCTAAACAAAATTATGCTCAATAATCGTTATCCTTTACCCATGATAGATTATCTATTGTGCAACAAGATAAATACTTAAGCAAGCTAGACTTAAAATCAGGGTATCACCAAGTTTGAGTCAAAGAAGAGGATACCCAGAAGATCACCTTCAAAACTAGACAAGGTCTGTATGAGTGGTTAGTTATGATATTTGGCCTATGCGATGAACGAACTACATTCATGAAGTTAGTGAATGATATATTGTGTAATTTTATAAGTTCAATTTTTTATTGTTTATTCAGATGATTTACTAGCATACATTTCTACTTAATAGGAGCACATCTCACATTTGATGTAGGTGCTAAAGACTTAAAAAAAACACTAATTGTTGGCACACCTCAAAAAGTGTGATTTTTCACAATATACTTTGGTATATTTGGGATATGTGATAGCTGGAGGAGAGCTGAAGATAGATCCTTCCAAGATAGAGGTCATTAAGAAGTGATCAGTAAGGCTTACTAAATCTTTTTGAGGTTAGGAGTTTTTTTGAGGCAGCATAGTACTTGAAGAAATTCATAGAATTTTTTTCAGTAGTAGCAACACCACTCCATACCCTTGACCATTAACTTGAAGTTTGAGTGAGACAGTTCTTTGGAGCAGTCATTAGGCGATGGTAAGACCTCCTAATCTTTTTGAGGTTAGGAGTTTTTTTGAGGCAGCATAGTACTTGAAGAAATTCATAGAATTTTTTTCAGTAGTAGCAACACCACTCCATACCATAATTTCAAGTGGCAAGAGTTTCCAATGGGGACAAGGTCAGCGCAGATCCTTTGTAGTGTTAAACAAGAAGATCAGCCAAACATTGGTTCTAGCATTACTAAAATTACTATATCCCTTTGAAGTGGAGACATATGCATGTGGCCATGCTATGGGAACAATCTCCATGCTAATTAATTAAATTGAAAAAATAAAAAATTCATACAAATGTAAAATAAAATTAAAACAATTACTCACCATACTAATACTAGAAAACTCTAATAAAAGAATAAACCAATATAGATCTATTTTAACCTATATATGTTATGCACACATAAATTATGTTTTATTTTATTTTAATCCTTCTCAATGCTTAATAAATACTGGACTAAAATTTATCTATGCTAATATGTATATCAACCCCATTAACAAATCACTATAATCCAAGTAGGTAACATATTAGCGTTGCCACTACATTATGTCCCACCTAAAAAAACATTGGAATTTGAATTTTAAATGGGCACACACTTGACAAGTGGTGGAAGTTTCATGATAATAGCCTCAAACATAGATGAAGTGATTTTATCATCATAAGAAACAACTAGATGATTTAGAGTCCTTAATGAAATACATGAAAACTCAATTTTGTCACCATAAGAAACAACTAGGTGATTCAATGTCAAGTTTTCCTTAATGCACATGACAACTGAACCCAAATAGGAGAGCTAGAAATAATAGAAAATGCCTAACACGTGATCAAGAATGGATAGTTATTAAGTATGTTTATGAAATCCCAAAATTTAGGTTTTCAACATTTTGTCTTCTTATTCTTATCATGTTTGCAAGTGATTTTGATCATGAAAAGACAAAACAATAAAGAGTGGTTTAAGGATACAATAACATTATTTTTGGGCTAAACATGAAGGAGTCATATAGAAGTGTATTTTCGCATAAACTAAACTCTTCTTATTAATTTGTGTGCTTTTGTATTTAGTGTCTAGTGCCTAACAATGCAATCTAAGATATTTCTATATATTTTGTAACTAGAGATGCTAAAAATAGAATTGATGATTTGTTCTTATTGTTTAAATCATGTCTACATATGACTATGGTCATATACGGCAATTATGTGTTTCCTTAATCCAGATAGATTGCGTTGTTGCCTATTTCATTATATGAAATATAACAAATTAAAAATGAAATGAGTTATAGATGTTATGTCAAAATTTATAAGCGGATACCCTACTACAAATTCAATAAGTTGGGATTTTCAATTACATTGAAAGTATTGAGGAGATTCCTATTTCATTATATAAGAAATATAACAAATTAAAAATGAAATGAGTTATAGATGTTATGTCAAAATTTATAAGCTGATACCCTACTACAAATTCAATAAGTTGGGATTTTCAATTACATTGAAAGTATTGAGGAGATTCCCTATAGATTAGAGTTGTTGAAGTGCATAGTTCTTACATATTTTCCACGGAAGGAGGAATAAAATGTAGAGTGAGGCCATAAAAGAGAGAAGTTATGCCCTAAATGGTAATGGACATGTGTAGCATGCAAATATATTTGTATATTCCAAGGGCATGATCTGTAGGAGTCATATTCTAAATGGCATAATGCTCTAGAAAAAAATATAGTTGTTTGGAAAATACAAAGATGAAAGTTTGGAAATTAGTTTCTTCTAAGGAATACATTCTTTTAACTTTGAATTTTCTCAATCTCTAGGATCATTTTTTTGATAAAATGTTAGTCATTAGTTATTGTATCAAAAAATCAAATAGGCATAGATAAAATATATCTAAAATTCGAAGAAAAAAGTAGAAACTTATTTAAAACCACACAAACTATTTAAACAAAAAAACTTTATAAATATATCAATTAGCAATATAAGAAGTAAAAGGAATATGTTTTGAATGTAAATTGATAAATTAATTTTTTCTTTATCTTTACCTTGAGTTGAAAATCATATTAAATTGGGGTAGAGTTTAACTTATAGATAATATGAAAATTTTCACTAGAGTTTGGGGATTCATTTTCAAACAAGATTATGATTTTTTTTTTGTTTAAAATATATTTTTTAATGTATAAATTGATTCAAACCCTGGGACACTAGAATTTTACGTATTAAATAACTTAAACACATGCTTTTAAAGATATTTACCAGATTTTAGTTAAAGTTAGCCAACAACAATGTGAAAAAATCATTTTGATCTATTAATTATACTACACATTAAATTAGTAGTAAAAATAGGTAAAATAATTAATTTAAAAATGGGTAAAATATAACATCATATTGAAAAACTTGTGATTTTCAATGAAAACAAAATAAAACTTAAAAGAGTAATTCTACTAGTAATGAATATGATCAATTATATTGAATTCCTTAAGATAGAAATAGAGAAATATAACAATCACTGCTTCTCAGGTTAACTTGTAATATTAACATACCCCAGGAAGGGAACACCGAAAATGAAGAAGTTAAATTTTGATTATGATTAAACTTTTGTTTATATGTAAATGCATTGAATGTAAAATTAACAATTCGTTTAAAACACTTGTTGCAATGCATCTTAGTCCAAGTTAGAAATTATGGTTTAGAAAGAATAGCATAAAACATTATAACCTACACTAGTCAATGCTAAGTTAATAACGTTTAATATGAAAATCAAATTCTATAGTGTTGATATGCAATAAATTAATAAATTGAGATGTCTACACATTTACAATTTAACTCATACATAAATAATGGTGAGAAGTAACTCCTAGTAAGTATATTTATTTACATCTTATTCCTATATTTTTCTTTTTTATGCAAAGAATTGCTTAAATTATGGTGGGAATTAATCGATGGGTTAATTTACGTGACTACAAAATGCCAAGAGATCGAATATTTACCAATCTACTTGTTGTAACAAAAGATTGCAAGGCAATTTTTCTTTTTTTTTTTTTTTTTTAGAAATGGAATTTATTGTAGGTTAGTTGAACAATTAGGGATAGAAAAGTGTCCAACTACATTTTTTTGTTGCAGTATAAACTTCAGGGTAGGCCTTATCATATAAGTTTCTGCAAATACATGGACAAACACACGTTTTTAAAGATCTTTACCAGATTTTAGTTAAAGTTAACCAACAACAATGTGAAAAAATCATTTTGATCTATTAATTATACTACGCATTAAATTAGTACTGAAAATAGGTAAAATAATTAAAAAATGAGTACAATATAATATCATATTGAAAAAAAAAAAAAAAACTTAAAAGAGTAATTCTACTAGTAATGAAGATGATCAATTATATTGAATGCCTTAAGATAGAAATAGAGAAATATAACAATCACTGCTTCTCAGGTTAACTTGTAATACTAACATACCCCTGAAACAAGGGAAGGGAACACCGAAGAGGAAGAGGTTAAATTTTGATTATGGTTAAAAAAAAAATTATATGTAAATGTATTGAATATAAAATTAACAATTCATTTAAAACATGTGTTGCAATGCACTTTAGTGAACGTTAGAAATTATGGTTTAGAAAAAATAGCATAGAACATTATAACTTGCACTAGTAAATGCTAAGTTAATAATGTTTATTATGCAAATCAAATTCTATAGTCTTGATATGCAATAAATTAATAAACTAAGATGTCTACACATTTACAATTTTACTCATACATAAATAATGGTGAGAATTAACTCCTAGTAAGTATATTTATTTACATCTTATTCCTATATAATTTTTTATGCAAAGGATTGCTTAAATTATGGTTGGAATTAATTGATGGGTTAAGTTATGTGACCACAAAATGCTAAGGGATTGCAGATTTACCAATCTACAAGTGTTGTAACAAAAGATTGCAAGGCAATTTTTTTTTTGTCTAGAAATGGAATTTATTGTAGGTTAGTTGAACAATTAGGGATAGAAAAGTGTCCAACTACTTCAAGGAATTTTTTTTATTTTTTTTTTGTCTAGAAATGGAATTTATTGTAGGTTAGTTGAACAATTAAGAATAGAAAAGTGTCCAACTACATTTTTTTGTTGCAGTATAAACTTCAGGGTAGGCCTTGTCATATAAGTTTCTACAAATACATGGACAAACACCCAAAAACTCACAAATATGTAACTCAGTAAATAGATTTCTAATGGATTTGCTTGTTTCCTTCCTTAATGTGGACCAGAAAACTCTATAAGCGTTATTACAATTGTTGTGAGTCACTAGGTAAGAAAAGTATAATAATCGATATTCTCTAAAATTGTTTTGCATGCCATACTACAAAATATTTTTTTTTAAATAAAATAGTAACATGTTTGGTATTCTCTAATTGTTGTGAGTCACTAGGTAAGAAAAGTATAATAATTGATATTCTCTAAAATTGTTTTGCATGCCATACTACAAAATAATTGTTTATATAAAATAGTAACATGTTTGGTATTCTCTAAAATTATTTAGCATGACATACTACAAAATAATTGTTTATATAAAATAGTAACATGTCTGGAAGCCCAACTATAGTTAGATGACACTTTATCTCCATATAATTGTTTATATAAAATAGTAACATGTCTGGAAGCCCAACAATAGTTAGATGACACTTTATCTCCATACATGATCTAAATCATGGAGGTATACTTTTCATTTCCAATTTGGATTTGGTGGCACTTTGACATAGTGGGTTGATGATTGTTCCATGTTTTTATATAAAATGTATTACATTAAATTGAAAGTGATGCACATGGTGGGAACATATTCTTTCAACATCTTTGTCTCTTCCACCATCTTCGTCATTTATATTATTATAATTATTAGAGCATATATTTTACGTGTCATTTGTGGACTTTCATAAAGAGCATTGTATCCTTGAATGTTTCTGATTACCAAGTATGGTTGTTTAGAGGGTTCTTTCAACATCTTTGTCTCTTCCACCATTATCATTTATATTATTATGATGATGTAAGCATATATTTTACGTGTCATCCATGGAGTTTGATAAAGAGCATTGTATCCTTGAACATTTGAAACGGGCAATTATGGTTGTAACAATTGATGTAGGTGTTAAAAGATTTAGAAATATATATATATAACAATAACAATAAAATTTATATATAGATATATATATAAAATAACAATAAAGATTTAGAAATATATATATATATATATATATATATATATATATATATATATATAGATATATTGGAGCAGCTCCAATATTGGTATTTCTATACCTCCAATATCGAATCATTCATGGAGGATATATTTGGTTATTTTCCAAGTATGAGGGGACATTACATGTATGATTTACTTAAAGTGCTCGAAAATAGAAATCTAGGCCTTATAAAATGATCCCAGTCATTATAGTCTTTCATGTGTATTCTCGGAACAAAAACTATTTCCCATGATTTTGTTTAATATCATTATAAGTTTAAAATAGTTTAATTACCATTCATGGTCACATGTTGTGGGATTGGATTTTTTCAAGCACTTAAAATAACTTATAGGAAACATTTGATTAAGCTCCCCTCAAAATTTGAGTGAATAGTTTTAACTCATAACCCTACCATTTCAAAGTCTCTCTCATCATATTTTTTGTTATAGAAAGAAAAATACCTTTATATAATTTTTCAACCTCATCATAAGTCGTGGGAAGCATTTTTCTCTACACTTTGTGTGATATCATTATGTATGGAAACTACAAGCTCTATTTATCTTCCAAAAGCAGATACACCCTATTTCTCTTCATTGATCTCTGCATGTTGATTTTTTCCCATCCGACAACCCTATTTATGTGCATGCCCTCGATCCACCATTGTACTATTTCAATTTGGCACCTTTAAGAATAATGTTTAAATTTATTTGTAAATGTAGTAAGTAGGGAAATTTCTATATATAACATATCCTAATTTGACCATCACCATTTCATATAATAATATATAACATATCCCAACTTTTCCTATTCCTGGAGGTCATCATACCCATATCGGACACTCGCATTTTCGTGTCTTGCGTGTCTCGTGTCCCCCATGTCAAGTGACTTATTATTTTACTGAGATTTAAAGTTTTATGAATTCCATAATAAGTATTTCAACTTACTTCCATATGTATGTTTGTTACTTCCTTATATATGCATGCAAAGTTACAAAGGATGTCTAACAGGAAACCCCTTCAGGTAATTCATCATAGTCTCTCTTATTTTGGTTTTTACTCACAATTTTTCTCTCGACAACTTTTAATTTAATTAGATCCTCATGGCTTAATTGAAAAGTTTAATTTTGAGAATTATTTTTTTGGTGCAACGAGTTCTTACAGCGTGAACTTTACGATTAAACACTAGTATTGAATATATGAATATTTATTTTTATGTTCTTTCTCCCATGAATCTTAGATTATTACTTTAATTTTTCATTCGATTAGCCTAAGGCCTTATAATTAAGTTGTCTCTTTTGCAACCACTCTCCCATATGAGAGATATTTTTTTTGGGTAAACAAACTTGGGGTACAACTAGAACATTGGCAGGAACTTGTTGCTTTTCAACCCCCTTGTTTGATTTTAAGGTAGGTTGTGCTTTATGATTAAAACATAAACCGAACATCCAAGGATTTTCCAAGTTACTCCTATATTAAAATATAATCCCTGTAACAGTTTATAATCATTATACTTAATGATACTAAAAAAAGCCCTATTGAAATGGTGCCCATTTTTATTTTCTTAATTATAATCATATTTTATTTGCAATCGTTCATATATAACCCAACCTTGTTTATATGATTATGTTTATACTTTTTAATATCATTGTGGTTGTATTTTTTAATATATAATATTGTGTAACATTGAACATATAAGCATTTTTTTTTAATAAACATAAAATATTTTCTTAATAAAAAAATAAAAATGAATATATATATAGGTGATTAATTTTAATTAAAATTATTATAAGATATCAATAATCTCATTCTCTCTATGTTTCTTTAGTTTTATGGTAGTAAAATGAATATATATAGGTGGTTAATTTTAATTAAAAGTATTATAAGACATCAATAATCCTACTCTCTTGAATATGGATCAAGTGGAGTAGCAAGAAGGTATACATGGGAAAATGAAGGGTGTTATTGTTCGATCTCATTAATTGAAGAAATTAAGTCCAATGAATGGAGGTATTTACAGTGGAGAGGAGGGAACCAGATAGACATAACAATGATATTTTTTGTAGCCATGACAAGTATTTTTATTATATTTATTTTATATTCATATTTGTATTCATGATTTATTCATTAGTTTTGGTTCCATATATTCGAGTATAATTTATTGTTCTTCCTCAAAGCCCATAAACCACCCTATCGATCTGTCATTCTTGCATTCATTTGAATTTATTTTTCTTCCCTTGTTTTGAAATGATTTCCATTCCTTCCTCATCAAAATCTATAACTCGCCCTATCAATCAGTCATTCTTGCATTAATTTGACATGACTCTTCCTCCTCTATTCTGACCTGATTTCCATTCCCATTTTTTTTTAATCTATATAAACCTAGCTAAGTTATGAGCTCGAGTCCAAAAGTAATGGTATACCTAAAGAGACCAAACAAGAGACCCCTCTTTGATTCTTGTAGAATTAATTTATGAACAATAGCTCCATCGTTATTTCTAGTGTGTCTCCTCCTGTGCTTGATAATATTGTTAAATATTTATATTTAATTATTAATCCCTAATACCATTAATATTTTTATATACTATGTTTTTTAATTTTTTGATTTGTTTTTGGTAGACAATGCCACTAGACTCTTATTCTATTTTTCAATCACCCCTAGAAGTCCTTTTTGAAGTTGTGAAGTGAGTTTATTTGTGTCTATTCTCTATTTTCCACATTTTATATATTGCACGCTAGAAAACGTAACTTAATAAATCCGAAATTATAGATAACCATGATATTAAATATTTCACATTTTAAGTATAATTTTATCAAATATGTTGCAATGAACTATTCAGTGTAATATGAAAGTCGATTTATGAATCATATTAGTATAAGAGTAGGTGGCTTTGGGTAATTTGTGGGAGTTTCCAAAGGATCTAGATTCTTTTAAGTAGAAAGTTGTAAAACCCCACCTATGGCCAATAAATCTATTAAAAACCCTCGAGATGTGTCAAATGAGAGGTTCTCAAGGCTAGAAGAAGAGAATGTAGATATCAACCATAACATGAACCTCCTTATGCAAGATCTTGAAAACAAGTTGGGAGCTAATGAAGATGGATGTTCTAACTCAGAGGTCAAATTAGAGGGGAAATTAGGGGAGAAGGATGAACTGAAGAGGGAATATAAGAAAGAATGAGAAAAGGAACAACCTAGTTCATGTGTCACAAACCATTCATAGTCATTGTTAAAGATGGATACAAAGTTCTACATCAATCCATATAAGGTGAGATTGATGTTTTGAATTTAAATAACTGATTACAATAGTTAGATATTTATTTTAGTTTTCCCCACATAGAGGAAGGACATAAAATCTTAATTTAGCATCTAAAATTAGAGGGTCATGCCCAGAAATGATGGGAAATCCACACTTAAACCATGAAACTAGAGGGAGATCCTCTAGTTAATAAGTGGGAAGATTAAAAAAACATTATCAAGTACATTTATACCCTATCATGTATCTAGAGTACTATTGGATTCAATGGAATTACTTCAAGAAAATATGAGGGTTGAGTGTATAGGATTACATGAAATTTAAGAAGATGAAAATAATCTTGGGTATCTCTCCAAAGAATCGAGAAATGCTCCTCAAGTATTTGAGGGGTTTAAATAGATGTATACCTAAGTAAGACATTTTCAAATCCATCACAATGATGAGCCTTGTGTACAGGAAAAATACGTAGAGAACATGCACCAATAGAAAGGGAGATAAAGAGGTTCAAAGTAGAAGTATTAACATTAAGAATTATAGGAGGAGGAAAAGAAGTGGAAAATGGGGAAAGAAAAAAAGACAATAGCAATAGCACATCAATGAAAAGATCTAAACAACCACTAAAACCATTGTAACATTGAAGGTCATTTAGAGGAGAAGTGTTGGAAGTTGCATCTAGAGCTCAACTCAAACAACCAAAATAATGATACTAAGAATGAAAATATCATGGCCATAGATTCATGGAATCAGGTGGAAATAATCTCATATGTGGATGAGAACATTGTAAATTCAATAATGCAGAAGGGGATGAATTTAAGTATCCTTCAAAAATAAGAAGAGAAGTAAATGACCATACTCTTTCATATAAAGACACAAGTCAAGAAGATTAAAATTGATGGTCTATTGGACTCTTGATCATATGAAAATCTCATAGCAATAATTTTTCTTCTAAAATTGGGATTGAAGACTCATGAACATCCTAGCCCATAGACATTAGGATGTGTCAAAATGGAGGAAAAGTTAAATGTAAAAAAACCTACGCATAATCAAATTTACTATTATTAATAATTTTATAAATGAAGTAGAGTTAGATGTAGTTCCACTTAATGTATGTGGATTTATGTTTGGAAGTGCTTATATGTACATGTGGGATGTAATATTTGTGAAAATATCCATCTAGTACCACCTCATCAAGGATGGAAAATCCTTCAGAATCAACATGCATGAGGGAAACTTGAATTTTTTTTTGGTAAGTGCCAACTAGGCAAAGAAACTAATCAGATCTAGAGAGAAGTATGCTTTACTATTTTTAAGAGAAAATTACTCTGTAGAAGAGTAAGTGAGAGGAACATCATCCCTATAGAGGTCTATGAAAGAACAAAAAAAAAATTTGAAATAGTTGCTACATGCATACAAGGGTGTGCTTAAGAATCCTAAAGGGCTACCACTCAAGAGGGAAGTGGAGCATTAGATAAAAAATTTTCCAAACTCTCCATTACCAAACATTGGGTTGTACAGGTAATTATTTATAAATAGAAATGAGTTGAAGAATTAGTTTTAATAACCATAAAAATATGGTGTTATTCGACCAAGTACCTCACATGTGGGTCACCCATGATAATTATGCCTAATAAGGATGTGTGATCTAAATGGAAAGTGGCAGCCACCCAAGGTATTCATCCACCAATGGTATAATTTATCCACCCATGGAATTTACCCATGGTATTGTAAGTGGAATCCACCCATGGAATTTACCCATGCTATTTGTTATCTTTGATAACAACTAGGTTTGGCTATGTTGGTCTTAAGTAAGTTAGGTTAGGTCATTAGGGTGAAATAAGGTCATGAAGTTCATTAATTTTCAAAAAATTTACATATGTGGGGGTCTTAAAGGTCATCATCAAGGTGATAGGTGTCAAAAAAAATCCCAAAAATATCTCGTGCATAAGTTCAATTGGCCATTTCATGTAAATTTGGCACTTCTACATAATTTTGTAGCGAAATTAGTGTAAAATAGTCAGAATTCGCTATGAACTTGCCTAAAAACTCTTTTTTAAAAGAAATCAAAATTTTTGATATTTTTTCAGCATTTAATGCATTTCAAAGAGCATATGATTCATCAAAAGAGTTGAGGACTGTAATTGGGACACCTGTCGATGAAGATCATTAAGAAAAAGGATGGCATGGCTCCCAACACACCATTTTAGCCACCTCACCAATACACAACTCATCTTCAAATTCAAAATATAAGGACCTAAAATCTAGCATGAAAATTTTGCACCTAATCATGGTTGTTGACTCCTCAACATGTCAGTATGGTTTAATGGAGATGGTGTAAGAAGAATTGAAGAAAAATGGTTTTAAAAATTATTGTAATGGATGACCCTGCTACACCTTGAAAGATGGTAAGACATATTTTTTGGAAAATTTTGTCTTAGGATACTCTATCAAATAAGTTACAGAGCTGTGAGCATTTTTTTTGGAGGTAAAGAGTGAAAATTTCAAAATCTGGAAAAGTCAGGAAAGTGCATAGCGAGCTCCGGGCTTAAAGATGAGTTTTTGCTACGAACTCAATGTAGAATTTTTTGAGGTAAAATTTCCTAAATATATCATGAAAGGGGTGAATAACAACATTTTCTTACCTTATTTTACCTAATTAGGACCCTCCCATAGGTAAAAAAGTCAGAAAAAGTGTAGAAGGTGGTGAAACAAAAACGCTATGAACTTTCCTGAACTTTCCTGTACATGATTGTTTTAGAAGTAAACTTCAACTTCAATTTATGACCAAATTAAAAATAAATTTAAACATATGAAGGAGGTTTTTATTTAGAATATTCCCATATAGAAAAACCACTCTCATGTTTTGTAAATCAATCTGGGTTTGGAAATTATGCACTCATCTTTTAGGCCTATTTTTCAGAATTTTTGCGAACTAGATTTGTGCAAAAATTGTAAAATTCAACTTGGAAGAAGCATCCACATGGCATAATTACACATCAGTAGTGCAGTACACTAAAATTGGTTGCATTTTATAAGAGTTATGAAAGGTATTTATTGAACTATTTAATGAAAGAAGAGTCATTTTTGTGTTCAAACTCTGCCAAACTAAAAATATCCCTAGGAAGTCTCAAGTGATGTAATCGTATTTGAAATAGGTATCTGAGGTAGGAATTCTAAGCTAGCAAGGTGGAAAACCATTTGTATGAGTCCTAACTCTATAAGTGAAGTAATTTTAGAGTTAGAGAGGGGGTTATTGATGTTATGACCAATGCTGCTATTATAATCATTTTCTACTCAGTTAATATACAGTTGCAGAAAAAAAAATTTCATACCTGAGATTATTTTTAGGCTGTTATGTGTTTTTATCCTTTATATATTCAATTTTAATTAATATTACTTCTACATAATTACTTGGAATTCATAAATTATTATGCTCCAAATTCCTTTATGTATCTTGTTTGTTGTCAGAGTTATTTTTGTAAGAGCTCATATGCCTCAACTTCCATGAATGATATTTTTATGTAATTGAGTTTCATAATGAATCCATGCCCAATGGTAGGAATCACACATCTTTCACCTACAAAAAATCATTTAAATGACATGTGAGAGTTATTCATCTTCTTTTTAAGCTTCATTATTGAATATCATATATTTTCTTGAGATATCCCTCTCTAGTTCAAAGAGCTAACTGCCAACCCTAAGTGGTTTGAAATAGTTACATTAGATTGACTATTGAGAAACCCAATTAGTCTCAATTTGGTGATAACATTTTTGTGCATCTATCAGGAGCCTGAAGTGACATTTTCCTGAAAATTTGTGCTCAATCAGAACTACTGAACTCTTGAAGGTAGCAGGAGATCATACAATTCGAAGGTTTTACTTCTACCTTGGTGACTCCATTCTTAAAGAATTTAGAAATTCAAAGCTTCATGGTGACTCCACTACTTCAATATCAATATCTTGATGAAGTTACAAGATGAATTCTACTACAAGAATAAATCCTATGTATACTCCTATGGATAAGTCTCACATCTATGGTTTTCCAATCGTATGGCTCATGTTGATTGGTCAACCCATCTTCCCATTTTCAAATATGAAAAGAAATTTGATGTTGTTATGCATTTGGTTAAATTCCACATACATGTATGGAGACTGAGGGTTGAGCTTCCTGAAGATTGTCTCATCAAGATGTTTATGGTTACCCTAGAAGACAAAGCTAGATTATGGTATGAAGGGTTGAAATCAAGAAGCTTGTGTTCTCTTAAAGATTTCCATAGAATATTTTTTGAACATTATGGGAAGTCTCATCCTTTATCATCACTTTTTCAAGGATATTGTAATCTTTGGAACGTGTTTCAATCAATATATTAAAAGAATTCATGATGATGTATAATGGATGGATGATGAGGAGATATTAGAGGAACTTTATGAATTTTATTCACAAGCTAGATGTTATGAGGATTAAGAAATGTTCCAAAAAGAAAATGTCTCTTCTTTGCTTGAAGATAAAATACATCATAAATTTGACAGCTAAGTTATATCCCATGAAATTTGTGAAATTTTTCAACATATTTTCCAATATTTAGATGATAAAGAGGAAGATAAAGATGGTCAGTTACAAGGATCTTCACTTTTTTCATTTTCTGAACCTTTGAACGCTGAGGAACATGAAAATGGGCAGCAGCAAGAAAATTTTATGTGAAACATGTTTCTTTTCATCGTGAGGAGGAGGTTGATTCCTTGAGTCTACTTGAATTTTTTCATGAAGAAGCCCTAATAGACAATAATAAAAAACTTTTTGATCTACAAGTTATTGTCCCATAATGTCTTGTTGCAGATTTAAATGATCAAAAATATTTGTTTGTGCATAATTCTATGATTGCTTCTATTGAATATTTTTGGGAACGTTCAAAGTCTTATCCTGAAAATTATGTTACAAATCAAGCTATGAAATAGGTTATGGCTCTATGGGAGTGAGGGTTTGAAGCATATTCTATTTTCAAAGTTTTGCAACAATCTTCAGAAAATTTCATGCAAGTTGTATGAAATCCACAAAAAATTTAGAAGGTGAAAATAACTCATTTAAAAATATTTAATGTTAGCTCAAATGGGGTTTTTATAGAATTTTATTTTGTTTCTTGGCTTGAGATATTTGAGCAATTGAAGTTACACATTTCTGGAATGTTATGCGACCACTCGTACCATGAGTTTCAGGAATAATTTTCTCACACCACAAGTCATCAAATTTTAAGTGTATTATATCAATGGAAATATCTCTTCAATACCTCAAATGTGTCTTTCACAAAATTTTATTTCATCTCCTGTAGTAGAAGTTATCAGCAAAGTTGCAGCAAGAGCTCTATTGCTAGAAAAAAAAATTAATTTGAAAGAATCCTTTACAACATCTCATTGGATAGGAGAATATACCAGATAAGCCACCATATTGAGAAGCATCACAGTTATGGGTCAAACACAAAACCAAGGTTATGGTTCAACCATATACAAAACCCTTGTCATCGAAGTCCATATTCTAGGTCACACGCTGATAGTTTCATAGTTGGTCACAAGCATTACAAGGTATCTCTATCCATGGATATTCTTTGGCCATCATGGTTATGGGCCTTCCACAAACCTACGCTTCACCAAAGTCCATTTTATAGGCTGAAAAATTTTAGTATCATAGTTGGTCACAAGCATTACAAGGTATCTCTATCCTCGGATCTTTGTTCATCATGGTTATGGGTTAACCACACAAAATGCTTCTTATAGATGGCTCTTCATATTAAATAAAGTCTTCTCAGGAGGGAACTTCATGCAATGGGGACCATTGCTTCTTAAGGAGGGAGGAATTATCTGAATGGAAAGTGGCATCCACCAATGGTATTCATCTACCCATGGTATTGTAAGTGGCATCCACCCATGATATTCATCCACCCATAGTATTTATCCACCCATGGTATTATAAGTGGCATCCACCCATGGCATTCATTCACCCATGGTATTTACCCACTCATGGAATTTACATGTGATATTGTAATTAAAAAATGCTATAAGTAACTAGTCTCATTTTGTAAAATGACAGATTTTCCACCACAATTTAGCTTTTACAATTATTCTCTATTTAAAAAATAAAAAAATAAAGAAAAAAAAATATTTTTGGTTTTTTTTACTTTGTGTTCTCATCTTTTTTTTGGCATTTCAATTTTTTTTATACCTTGGGTGCCTCCCCCCAAGATTTGGATCAATGTGATTTGGTGGATGTGCATTGGTTACACCGTTTTAAACAAAATTATGTTAAAAAATGGTTACCCCTTACCCAGGATATATGATCTATTGTGCAACAAGATAAATACTTAAGAAAGCTAGACTTAAAATCAGGGTATCACGAGGTTTGAGTTAATGAAGAGGATACTTAGAAGACCACCTTCAAAACTAGACAACGTCTTTTGAGTGGTTAGTTATGATATTTGGCTTATGCGATGAACCAACTACATTCATGAAGTTAATGAGTGATATATTATGCAATTTTATAAGTTCATTTTTTATTATCTATTCACATTATTTACTAGTATACATTGCTACTAAATGGGATCACATCTCACATTTGATGTAGGTGCTAAAAACTTTAAAGAAGCACTATTGTTGGCACACCTCAAAAAGTGTGATTTTTCACAATATCCTTTGGTCTATTTTGGATATGTGATAGGTGGAGGAGAGTTGGAGATAGATCCTTCCAAGATGGAGGTCATCAAGAAGTGGTTAGTAAGGCTTATTAAATCTTTTTGAGGTTATTAGTTTTTTTGAGGCAGCATAGTACTTGAAGAAATTCATAGAATTGTTTTTAGTAGTAGCAACACCACTCCATACCATAATTTCAAGTGGAAAGAGTTTCCAGTGGGGAAAGAATCAGGGAAGATCCTTTGCAATGTTAAAGAGGAAGATCACTTAAGCATTGTTTCTAGCATTACTAAAATTACGGTATCCCTTCGAAGTGGAGACATATGCATGTGGGCATGATATGGGAGCACTATTGATGATAATTAATTAAATTGAAAAAATAAAAAATTCATACAAATGTAAAATAAAATTAAAACAATAACTCAACATACTAATACTAGAAATCTCTAATAAAAGAATAAAGCAATATAGATCTATTTTAACCTAGATATGTTATGCACTGATCAATTATGTTTTTATTTTATTGTAATCCCTCTCAATGCTTAATAAATATTGGACTAAAATATATCAATTCTAATATGCATATCAAACCCATTAACAAATCACTAGAAACCAGGTAGGTAACATACTAGCATTGTCACTACATTATGTCCCGCCTAAAAAAAGAATTTAAATTTGAATTTTGAATGGGAACAAACTTGACAAGTGGTGGAAGTTCCATGATAATAGCCTCAAACATATATGAAGTGATTTTATCATCATAAGCAACAACTATATGACTTAGAGTCCTCAATTAAATATATGAAAACTCAATTTTATCACCATAAGCAACAACTAGGTGATTCAGTGTCAACTTTGCCTTAATGCACATGACAACAAAACCAAAATAGGAGAGCTAGAAATAATAGAAAATTCCTAACATAGTGATCAAGAATGAATAGTTATTAAGTATGTTCATGAAATACTAAAATTTGGGATTTGAACATTTTTTCTTCTTATTCTTATCATGTATGCAAGTGATTATGATCATGAAAAGGAAAAACAATAAAAAGTGGTTTAAGGATACAATAACATTATTCTTGGGCTAAACATTAAGAAGGAATCATATAGAAGTGTATTTTCGCATAAACTAAACTCTTCTTATTAATTTGTGTGCTTTTATATTTAGCATCTAGTGCCTAACAATGCAATCTAAGATATTTCTATATTTTGTAACTAGAGATGCGAAAAATAGAATTGAGAATTTGTTCTTATTGTTTAAATCATGTCTACAAATTATTGTGGTCATATATGGAAATTATGTTTCCTTAAGTATTTAAATTCCATTGTTGCCTATTGCATTATATGAAATATGATGAATTAAAAATGAAATGAGTTATAGATGTTATGTCAAAATTTATAAGGTGATACACTAATAAAAATTCAATAAGTTGGGGTTGTCAATTGGAGATTCCCTATAGATTAGAGTTGTCGAAAAGCATAGTTTTTACATCTTTTCCATGGAAGGAGGAATACAATGTAGAGTGAGGTCATAAAAGAGAGAAGTTGTGCCCTAAATGGTAATGGACATGTGTAGCATGAAAATATATTTATATATGCCAAGGGCATGATCTGTAGGAGTCATATTCTAAATGGCATAATGCTCTAGAAAAAAATATAGTTGTTTGAAAAATACAAAGATGCAAGTTTGGAAATTAGTTTTTTCTAAGGACTACAATATTTTAACTGTAAATTTTCTCAACCTTTAGGATCATTTTTTTGATAAAATGTTAGTCATTAGATATTATACCAAAAAACCAAATAGGCATAGACAAAATATATCTAAAATTAGAAAGAAAAAGTAAAAACTTCTTTAAAAGCACACAAACTATTTAAACAAAAAACTTTACAAATATATAAATTCGAAATATAAGAATTAAAAGGAATATATTTTGAATGTAAATTTATAAATTAATTTTGGCGTTATCTATACCTTGAGTTGAAAATCATATTAAATTAGGGTAGAGTTTAACTTATAGATGAAATGAAACTTTGCACTGGAGTTTGGGGATTCAGTTTCAAAAAAAATTATGATTTTTTTTGTTTAAAATATATTTTTGAATGTATAAATAGATTCAACCCATGGGACACTAGAATTCTAAGTATGAAACAACTTAAACACAAGATTTTGAAGATCTTTATCAAATTTTAGTTAAAATTAACCAAAAACAATGAGAAAAAATCATTTTGATCTATTAATTAGAATACACATTAAATTAGTATTGAAAATAGGTAAAATAACTAATTTAAAAATGGGTAAAATAAAACATCATATTCAAAATTTTTGATTTTAAATTAAAACAAAATAAAACTTAAAAGGATTAATTCTGCTAGTAATGAAAATGATCAATTATATTGAATTCCTTAAGATAGAAATAGAGAAATATAACAATCATTGCTTCTCAGGTAAACATGCAATACTAGCATACCCATGAAATAGGGGAAGGGAACATCGAAGAGGAAGAGGTTAAATTTTTACTATGGTTAAACTTTTGATTATATGTAAATGTATTGAATGTAATTTTAACAATTCATTTAAAACAAGTGTTGCAATGCACCTTAGTGCCTCTCACTGAAGTTAGAAATTATGGTTTATAAAAAATAGCATAAAACATTATAACTTGCACTTGTAAATGCTAAGTTAATAGTATTTAATATGAAAATCCAATTCTATAGTCTTGATATGCAATAAAATAATAAATTGAGATGTCCACACATTTACAATTTTACTCATGCATAAATAATGGTGAGAAGTAACTCCTAATAAGTATATTTATTTACATCTTACTCCTATATTTTTTTTATGCAAATGATTGCTTAAATTATGGTGGGAAGTAATTGAGGGGTTCAGTTATGTGGTGACAAAATGCCAAGTGATCACTGATTTACCAATCTACTTGTTGTAAAAAAATATTGCTAAGGAAACTTTGTTCTCTAGAAGTGGAACTTATTGTAGGTTAGTTGAACACTTAGGGATAGAACACTGTCCAACTACATTTTTTTATTGCAGTATAAATTTCCGGGTAGGCCTTATCATAGAATTTTTTGCAAATACATGGAAAAACACCCAAAAGCTAACAAATGAGTAACTCGGTAAATACATTTCTAATGGATTTGCTTGTTTCCTTCCTTAATGTAGATCAGAAGACTTTACGAGAAAGTATAATAGTGGATATTCTCTAAAATAATTTCGCATGCCATACTACACAATTATTGTTTAAATATAAATTAGTAACATGTTTAGAAGCCCAACTATATTTAGATGACACTTTATCTCCATACATGATCTCGATTGTGGAGGTATTCTTACCATTTCCAATTTGAATTTGTTGGCAGTTCGACACAGTGGGTTAATGACTCTTCCATGTTTTTATATAAAATGTATTACATTAAACTAAAATTGATGCACATGGTGAGAATATGGTGGGAACATATTCTTTCAACATCTTTTACGATTATTGGAGAATATATTTAATCTGTCATTTGTGGACTTTCAGAAAGAGCATTGTATCTTTGAATGTTTGGGATGGCCAAGTATGGTTGTTTACAAGATTCTTTGAACATGTTTGTCTCTTCCATCATCTTCATCATTTATATTATTATGATGATGGTTTTACGTGTCGTATTTTGATACAGAGCATTCTATTCTTGAACATTTTGGATGGCCAAGTATGGTTGTAACAATTGATGTAGGTGTGTGTGTGTGTGTGTGTGTCTATATATATATATATATATATATATATATTTATGTATTTATTTATTTATTTTGTGTTTGATTTAGTGAATTAGATTTAGGTGGAGTTTTACGAGGGTTATTGGACTTTTAGGGTTATATTTTGTAGGTTAGTAAAGTTTCCAAACTTACTTTAGAAATACCAAACTTATATTTTGTAAGTTGGTAAAGTTTCAAAACTTTCTTAAATCATAGGTTAATTCGGCAAATCACAAATAGTTTAACAAACAAGAAATTATTAAATTTATTTTAATTTTAAAATTAATAAATATAATATAAATAAAAAAATAAAATTATTAAATCCATATATCGAAATAAAAAAAGTGATTGAAAATTATACATTTAACTTAAAGAATGTTTCACCTAGTATACAAAGCATTTTTTTAATTTTAGATTTATAATAAAATTAAAAGAACCAAATAATCTAAATAAAAGTTATATATTATTTAAATAAGAATATACTAGCACAACCACATTAGTAAAAACTAATGTGGTTGATATACGCCGATAGGCGTATATAAAATAGATTTACAACCACATTTACCAATGTGGTTGATATACGCCGATAGGCCTATATCCACTACCCATCACATTAATTTATATATCGATAAATAAATATTATATAGAATAAATTTATTATATTAACTTGAAAAATATATATTATATATTAATAAGAATAATAATATATTAAATATATAAATTATGATTAAAATCACAAAAAATATTATATATATATTAATAATATTATAAAAATATTAATAATATATATTAAAAATATTTATTAATATATTAAAAATATTAACTATATACATACTATAAATTAACTTGAAATATATATAATATATATTAATATAAAAAAAATATTAATAATATATAATAATTTAATATATCATACATGGCTATATTATTAATAAAGCAAAAGAACTAATAATATATTAATAATATATATTATATCATAGTTGGTTATATTATTAATAATATTATAATATTACTAATAATCATTATTAATAAATATTAGAATATTTATTTATAATGATTATTAGTAACATTATAATCTAATATTTTTTAATAATAATTATTAGTAATATTATAATATTATTTATATTACTAAATAAATATTAAAATATTATAATATTATGAATATTTATTATTAATAATGAATATTAATAATATTATAATATTACTAATAATCATTATTAATAAATATTTCAATATTTATTTATAATTATAATTAGTAATATTATAATATTATTAATATTACTAAATAAATATTAAAATATTATAATACTATTAATATATATTATTAATAATATATATTAATAATATTATAATATTAGATATAATCATTATTAATAAATATTTGAATATTTATTTATAATGAATATTAGTAATTTTATAATATTATTAATATATACAAAAATATATTATATATTTTCTATATTATAATAAGTATTAATAATATATATTAAAAATATTTATTAATATATTTTT
>JAXQQM020083422.1:0-26948 GCA_034641835.2 Pinus albicaulis
CTCACGTGGTAACCGTACCGTATTATATATATATAAACCCTAGCTTCCTCTTGATATCCGTAAATACTTCATGCAATCATGGCTTCAAGTTTATCCGCAATCCGCAAAGGAATCCAGAAACACTTGTATTCATTTGAAGCCGCCCGCATGAGCCTATATATAAACCGTTCCTTTTAATTGCCGACAGTATATTCCAAAATAGCCTCGTAGTTCCATTAACTCGATGAGGGTCGACATAGCATGGTTTTTGACAAGTGCAACATGACGTCTTAGTTAACCTTTTATCATTTACTTAAAAACATAAATATAATTTATTATGAAAACTCAACTAGTTACGCTTTTCAACACTCCCTCTTAACTAGTGAGGTATTCATACAGATACATGGTCACTTTCATACTGAATAATCTCATAAGAAGAATCGGATTGGTAATCGCATCTGTATAGCATCATATCAACTAGCATTGTCCTGGTGCAAGGCCTTGACTAACAACCCCGTCTCTCAATGAGACAATGGGCTACAATGCTGGCCAGACGCATGACTTATAGACACCTTCTTCATTGTATCTCCAAGGTACATACTCCACCCAGGTGTTCCCAAAGTATGACCTTCTTGGACTATTCTTCTCTTGGGTAGCTAGCCCTCAAAGAATATCGGTCTCCGACTACTCTTATCTTGAATGCCCTAACACATTCTCAAAGAGTATCGAATGCCAGATGATTATTCAATCCTCCATTTTGTCTTCTCAAGACCAGAATGATGTGCCTATCTCTCCCTCTCAACCACGGAGTACCTTATTCCATAAGGGAATGTACTCATTCCTATACAAGGAATGTACCTAAGCTCATTCGTAGGAATTACCAAGTTTCTTCCAAGTAAGAAACTTATCATCAGGCTCCCTCTTAACCAATGACCTCTTGTAGCAATGGTGAGACACACAGCTGCCCATGAATAGTTCCTGTCCTCGATGTCATGGATTTCGATGTTGAGGAATCTACAACTTTTAGCTTCATAGGGCATAGATCATCCATCACTTTCATCCTGAGTCATGTCAACTGTCAGAAAGTGATTCATCAAACTTCCTTATTTGGTCCACTATTGTGCCATGTTGCTTTCCTTCAAATCATCTTCCGGTATCATACATCCTTTCTCATGATTAGCAACCCTGCACAAATTCATCCAGATAAACATTTACATATGAGCCTTTTAAAACAAAAGTTACCTTAGTGATGATCTTTCACCATGACACCTTCTTGTAGACATCGACATCCTTCATACAGATTTACACATCCCCTAATGATATGTTTTTCTAAGGGTCTTCTTCTTTACCAGACTTTTTTCAGAGTCTACATATCCTTCCAGGAGATTTCCTAGTCACATATTCTTGGCCCCTGGATGATAACTGCCTCTTGACATGGTTTCATTTCATGATCTCTTCTTCTTTGCACATTCTTGATTTCTAGGAACATACAACTTTTCTATTTTCTTGTTCATATACATCTACCTCATATTCCATGAGGACATATTATGTTGATTTCATCTGTCCATGCATTGAGAGATACTCCTCCATAGATCATACTTCTAAGTACAGAAGTCCATTACCTACAACCATATGACATGACTTCACAAAATCTAATGTTAGCATATAAATATATACATACCTCATACCCTTTTTCCCTTGAGTCATCCTGTAGCAATTTCTCAATAATGAAGAGCTTCATTCTCTTGGCATGCTCCATCAAAATCCCAGAAATATGTTTCCATGATGATCTTTGCTCTTGATGACTGCTTTCCATTAGTGATGTTATCAGAGAGGTTTTCCTGGAGCTGATTCACTGAATTCTTCTATCGAGATACTTCTTAATGTACATAGAGAGACTATCTTAATCATAGTAGAGACCTTTTATTTCCTCTTTCCTTGATCTTCTTTTCTTCAGCTTCCTCCTTTATGGTAATATGAGATCTCTTTTCGTAATGTCTGAATCCTTTAACTTTCGACAATTTTTCCTCAACTTGTCTTCTTCTATATAGCATAGAAGCCGCAAGTTGTTGGATGAGATAACTTTCTTGTCCCATGGACATTTTTTACCTTGCTCATTAGCTAGAGTATTGATGATTATCTATTTATCATTTCTCCAGATCTCACAATTGAGATTCTATGAAAATATTCCTTCAATTTTATGTAAATCAAGTTTAAGTGATATGACCTTCTTTACTGCATCTTCAAAGAATATTTCTTTCAGCTTATCATATATTTCCTTGAGGTCTCCAATCCAACTATATGATGGGATCTTTCATATGAATCCTCTTCATGTATCACTATTCATAGGAGACCCTTTTCCATGACTTCACTTTCTTCGACGATTATGTCTATCCTTCTTTTTCATGCAAGAAGTTTTGATGAGCCAACCAGATTATGGATCTTCTTGCAAACACGAAGTCATTTTACCAAATTTGATTATAGAATTAAAGATACTTACTTGACAAGTGAAGATGAAATCTTCAGCTTGATCACTTTGATGGTGGTTGAAGAAGATGTATTGGTGCTTTCTCGGATGATCTTCTTCAAGGATAACGATGAGATCCTTGCTGCAATGATAGGGAACTTACCTTATTGCCTTCAAGATACTTTGACTTCTTTGAATGAATGTAGATCAGAAATGATCCTCTATACTTTGGGATGCCTAGCCTTGTAGATCTCTTCTAGACTCAAAATTGAGATCGTATCATGATTCCATTTTATGATTAGATCTCTTTTATTACTGCACCAAGACAGATGTATACTTTATTTTTCCTTCTTCTTATATTCTTAATTTCTATCATTACTGTCATTGTCTAGTGTCATCCTAATTACCAAGGGTGTAACATCATCATTATAATTACAGAGATAGCAACGAGATCCAAAATTGTAGCAGTACCAAAGTCATGTGACACTCAGTAGAATTCTGTAATATCACCGAACCATACTGCTATACCACTGAGTTATTATGTCATTGAAAACCAAACTCTTAAAAGGATCTGATTCCATTGGAGCTTTGTCATATATATACTGTCCATAATACAGTGATATATTTCTAAGGAGACTGAGATTGTCTTCACTGTGATCCGCACTATTTGTGCCAAGAATATCATTACCATTCTTCCGATTTGAGATTCTATGATTAGCCCGAGACTACATATGGTGATCCGAACTGTGGTCTGTGTCTTTGTTCTATGATCTCTTCCAAAAAACTCAAAGAAGCTGAACTTTGTGAACTGTTCCAAACATCCGATTTTATCTTTGTCTTATCCATACAAAACAGAGATCTCACCGAACAATTATCTACACATCATCACCGAAATTTCAGAGGAGATTCGAACCTGTGAACTTATGTGATCCAAGTTGCATTGAGATCGCCTAGATCGTGTGATGTTTTGACCGAGCTCCTTTTGGAGTGCCTTTTAGATGAACTGTTGACTGTGATCTAATCCTTAAGTGCCTCTTAGGTGACCTTCTTTGACTCTGACCTTAGCTATGATACCATGTTGTAAATTCAGCAATGCAAATTTTTACTTAATTCTCTTCTCAATAACCTGCTTGTGTTATTTGTCTTCCGCACTTTTGTTCTTCTTTATATGTACGCATTGAAGTTTGCTGGAATTTCCACGCTCTCTTTGTATATATATTTATGCTGTCCTAGCTGTGGTATCCATACTTATTTTATATATATATATATATATATATATATATATATATATGCTGTTCCTGTTGTGATATCCGCATACGCTGTCTCTGTGGTATCCGCACTGTATTATATATATAAACTCGGTCTTTGCTGTGGTAACCGCTCTGTGATATCCACACTGTATTATATATATAAACCCGGTCTCTTCTTGATATCCACAAATACTCTCTGCAATATTTTCAATCTGCAAAGGAATCCACAAACGCTTGTATTCATTTGAAGCTGCCCACACGAGCCTATATATAAAGGCTGTTCCTTTTAATTTAAGCCGACAGGTATATTCCAGTAGCCAAGTTCCATTAACTCGATGAGGGCCAACATAGCATGGTTTTTGGCAAGTGCAACATGACGTCTTAGTTAACCTTTTATCATTTACTTAAAAAAATAAATATAATTTATTATGAAAACCTAACCTAGTTAACTTTTTCAACATATATGCCTAGAATAAAGGGTCTTTAGCACCAAATTTGATGTGACATACTACTGTATTATTAGTGAAATACTTTCTCCAAGATGATGACATGAAGGAGAGTGATTACTCAGTTTATAATTATTGGCTTTGAGTTTATTTTATGCATAAAATGGGTTTCGATCCTCTTGAAACAACACATAACATAAATTTATGAAACAACACATAATTCAAATATTTTGGAGTGATTCTAGAGCATGTAAAGTGTGCTCAGAACTTTGATATATATCCCAAGAAGTTTGGTCTAGAGAGAGATTATTTTCCACCTATTCGAATTCTTCTAATGGATATTAGACTAGGACTTTCATTGTTTTGCCTTAGGTTACCAAATTATCCTTTCGGTCCTCTAGAACAAAAAACATCTCTGCCATTTGTGCTAGTGTATGTGCCCAAAATAATTGAGCCTTAAGCATATATAATGTTATTTCCCCATCCAAAAAAATCCCATGGAGGTCTCATCTATATGTAAAATAGATAAGTCTAGCAATCTAACCCCTCACAAAAAAAATTATTTTCTAATTTCCTAAAATTAGTGTGTGTCCAGACTCCAGAACATAGATACTGTGTTTATTACAAGCACAACACTCTTTACGATTTGTATCATAGCCTATACAATGCATCAGGGATATAATAATGGATCCATCTTTGGATCTTTGAAAATTTAATTCAAATTTCAAAGTATCATCTCATAGTGAGACATGGTATACATTACTTGCATAGGCCTACAAAACCAAGATTTTAACACTTTCCATCACTGGTGAGTTTTTTTGGGAACAAGAGTTTATGTTTTTTAGCGTAACCTTTACACGGGATAAAGGGTATGATAACGGATCCATCTCTGTCTCTCTGAAAATTCAGTTCAAAGTAACTTTTCATAGTGAAGCAGGGCATACATTTAATTGTATAGGGGATGTTGAATATTGCAACAAGAAACAATGAAAGAGGCATTCAGAAACATCATCCTTGATCCTAGTGAAAAATAAGCACCTAAACTAGGTGGGGCCCACACATGCTTTTTTTAGGTGTATGTCTATTTTTAGAATGGTGAGCATATTCTAAAATTAGCAGGACGCTGATTCTCGATGGTTGAGCAAATTCTATCTTTGGATGAATTTCTATTTTTAGAAGATGGGCAAATTCTATTAATAGATCTCTAATCTAAAAAAAGAATGCATGTCGATTATTATTAGCCCTTAATAATAATTAGACAATAAACAATAACTTATTCTCTTGGAGCACTTTATTTCAGTGAACATATGTGGCACATTAGTGGGCTGAAGGAATTACGCAATTCCTAGGGTGGTTGGGGATTCATGCATGGAGGACTTAGTTATAACTAATTGTGGCAAGTTGTAACAGAGTTGGAAGAGTATTTATGTGAGTTGTTATTTATTTTAACTCAGTTCAGTGAGTTAAACTCAGTTGTGCTAGTTGTAACTGAACATACACTAGCGAAAGATGAGTGGATTAATTAGTTAATTAATTCACAAGTAGTGTCTTACTTGCAACTGAACAAATACAACAATCAACTACTTGCATGTCAGATCCAGTGGAGACCCAGTGGAGAGATAGGTGAAAGGGTGAGATGGACTATCTGTTGTGACTATAGTGGAGAATTCAATGCATCCACACATACATTGGAGATGCCTATGAGTATTGCACAGTCAAGGCAAGGTAAGGTCGAATTCATTCAGGGTTCTTCTTTAGCAGGGATTGCGCAGTGGAGGCAGGCTGTCAGGAGGCAAGAAATTGGTGCATGGAGGTGCAAATTTCTGCAAGACAGTGTGAGACGATTGTATATTGTACTGAGAGCTCTTAGAGCTAGAGCTTTGTATGAGATTGTTTCATGATCCATGATATACATTATATATGATAGTTGGGGTTTTTAACTTTAAGCTTTCCCAGTAAAAACATCTTGTTATGTGCAATTGATTTTTCTTCATGTGTTTGCAATTCGAGATTTAATTTCCGTAAAGAATTAAGTAGAAGGATTCTGTATTTAACATAAGGATTAAATTGTTAGATCATGATAATATGGTAATATACATGCATATTGTATAATTTCTTCATGGTATCAGAGCTGAAGAGATTGCAATAGTGAAGTAGTGCTGGTTTTTTTTTGTTGGTGGAAACAATTCGAAATTGCTGCAAGAATTTATTGGTGCGATAGTTGAGTATTGTGGTTGGAGTTTGCACTCGAGGGAAGATAGAACTACATAGCCTAGAAGGACAAGATGGAGGCGGTGCTTGAAGATAATGGCTTGAAGGAATTCATCAAGAGAGATGTTCCTAAGCCCACTTCGACAAATGTTGCAGTACTTGACGCATGGAAAATGAAAGTAGCAAGGGCGAGGAGGATTCTGTTGGAAGGTGTGAAAGACCATATTGTGTCAAGCCTTCATGGGAAAGCCACTCCATATGCTATGTGGAATTCTTTGACAGATATTTTCCAAAGCAACAACGACCATAGGAAATTGGCGCTGAAGGATAAACTCAGAAAAATCAAGATGGAGAAGAACGACACTATTCCGGTATACTTGACAAAGTTTGTCCAATGCAGGGATGAGCTTGGGAGTGTAGGAGTCAGTGTTGCAAATGGTGATTTGGTGAGCTTGGTTCTCCTTGGACTTCCAAAGAGTTGGCATAGTTATGAAGACTCTGTCAGTTGACGGGAAAAACTGCCGGATTGGGAGCGACTTTGGTCGGATCTAGTGCAGGAGGAGATAAGGTGGAACACCAGGGATGAATCTTCATCAAAGCATGATAATGAAGAGGACTGTGCTTTGGCTTCCAAGGTGAAGAAGAAGAAGGGGAAGAAATTCCATTCTATATCTGAGGTCGGTGAAGATGGAAAGGAGCACAACATGTCCAAAGTGAAGTGTTTTCACTGTCACGAGTTTGGACATATTGCCACAAATCGTCCACATAAGAAGAAGAACAAGGTGGCTACTGGAGCTGCAGTTGGTGAGGCCCTTGCATCGCAATTTGAGCTTGAATTTTCATTGATCGCATGCATGGTGTCTAGTGCATTGGGATCGGGGTGGTACTTTGATAGTGGTGCTTCCTTTCACATGACGGGAGATGAGAAAATTTTCAGTGACTTGGTGGAGAAAGATCTCTAGATGCATGTTGAGTTGGGCGACGATGAGTGATACCGTGCGATCGACATTGGTACCATTACCTTTCAGAGGGAGTCAGGGAAACTCCTTCTTTTAAGAGATGTTGTGCATGTTCCAGGTTTAAAGAAAAATTTAATCTCAGTCGCAATGTTAGAGGATAGAGGCTATGATGTTGTCTTTAGTGAAAGAAAAGTTTTCCTGTGACACAAAGCAACAGGGAAAGCCAAGAAGATTGGGATTCGAGTTAAGAATATCTATAGACTTGAAGTAGATGTGATTTCTACTAAGCTTCCTACTGTTGGGAAGTGTGAGAAATCCATGCAATTGACGCTTGAGAGGGAGCAGGATTTGCATGCAAGTAAGAGTGAACCTCGGGATGTGGAGCAGCCACAAGACGAGGATCATGGAGTGGGAGCAACCACTCATGCAAAGAAATTTCGTGCCATATGGGCAGAGGGAATGCATGCGGCTATACCACCAGGTAATAGGTGGGGCAACATGCACAAGTAATCCCAAGAAGAGATTTATGGGCATGATTCATTGAGATGGTGTGGATCTCATTAATCGAACCTAGCTATGAGGTGCCCACAGAGCAACAGTAGCATGATCAGTTGGATTGATGCAGTCAAATCAAAGTGACAGTGTCGGATACTGGAGCGCGGATCAGAGTTGACAACAAGTGCAGAGTGCATGGGTGCAGAGTTCAACAACGCAGTAGTTCCTGAAGACATGTGCAATAGCTAGCAGAAGTCAAAGGACTTTGATGACAGATGCATTATACTGATTGAGTTGTTTGGAGGCTATTCAGTTTCATAATTTTTGCATAAAAGAATTGCAGGGCGGCTGCATGGAGTTGCAAGGCGCATGAAAAGACAATCCTTTCTTGTTGAGAGGGAGTGTTGAATATTGCAACAAGAAAAAAATAAAGAGGCATCCAGAAACATCATCCTCGATCCTAGTGAAAAATAAGCACCTAAACTAGGTGGGGCCCACACAGGCTATTTTTAGGTGTATGTCTATTTTTAGAATGGTGGGCATATTCTAAAATTGGCAAGATGCTGATTCTAGATGGTTGAGCAAATTCTATCTTTGGATGAATTTCTATTTTTAGAAGATGGGCAAAGTCTGTTTATAGATCGCTAATCTAAAAATAGAATGCATGTCGATTATTACTAGCCCTTAATAATAATTAGACAATAAATAGTAACTTATTCTCTTGGAGCACTTTATTTCAGTGAACAGATGTGGCACATCAGTGGGCTGAAGGAATTACGCAATTCCTACGGTGATTGGTGATTCATGCATGGAGGACTTAGTTATAACTGATTGTGGCAAGTTGTAACAGAGTTGTAAGAGTAGTTATGTGAGTTGTTATTTAGTTTAACTCAATTCAGTGAGTTAAACTCAATAGTGCTAGTTGTAACTGAATATACACTAGTGAAAGAAGAGTGAATTAGTTAGTTAATTAATTTCCAAGTAGTGTCTTACTTGCAACTGAACAAATACAACAATTAACTACTTTCATGCTAGATCTAGTGGAGACCCAGTGGAGAGATAGGTGAAAGGGTGAGATGGACTATCTGTTGTGACTATAGTGGAGCATTCAATGCATCCACACACACATTAGAGATGCCTATGAGTATTGTGCAGTCAAGGCAAGGTAAGGTCGAATTCATTCAGGGTTCTTCTTCAACAGGGATTGCGCAGTGGAGGCAGACTGTCAGGAGGCAAGAAATTGGTGCATGGAGGTGCAAATTTCTGCAAGACATTGTGAGACGATTGTATATTATACTGAGAGCTCTTGGAGCTAGAGCTTTGTATGAGATTGTTTCACGATCCATGATATACATAATATATGATAGTTGGGGTTTTTAGCTTTAAGCCTTCCCGGTAAAAACATCTTGTTATGTGCGATTAATTTTTCTTCATGTGTTTGCAATTGGCGATTTAATTTCCGAAAAGAATTAAGTAGAAGGATTATGTATTTAACATAAGGATTAAATTGTTAGATCAAGAGAATCCGGTAATATACATGCATATTATATAATTTCTACAGGCTAGAAATCCAAAATGTTGATACTTTCCATCACTGGAGAGGTTTGTCAGGAAGAGAAGTTTCAGTATAACGTTTTGAGAATCACTTTACCTCGCGAAAAGAGAAATCGTTTGCATCTTTGATCTGAAAATGGAGTGGACTGATTATAATTTTGTCCTGTAAGTTCTCATGGTTATGTATCTTTAAATGCAATTCAAAATGAATGCTTTCTATTGACTTTATTAAAGATTATTTTATAAAGAATATAAAGCTATTTTGTTGTAGATTTGTTCCAGGGTGATAGACCTTAAAACCCATACAGAAAAAATAAGAAGCCCATACTTATGTCATAAAGGGGCGAAAACACTCAGTGATAGCAGGGTGCGATAGAGACAACATAGAGTTTCATGGTTTCAAACTTAGAATTAAATTTTACACATAAGTGAATTTGGGTCTCTATTAGTTGAATGTGTCCAAATGTGATCACATTTTTTATGCTTTGACCGTCCAGGTGGTGTGAAAATGCACTGGAAGCAACTTATTCCCCTTAAAGCCATACAATTCCCGTTTGAGGTGTTGGCGATGAAGTTGCACCAACTAAAGATTCTCAACCTGGTTTACTAGGGATAGTCTGGGACACCTTGGATATGCCGTGTTTACATGATGTTAATATACGTTGAATGCATTTTGTTTAGGAATTGATATTATCATGTTGTAAATCTTTGTACATTTTTCATTTGAAATGTGAAAATCCTAAATTGAAATTCCTAGAAAAATACTCGGTGCGGCCATAGAGTGAAGTTAATTGTTTGTTTGAAATCTTTGTATGCAAGAAATATGAGCTATATTAATATTCAGATTCTTGATCAAGGTGCTGTTGGGATATTGTCACTCATTAATTGTGGCTAACCTTAGGAATTATATTTTCTGGAGTGAATCTTTTATTGCAGTTGCTATTGGAATTAGGACTGCTTTTGTGATAACTAAATTGTTCAATCATAGAACTAATCATGTGATTGGGGATATCAATCGATGGTTATGAGATGAAGCCTTGGTAAGTTTTTCTTTGGTAGAAGATGCCCCCATTGTTGAATGATGGTATAGTCTATTGAACAATGAACTCTCTTTAAGTATATGTATCTAGGGGTACTACAAAGCATTAGTCAACGAGATTGAGGTGTAGTCCCCATGCTCCCATTGGACTTAGTTAGACTAGGTATTATAATTGTAATTGTTTTTTCAATTTCATCCTATATATTTCATGGGGGGCTTGGTCACATGTGATCTCCCACCTAAATATGTATTTTATAATTATAACCTTAGGAGACTTGGTTAAAGATGATCACTCTACACCAATGTTGTACCTATATAAATAGATATTCCAATGAAGAGTGTACCATAGGTGCACCTTGAAACAATCTCCTCTTTACTTGCATGCTCGGTTTCTTGGGTTTGTCTCTTTCTTATATGCAATTATTCACATTGCCAATGTGTGCCCGTACCAATATCAGGGTCTCTTTAGCGCTTTGATATTTCAAACTTATTAGGAGTTTTCTTGCTTGGAATTCTCCTTGAGCTTCCCCCTCCAAGTGGTTAGAGCAATTTCTAGGCTTTTTGATACAACCAATTATTATATTCAGGCCATTAACAACATGCGTCATATTTTTACTCAGGTTTCCCTCGTCCTTTTTTGCATATCCACTTTTTTTTTTTTTTTTTTAAACTATTGTTTTTATTTGCAATTGGTGTAATCATTGGTTCTTTTGGCCTATTATATGTTTTTTTGATACATACTATTGGTTTTTTGTCCATTTCACTTAATAAACCTATAGAAAGGGTCCATTCTATTGATTAAACAAGTGTAAAGATACCATTCCATTGATTTACCCTGCAAAGGGTCCATTTCGCTGATCAAATCCATTAGATGATTTAACGCTTGCAATTTATTTTGCCCATACCTGTTATGTGCATGTAATCTCAAATCATTGGCCCAACTAGCAATGCGGGCCACTTGGTGTCTTAGTGTAAGAACACTCTTAAAAATCCTTAGCTCCTCGTTAAGCTCATGAAATATTACTTGCAATGATTCCAAATTGTTTTGACAATTGTTCATGTAGGAAAATTAAAGGAATTTGCACCTATGATTAAATCATAAATCATTAGGGACTTAGATGTTGTGTATATGTGAATTTGTTTCTAGCCTATGATTGACAACTAACTCATAAGGAGCTTCTCCTTCGTTTGTCCTTGCAAGCCATTTAGTCACTAAAACCGTCCTTGGAGCATGGCTGTTAATTAGCCCAAGTCCTCCATCTTCTCTATGGAGGGTGTAAATGTCACTAGTAACTGAATAGTTGCCTTTCTCCTCACTTTTATCATGGAAATTATAGAGGATATGTTTCAACTTCTTATAACCAATTCATCAAGGGAAAGATAAGTAAAAGAATCACTAGTAACTGACTAGTTTCCTTCCTCCTCACTTTTATCATGGAAAATGATAGAGGATATGTTTCAACTTCTTATAACCAATTCTTTACAACTTAAGGGAGAGGTGTTTTGCAAAGGATGATTAAAGTTATTTTAATACTTTGTTGTTTTGTTTAAAGCTTTCAAGTGTTCATTAGGTGATTTGGAGATTTAATTTAGTGGAATTTTTTTATATATTTTACATTTGAATGATGTTCTTTGTTTTATAGATGATGAATCGTGATGTTATTGTTTTTTGTATAATTATTTGTTTTTTATTTTCGGCTAGGGCCTTGGCAAAACATTTTAATAAAAATTTTCTTAATGGTTTTTGTGAACATTACACTTATTTTACTTTGAAAGCTACTTAAAAACCTAGTAATTCTCAACTCTTGGAAACTATTGATGCAGGTTTCTAGATCGATTTGAAATTTTACTTCTGGAATATTTAGTGAGATGTCAAAAGCTAATCTTGGGAAGAAACTATCAAGGCAAATGGATGTATTATCATACTTTAAAAAGCCATAATCCAAGAATACACATTCTCTTCATGCTTCAAGATCCTTTGAACAATCTGTTACTGAGAGAGATGTTAACTCTTGTGAAAATGCATCTGATATCCATATGATGGATGAAAGAACAGGTTCCTCAAGTGATCAGGGTGAGATAAATGCAGTTTCAACCGAATTAGAGATGAAAATGTTAAATATTTTTCCTTGGAAGGTGACACAAACCATTCAAGGAAAAGGAAAATAGGCCAGTGGACCGTAGGGAGAAAATTCCAAGATGATTGGGTCTCAAGTTTTCCATTTATTGAAGAAATACCTCCTACAAATAAGGATTTACGAGAAGTTAGATGTATTGCATGTAGTTGGAAAAGTTGCAAGGTAGTGAAATTTCAGATGAAGCTAGATATAGTACAAAAGCATGCAGGAAAGGTGTATGAAAAGAAAATTGTAAAATGTGTTTGACCGTACTTTGTCAACTACCCCATAGCAATACACCCCCATTTTTTCAAATGGGATTCATCATGTTCGATGTGGTCGTGCCATTCAGATTCCATCATCAATCGTCAGACGACATTTTGTTATAAATGATGTAAACCCATTCTGCATGTAATGATGTAAATGATCTAAGTAAGACCGTCAATGTATGTAACAACCTAGGTAAGCCTAGTATGTTGTTGATGATTTCCATCCTAGGAGGTTTTTTGTCTCACTGATTCACGAAAGTGATCGGCAGAGTTTTTCCCTCCAGCCTCACCGTAAAGCTAGGGTGGATTTTGTCATCAGCATGCTAAGTGAGTCCTAGTGTTTCTATCGAGTCCTTGTAAAAGTAGTTTGAACTACTTGGTCTACTAGATCATATTTTGAGTCGCATAATTGGGTATTTATTTGAGGGTCTATACGAATGGGTATTCCCCCTTCATGTATGTAAATGTATTATCTCATGTAAAAGAGGGTTGGAAAAATAATTATAATCCCCTCTTAGTCAATTAATTAAATTTTCTGGTCAATTAATTAATAAAATCCTGAACCAGAAATTTAATTAATTTAGGGTCCTAAATTAGGATTAAATCTTTAAAGGCAAAATTTGTTGGTCCTTGGAAAATGATTTTGATAGCCCCAGGCCAAGGGAATATTGAGAATTTTAAGAAATATTGGACCCTTGGGCCTTGGTGGTTAAGTCAAGGTCAAAATTTTGGGGTAATTAACTCAAAAATAATATTTTGAGTTAATTAAAATTGAATTAAATGATAAATTCGTTTTTTCCCCAAAATTTTAATTTCAACGCTCCGGATTAAAAGATAATTAAATCTTTTGGATGGTTGAGATTATTTTGACGAGGATCATCCAAACTAGCCGTTAGAGATCTTGTCCTATAAATTTTGAGGTCTTTTTCATTTTTGAGTCATCCGATCTCAGAATCGTGCACTTGCTCTTAGAAGCTCTTGTAAACTTTTTGAGGAATAAAGCTAAAGACTTTGGGGTTACAAATCTGGATGTTCCTTTTCAGATCTATGTGGTGAATTGTCTCTAAACTCTGCTACTTGGTTTCTTGCATTTTATGGTTGATGGCCTTCATGGATTAATCTGCATATAGGTATCTTATGCAGTTTTCTGGGTTTATAAAATAACATTCTGATTTTTCTGCAAAGGTCTCATGTTGTTTTCTTAAATCTCTATCGATCTAAGATTCAGATCTAAGTGTGTAGGGAAATTTTTTTTAAGATTGGGCGTCTGGGGAAGTCTTCGGTTGGACCAGCCGACTCCCAATAAACATAAATCTGATCAGCTCTTTATTTGTTAAATTTTGGGTCTATCTTACGATATTTGTGATTTTGCAGGGTTTCGAAGGCTTGTGCCTCTCACTAAAATTTTAAAATCTCTGAAAATTGTGCTAAAACGGATTTAAATCTGACCTTGAGGGTTTTAAATTTGTAAACTAGCTTGTATATTTGTAAATTTTTCAAGATTGTTAGGGTTTAATCATTAAAATTGGCGTGAGTGTCTTCAAATCTGGCTGTCTTTGCAGGTTACAGGTTCAAATCGGAAATTTTTTTTAGGTCTAAGGCAGATCTAGCCTCCAAAGGCCAGATCTGGCCTCAGAACCCCCACTGTGGGCAAATCTGGGTGTTATTTTTTAAGGAGCATTATAAATCTGAGCGTCATTTGATTAAATCAGTGTATGAAATCAGGGTTTCAAGAAGAAAGTTTAAATTTTTGCTGGACGTCTTGGGTCATTCCCTCCATAAACGCTGCCATACTTGTCTATTCAACCCTTGAATCCCCCAGCCATCGATTTCCTTTTTTCCATCCCATTTCTGAGCAGCTCCCATCATTAAATCTGCTCTTCCTTGAGATTCCTTTCCTCTGTCTGCTCAATCCGCCTAACGAAAACCTTCATTCCTCTCGTTCCCTTTACTTTCCCCTGTCCTCAACATTGCACCATTCCTCGCTGCGTTATTTGCTCCTGCACTCACCCGTTCGACCTCATTGCCCTCACTCGAGCACCGTCCTCTTTCCTTTCGCCCTGCCGTTGGTTTTGCTGCAGCCGTCCTCAAACTCGGCGTCCATTCTCCACTGCATCGACCTCGCCCTTCTTCAAGCTGCCGTCCAGACCCACGTCCAAATCGACCTGCATTCAAAAAAGAGGAACGCACACACAAAAAAATAAAATTTGAATGGATTTGCGTTAATGATATTTCATGAATCGGATTTGTTTGACAGCGTTATCTTATTTGTATAGTTAATCGTAGATTTAAGTATAGGTGTGTTTCAATTTTATTTTAGTTTGACAGCGTTCGAGTTTCATTTTAATAATTCGACTTAATATTCTTTGTTTAGATTTTGCATGTAATTTGTATTTTTTTCATTTAGATTTAGTTAGCATTAACTTTATATAAGTTCGATTTACTTAGTTTTTAATTTTAGTATAGATTTTAACTTAGTCATTATTTTAGTTTAGTTTTGATATTTGTTAGTTAGTTGTTTTAATTTTAATTTGGTCTTAGTTTAGTTTTAAATTAGTTAGATTTTAGATTTAATTAGATTTTAACTTTTATTTTATTTTAGAACTTTTCTTTAGATTTAGATTTAGACATAAAAAATATAAAAATATAAAAATTCAAAAAAAATAAAAATAAAATAAAATACAAAAATATAAAAATTTTCAAATTTTCTATGGTCAACTGAGCCTTAAAATTTGTATCTAAGTTTGGCTGTGGATAGTTTCTTTTTTTCGAACTGGATTAAGATTGGAGTATTTTTTGTTTTCGGAAATCCTTCAAGTATCTGGCATTTTCATTCATGGTTGTAGCATTCTCAAGAAAATATCATTGATCAATCGTGTTTTAATAAGCAGCAGTTAGTCATCATTACTGGTTTATAATCGCATAACGGGATTCTGTTTGACTCCATAAGGCACTGGTCTCTAACGTGAAATCTAATCTAGATCTGTAAAATCCTGTTAATTTTATCAAGTATTTGATGTTTTAGCCGTGTCTCCTGGATTTATCCTTCATTTTCTAATAGGGTCTACCTCCCTTAGCCTGCAAGGAGACAGCTTAAAGAGAGAGGTTGGGGATAGAGGTGATGTACCTCAACTGGAGATTTATTGTTTTAAGTGTCTGGACAACATGCATAACAAATGGTAAAGAGAAATCTATTGTCGGATGGAAATCTATTGTGCCAAACTTTCCATCTTCTCATTGGTCCATAACTAGTGGTTGGGAATGGGCAAGATATCTAGCTCAAGTAGAAATTGATGATTTGAAACAGGAGATTGAAAATGCTAGGTTTTTGGCATTGTCTTTGGATGAGGTTACAACTATTGATAATACTTCATGGATTTGCATGAGCATTTATATGGTTAATGACCATATTAGGCATTCCTATCTACTTGGGATTAAAAAGATGAGAGAGACTTCTACAACTGGAAATATTTATGAACTTGTTCTTAATAGTTTGAAGGAAAGTGGTATGGATCATTTAATGATTGCAAAAAAGTTGGTATGTGTTGGAGAAGATGGAGCATCGGTAATGCAAGGACAAAGGAATGGTCTTTGTGTTAGACTACAACTATCAGCTTCACCATATATGCTTAATATTCATTGTATGGCTCATAGGATGAATCTTGCATTTAAAATAGTAAGCAAGTTTCCATCAGTTTCAAAAGTTGAAGATCTTGTATGTGAGACTCATGCATACTTTTCTCGTAGTCCCAAACAATATTTAGAGTTTCAACAATTTGCAGATGGTGTTACGGATGGAAAAAAACTATTGAAAGATGTTGACACAAGATGGATCTCATTAAATGGACCAGCTCAAAGACTATTTAGTGAGTTCAAATCTTTGGTAGGGTGAAAAGAATAAAATGGTCAAAAAAGTGAAAGAAATGAACCCCAAACAAAAATAGACTAGGAAAGTGTGCAAATCTAAATGCCACTACTATTTCATCTTTTTGTAATAAACGGTTTTTAATCTGAGCCCTTGGATGTAATAAGTGTAGACTTAGATAGGTTTTCCATGTAAAATAAAAAGAAGATTGATAAGGGTTTGCCAGTCTAAGTGCACCCTAATAAAGAAGAGAAAATGGTAGAGTAAGTAGGTAGGGTAGGTAGATGTTGTTGCAGAATTACATGTGATGAATGATGGTTCCAAATGTGTTCAATTTTACTTTCATCACAAGTGCAAAGGCAGATACTACATTGGAAAAAGTTCACAGCAAAGCAAAGTCAAGATTATTAACATCCCCTCTCATTTTCCCTAAACATTTCACTAATTTCCCTAAGCACTAAGGTATTTGAAGATTAAAGGGGCTCAAGGCATTTCCTTGACTTTTGGAGGGACCAGACTCTCGGCCCAATAATTGAAAAGACCTAAGTACTTGAAGTTATCAATTATCACATTCATTCATCTTTTCCTAAGTAAAATCCCATTTTACTTAGGAAAATCCTTTAATATTTCATGATAAGCCCTCAAAATCACTTTTTATTCTAAGTCTAAGTGATGAAAGTATAATAATGATATTTACTTTTGAATTCTCACTTTCTTGGTTATATTTAAGTATTTTGAGTTTACATTGTCCCGTGTCATATTAACTCTAATTTATATATTAACTCCTTATGAAATCACCTTTTCCTATGTATATAATTCCTTTTCATATAATATTCTCAAAAAACCCATGTATTATAGCTATTTTAGCCAAAAGTATTTTATTCCCACTTATTCAAGTCAAAAACCCACAATATACCCCCTTTTGGTTAAAATATAACATTAATTCTATTCCCGCCCCCTATGGTAATAAAATCACATTGATTTAATTATCATATAATAAAATATACGAAAAATGTTAAACATATGTATATATGTTTAAAACAGAAAAATAAACCCAAAGTTTAATTAAAACCAAACTTTGGAATAAATCATCCATGCGCATTTAACATTTCCCGACCATTTTTCTATATGGGATTAATTAATCCTTAAGATTAATTAGTAACCAAACCCTTCAATCAAACGCCTCCCGAAATGATTAATTTATATTAAATCATGTCGGTCCCGCCCATTAAATATCCGTCAACTCCATATCTCGTCAATCGTTGGATCGATCCGCCCAAGATCAACGGCTCGCATCGATTCCGCTGGCCATCCCCCATTCGAAAGATAAAGCGCGAAATAAAAGTGGTTTGTGAATAGTGCCATTGCTACGTGTCGAGCGCTATATCGCTTCGCTGCCCATCCGCCCGAAACTGCCTTCACTCATAAGTGGTGCGGAAAAAACCGCTTACCATTTCCCCCCCCCCCGTGATTCACCTCCCGTACAGAATGACGTTAGTCATTAAAATAATAAAAATTCCCACCCATTGACTTTGCGAATAAACAAAAGAACCCACGTATTTTTCATTATCTCGTGCACAGTGAACGACCACAGTCCTATGCAACGAAATTCTAAAAATCAGCTGTCGAACGCCATCAACCACCACCTTTGCTAAAGAGAATTGCAGTCAAGTAATCCAGAATTCTTTCGCCATAACTAGTGCCTGTTAAATCACTGTTCATTCCCAAAAAACAGTAAAAAGGATAAACAGAAAGCATAACAGTTAAAGAGTATCAGTGGTTAAAGTGTATCAGGTAAAAGTCAGAGTGAAAGTTAAAATGAAGTTACAGAGCAGTCAAAGGTAAACAGTAAAAGTAAATAAAAAAGGCAGTAAAGTGGTAAAAAGAGATGAGAATACTTTCACCAATAGTGAAGTATGTCTAAAGTGAAAGTAAAACAGTTAAAAGAGCAAAAAGGTAAAAAGATGGAAAAACATAACAAGAAGGAACATTTTTGCAGAATTTCATGTTTAAGTCATTGTTTTGCAGAAACTATTGTGACCAATCCAAGATGAATTTTGAAAAAATGAAGGAGGTTTATGTTCATAAGATGCCCATCCACAAAAACCTCTCTCACGTTTCTAACATCTATTATGGTTTTGGAAATATTAAACAATGTTGGAAAGCACTTTTTGCAGAAAATTCTTGTTAAGTCATCATTGTGCAGAGAATATTGTGGCCAATTAGAAATAAATCTTACCAAACTGAAGGAGTTTTGTGTTCCTAAGTGACCTATCTACAAAAACCTATCTCACTTTTTTCACAGTGATTTCTGAATAAGAGATACATGCACATATTTACAGGTTATTTTTCAGACTCTGTTAAACTCTATTTTACACATAATTGTGCAGAGCCTATTGTGCAAAGCTGGAGAGGAATTTTAGGAAACTTAAAGAGTTTTATCTCAAAAACATATTAATCCACAATAACCTCTTTAAATTTTTACATATATAGTACGGATTGAGAAATAAAAAGATATCATTGGACCCCAAGTTTGCAGAATTGTTGGAGCAGAATGCACAAAGAAAGGAAGCAGTTAGTGACTTGGATGCCTCATCATCAACTAAGAGTTGGATCAAATTCGAATTCTCTTCTTTGTCATCACCTATCCATAAGAAATAGTGCCAAATAGATGCATTAGTTTGAGTGTATTTTACTTAAGTTCTATTTATGTAAAATAGTTGGAGAGATTTGTGAACCAATCTTGATATTTTTTCAAGATATTTTAGTTTAGAATTTGTATAAATACTTCACTCTTGGAATTATTTTGGGTGGATTCTTCTACTTTGTTGTAACATTGACTTTTTGGAATAAAAGTGTTTTTGAGAAACTTCTTTGTGGCTTGCTGGATGATGATTTGAAGCTCAAGACTTTTTGCAGGATTCATGTGTCAGACTACAGTTCAATAAGTCTTTTCTATCCTATGTTTTAAGTTTTATATCTGTTTATAATATCATTGTGTTCCATTTCTGAATAATTGACATAAAAGAATAAATCAGAACTTACTTAAGTGTACTCTGATTTCAATTGTGATTATTCTAAATGTTTTCTTCTAAACTGGTTATAAGCAACGAATTCTTAATTGCTCTTGTTTCGCTGGTTTAAGCATTTTGATTACTATAGTAAAGAATTCTTAATTGCTCTTTATTTGTAATCATTCACTTTCTTTCTTTGAATATGTTGAAAGATTCTTGATTGCCTTTCATCCCTTCAAAAATCCATTCCATTCACTTTAATTTCTAAAATTGTTCTATGTTTGGCTATCTTGCCCTGCAAAGCCATCTTGTGTGTAGAATATTAATCCAGTAAAGCCATTCCTTTGACTCCATAGCTCAATGGCCTGAAATATTCAATCTTGCCCTCATTTGGCGGATTCCACCATTCAAATTCAAACCAAATTTCTTGGACTTATAACTAGCCTAAAACTTTCTAAGAACAAAGCTAAATTTTAAAGAGAGAGCCCTCTCTGGATACAAATTGGCTAGATTCTGTATCTGAAGGTTGGTTAGTGGTTACCTCGGGTTTCTTTCCTTTTCTTACAACTTCAAGGAAGGCCTGAGTGATAACATAGTGGCGACTCCACTAGGGATCTGAATCATTTTTATTGTTACTATTGTTTTTTTATAAGCTACAGACAGAGCCTGAAGATCAGCCAAATAGCCTTTGAAATGCTTTTGCTCTACAATTGCATAGTAAATAAATGTTGCTTCAGTCTATCTCTGGTTTAGCTTAATAACTGAACTTTAGTTTCAAACATTCAATCAGACTCTCTAGTTCAATAAATCTTTGAGAAAATTTTAATTAAAAATCTAAAACTTCTTGAAGAAAATTGTCGAAGTTGTATTTTTCATTCCATTTAAAAACCAAAAAAAAATTATCTAGAAAACTGACTGGGGAAGACTAACCTTTTTCTTCAGAAATACTTTACAGGTTCAGATCTGATCTATGATGGTGGACAGTGATCAGACACACAGAGGTTAAAATCATCCACCTGGCGACTCCAAATCCATTTCACAATCAAGACTCCACTGGAGGAATGAACCTGGAAGAACAATATGGAAAGATCAGGCTTTCAACTTGGATCTTAATCCAAGACATTATGTTCTTTCTCGTTAAGAATGTTTTTCAATATGTATTGTATTTTATATAAGGATCTAACTTGGTTGTACAGATAAAGTGGCTTTTCATTATGGCTGATTTTCAAAATGATCCAAGAATAAAACGAAGATATGCTCCCATGAGCAGAGATCACATACCTGGATTTCCACACAAACTACCAAAGGTAAATTGGAGTGAAAATTTGCCTATGTTTCAAGATGAGAATATTGATGATCCTTTACTACATCTCCTTAAATTTCATATACACTTATCAAGATTGAAGGGTGATTGGCATGAGGATTGCCTCATGAAAATATTCATGGGAACCTTAGAAGGAAAAGCAAGGGAATGGTACGAAGCTCTCAAACCTACAAGTTTGTTTTCTCTAAAATATTTTCATAAGGTATTTTATGAGCATTACAAAGAAGATTTTCCATCTTTATCATTAGCTGAAAATTGTTGTGATCAAGTTGAAGATCTTATACATTACCTTAAAAATATTGATGAAGATTTTGGAAATTGGTTTCCTGAAGATTTATTAGAAGAAGTCCAAAACTTTCATTCTCAAGTTAAATGTCATAATAATCAAGAGGAGTTAAACAAAGATGAAATAAATCAGGAGATAAATCAAGATCCACAAAACCCCTCTGTATTAACAAATGATGTTTCATTTAATGTTTTGAATGGAGTTAAAGAAAATAATCAACCTCATGATCAATTTTTAGATAAGAGAAAAAACAATTGTCATTCCAATCTAAGAATTCAGAGATTCCCACCCCCCCTCACCGAAGAAGAAATCAATTTGCTTCTAAACATGCAACCATCCTCAAAATATTTACATAATGAAGAGATTGTTTCAACTTCTTCTAATGTTGATGAATGTACAAAAGTTTTTATCCATGAAGGGACAGAAGAACAAGTTGATGCTCATGTTATTCTACCTTCGCAAAAAGGCCCATTACTTGATAGTACTCCTATTGAGAAAAATAATGACTTTCAAATAGAATGCAACCAATCTAATCAAGATGTATTGGGATTGTTGGAAGAGAAATATGCTGATCCAATGTTTATAATTGATGACATTCCTTATTCTGAAGATTTGCCTAAATATGATCAGTATGATGATAATTATGATAATTTCACAAAACAATCACTAGCTATTTTGAGGGATGAGATATTAGAACTTCAGCTTGATGAGGATTTTCTAAGGGATTTCTTTCTTCTTTTTAAATCAAGAAAATGTTCTCCTCAAATTAAAAAATGGCTTCTTGATATAATTTCTGAAAATTTTGAAATTGAAATCAAACTTTTGCATTCTCAAATTCAGTCATACAATTTCCGAAATCCTAAAGAATTCTTTGAAAATCTTCCTTCTCCTAAGCAAGAGGAAATTGTACTATCTTTTGACTTGCATATTGAGGATGATTATTCTTTCAAACACAAGACACAAGAAATAGTTTCAAGGCTTAATATTCAGAATACAACTGAGCAACCAGTCATTGAAGGCCTAGAAGTAAATAACATACATCATACTTTTATTGATCCTATATCAGATTATATGGAGAATATTTTTAGCCCAAATCTACAAACATGTTCTCTCTATAAGGATCAAATACATAAAAAGTGGCCTTTACACATCATATCATTTATTATAAAGGCACATGATCATAACATACTTCTAATTTTGATCACAAGCAATCAAGTTATCCATTTATTTTTACAGCTACTTGATTGGCTTCATTAGCATTTTTGTATTACCTGATTCAATAAGATTTTTAGTAGATTAGAGTAGGTAAATGAGTGCTAATAAGCTCAGGATTTTGAGCATTTTTCTTTTTTAGTTTTCAATTTTCAGCTAGTTTTTCATTAAGTTGGTTTGAAAATTTTTGTGTGTTGTTTTAAGTTTCAGATCAGATTTCAGGTTGCAGAAAAAGGACTATATTCAATTCAAGATTTTCAGCCAAAGCAAATGCATGTTTGAGATTGGACCAAGGCATAAGATTTCCAACTATGAAACAATGTTTTGAGTGGATGGTAACCTACTGGAGTTGAAGCTCGAGGAGAAGGCCCTAATCTTCAGAAGTTTTACTATCATATATACAATAAAGCCACCAGAAAAAGAAGATTTCATGGTTCAGTTAAAGGCATTTTAAGGCATCTGACCTGCTGTTCTTGACTTTTCACCAGGAAAATCCATCCCCAAGTGGAGCCAGTGTTAGACTCCTATACCAATAGGTGTCATTTTTCATGATTGTCTTATTGAACTATGCAATATGTTCAAACCTTTTTCTTGTGCAAAGGTGTTCCATATTCTTAAAAAAATCAAAAAATCAAAAAATTTAAAAAATGTAAAGAGGGTATACCCTAAAAGAAAAATTAAAGGGTGAAAAGAATAAAATGGTCAAAAAAGTGAAAGAAATGAACCCCAAACAAAAATAGACCAGGAAAGTGTGCAAGTCCAAATGCCACTACTATTTCATTTTTTGTAATAAACAAAATTGTGTGTAGTTTGTCAAACTTTTGCCACAATTTATGAAGAGTCAAACCGTTTAAACTTGACTCATTCATTTTTCAATTTCATGTTGTAGAATAGAGAATAAATATCTAACCAAATAGTTTAATCTTGGCAGATAAGTAGATAGGTAGAGTTAATAAAAGGTGCTCAACAGTTTAATCTGAGCCCTTGGATGTAATAAGTGTAGACTTAGATAGGTTTGCCATGTAAAAGAAAAAGATGATTGATAAGGGTTTGCCAGTCTAAGTGCACCCTAATAAAGAAGAGAAAATGGTAGAGTAAGTAGGTAGGGTAGGTAGATGTTGTTGTAGAATTACATGTGATGAATGATGGTTCCAAATGTGTTCAATTTTACTTTCATCACAAGTGCAAAGGCAGATACTACATTGGAAAAAGTTCACAGCAAAGCAAAGTCAAGATTATTAACATCCCCTCTCATTTTCCCTAAACATTTCACTAATTTCCCTAAGCACTAAGGTATTTGAAGATTAAAGGGGCTCAAGGCATTTCCTTGACTTTTGGAGGGACCAGACTCTCGGCCCAATAATTGAAAAGACCTAAGTACTTGAAGTTATCAATTATCACATTCATTCATCTTTTCCTAAGTAAAATCCCATTTTACTTAGGAAAATCCTTTAATATTTCATGATAAGCCCTCAAAATCACTTTTTATTCTAAGTCTAAGTGATGAAAGTATAATAATGATATTTACTTTTGAATTCTCACTTTCTTGGTTATATTTAAGTATTTTGAGTTTACATTGTCCCGTGTCATATTAACTCTAATTTATATATTAACTCCTTATGAAATCACCTTTTCCTATGTATATAATTCCTTTTCATATAATATTCTCAAAAAACCCATGTATTATAGCTATTTTAGCCAAAAGTATTTTATTCCCACTTATTCAAGTCAAAAACCCACAATATACCCCCTTTTGGTTAAAATATAACATTAATTCTATTCCCGCCCCCTATGGTAATAAAATCACATTGATTTAATTATCATATAATAAAATATACGAAAAATGTTAAACATATGTATATATGTTTAAAACAGAAAAATAAACCCAAAGTTTAATTAAAACCAAACTTTGGAATAAATCATCCATGCGCATTTAACATTTCCCGACCATTTTTCTATATGGGATTAATTAATCCTTAAGATTAATTAGTAACCAAACCCTTCAATCAAACGCCTCCCGAAATGATTAATTTATATTAAATCATGTCGGTCCCGCCCATTAAATATCCGTCAACTCCATATCTCGTCAACCGTTGGATCGATCCGCCCAAGATCAACGGCTCGCATCGATTCCGCTGGCCATCCCCCATTCGAAAGATAACGCGTGAAATAAAAGTGGTTTGTGAATAGTGCCATTGCTACGTGTCGAGCGTTGTATCGCTTCGCTGCCCATCCGCCTGAAACTGCCTTTGCTCATAAGTGGTGCGGAAAAAACCGCTTACCATTTCCCCCCCCCCCGTGATTCACCTCCCGTACAGAATGACGTTAGTCATTAAAATAATAAAAATTCCCACCCATTGACTTTGCGAATAAACAAAAGAACCCACGTATTTTTCATTATCTCGTGCACAGTGAACGACCACAGTCCTATGCAACGAAATTCTAAAAATCAGCTGTCGAACGCCATCAACCACCACCTTTGCTAAAGAGAATTGCAGTCAAGTAATCCAGAATTCTTTCGCCATAACTAGTGCCTGTTAAATCACTGTTCATTCCCAAAAAACAGTAAAAAGGATAAACAGAAAGCATAACAGTTAAAGAGTATCAGTGGTTAAAGTGTATCAGGTAAAAGTCAGAGTGAAAGTTAAAATGAAGTTACAGAGCAGTCAAAGGTAAACAGTAAAAGTAAATACAAAAGGCAGTAAAATGGTAAAAAGAGATGATAATACTTTCACCAATAGTGAATTTTGTCTAAAGTGAAAGTAAAACAGTCAAAAGAGAAAAAAAGTAAAAAGATGGAAAAACATAACAAGAAGGAACATTTTTGCAAAAATTTCATGTTTAAGTCATTGTTTTGCATAAAATATTGTGACCAATCCAAGATGAATTTTGAAAAAATGAGGGAGGTTTATGTTCATAAGATTCCCATCCACAAAAACCTCTCTCACTTTTCCAACAGCTATTATGATTTTGGAAATATTAAACAATGTTGGAAAGCACTTTTTGCAGAAAATACCAGTTAAGTCATCATTTTACAGAGAATATTTTGGTAAATCAAAAATAAATCATAAAAAAATAAAGGATATTTTGTTCCTAAAATACCCCTCTACAAAAACCTTTCTCACTTTTTACACAGTTATTTCAGAATGAGAGATACATGCACATCTTTACAGGCTATTTTTCAGACTCTGTAAAACTCTGTTTTACACATATGTTTACAGAGCCTATTGTGCACAGCTGGAGAGGAATTTTAGGAAACTGAAAGAGGTTTATCTCACCAACATATTTATCCACAATAACCTCTTTCATGTTTTACATATCTATTACGTATTTAGAAATACAAAGATATCATTGGACCCCAAGTTTGCAGAATTGTTGGAGCAGAATGCACAAAGAAAGGAAGCAGTTAGTGACTTGGATGCCTCATCATCAACTAAGAGTTGGATCAAATTCGAATTCTCCTCTTTTTCATCACCTATCCATAAGAAATAGTGCCAAATAGATGCATTAGTTTGAGTGTCCTTTACTTATGTTCTATTTATGTAAAATAGTTGGAGAGATTTGTGAACTAATCTTGATATTTTTTCAAGATATTTTAGTTTAGAATTTGTATAAATACTTCACTCTTGGAAGTATTTTGGGTGGATTCTTCTACTTTGCTGTAACATTGATTTTTTTGGAATAAAAGTGCTTTGGAGAAATTTCTTTGTGGCTTGCTGGATGATGAATTGAAGCTCAAGACTTTTTGCAGGATTCATGTGTCAGACTACAGTTCAATAAGTCATTTCTATCCTATGTTTTAAGTTTTATATCTATTTATAATATCACTGTGTTCCATTTCTGAATAATTGACATAAAAGAATAAATCAGAACTTACTTAAGTGTACTCTGATTTCAATTGTGATTATTCTAAATGTTTTCTTCTAAACTGGTTATAAACAATGAATTCTTAATTTCTCTTGTTTCGTTGGTTTAAGCATTTTGATTACTATAGTAAAGAATTCTTAACTGCTCTTTATTTGTAATCATTCACTTTCTTTCTTTGAACATGTTGAAATATTCTTAATTTCCTTTCATCCCTTCAAAATCCATTCCATTCACTTTAATATCTAAAATTGTTCTCTGTTTGGCTATCTTGCCCTGCAAAGCCATCTTGTGTGTAGAGACTTAATCCAGTAAAGCCATCCTTTCGACTCCATAGCCCAATGGCCTGAAATACTCAATCGTGCCCTTAGTTGGCGGATTCCACCATTTAAATTCAAACAAACTCTTGGACTTATAACTAGCCTAATATTTTCTAAGAACAAAGCTAAATTTTAAAGAGAGAGCCCTCTCTGGATACAGATTGGCTAGATTCTGTATCCGAAGGTTGGTTTGTGGTTACCTCGGATTTACTTTCCTTTTCCACAACTCTTCAAGGAAAATCCGAGAGATAACAAGGTTGATGTATGAAAATCGCTA
>JAXQQM020078033.1:0-14581 GCA_034641835.2 Pinus albicaulis
TTGGGCTTTGCAAAGCCTCAAGGACAAGTTTAGATATTTATTTTGAACCAATGGCTAGCTAGTTGCCTTGGTTGGTTTTACTCCTCTTTGGCCTATATATTCCAAGAGGATTCATTGTAATAGGAGGCTGAACTTGAGAGAAGAATCAATATATTGGTCATATGAGCTTTGAAGAACATACTTGTGTTATGATTTTTGGACTGCCTCTTGGATGCTTTTGATGAATGATGAAGGATTGGTGATGGATTCCATGACATGGTAGAATGGTGTAGTGTTTCTTGCTATGTTTTTGTCTTCTAGTTTTCATTCATAATACATGCTTCTTGCTGCTATAGATCAGTAGAGATTGATTTTGAGATATGCCCATGGAGGCACCTCAAAATTCCTGAATCTTCATAGCTTGATGTTTTCTTCTTCCTTAGTCATGCTAAAGAATTCTTAACTGCTCTTTAGTAACTTAAGGATAATGTTTGCTAGTTTTATTTACAAGTTCTATGCATGTTGAGTAGGATGTATGGTGTGCCCTGCCTACCTATAAGCTGTCCATAGTTCTATCCATAAAACTTTCTCTTTGACTGATTTGTTGATCATCTTGTTGAACCAAGGAGGCCTAGTCCCGATCTAGCCCTTTGCCTAAAACTATGAAAGCTTGTTTTTCAAAAGTGCCCAATGAATTAGAGACTATGTTTAGGCGTTCCGACGTAGTTTATGAGTTGTTAGTTTGTCTTATGTGTTTTCCCCAAAGTCTGATAGCCATTTCCCGAAGTTAGAGGGTCTTATACCTCTATGTATGGCTGGAATGTTTGATTTCTGTGTATTAATTAGCTCATAGTTACACTTAGCATGATTAATGGCTTGCTATAACATGTTTATGTCTGCTATCAACTAATTACACTTGAAATCCCTTGTCTTTCACAAGCTTGATGTCCATTTACTCCATTCTGCCCAAAGATCCCTTCTACCATGAATCAAATCGGCCCTACAGCAACCTTGCATCATCATCTCATAGCTTCCTTGACCTGTTTGACCCCATAGCCCAATTGATCTGACTTCTTGTTATCCATTTTTACATCTTTGATCAGTTTTATCCCTCACAAACTTAAAAAACCAAAAATCAAAAAACTCACTTCATAACTAGCCTAATATCAGAACACCATAAGTAAACACACCGACATCTTTTACATTTATAGAGAGAGCCCTCTCTGAGTCCAGGAAGGCTAGGTCCTCGGGCTCCAAAGCTTGGTTTGATGTTACATCGTCATTTGGCTCGCTAATCGGCCAAATCACGGGACCCTCCAATGATCTTCTCCGGGTTTCCATCAATTTAGGAATACCGATTGTAATTTTATGATGTATCACTAGCCACCAAGGTGCATAGTTAATGGGATCATTGGTTAGCCAATTTAAATCTAGTAACTCTAAAGTTGCAACAAAAGGAAATTGTGTATTAATGTCAGGTTGAGCATAGCCAGGGTAAGATGGAATTTCTTAAGCAACAGGCCTTTGAGCACCAGCATAAGGAATCTGCTACTAGTAACCCAGATAGGGGTTGTTTTGAAAAGCAAACGCTTGAGGATTTTGTTGACCAAAACTTGGATATGCTACTTGTTGAAATGAAGTCTGAGGTATTTGTGCCTGAGGCTGCCAAGGGTCTGTCCACCAATGGTATAACCCAAATTAGGATAACTTGGATTCGGTTGAGGATAAGTATACGCTGGTTTTGGCTGTGACATCCCATAAAATGGTAAACCAACTTGTGAATAAATGATTCCGGATACAAGTTGTTGTAAATTAACAGAAGGATTTGGAGTCTGTGGACCCAATATTTGAGGGTATTGAGTTGAAGGACCCGCTTGATAAGGTTGTTGTACAACATTTTGATTCTGTAATAGGGGTAAAGATGTATTAACAAGTGGAAATGATGTGGGTGTAATAGGTTGAACTGGTTGATACGAGTGTAGAACTGTTTGTGGTTGGATAGGCAGAGTGGGCTGCCATTGAAAAACATTCATTTCGACATTAGGTTGACCAAAAAGTGATGGAGTACTGTCATATTGGGTGACCAAAGGTTTCCGCCCAGCATGAGGAGGATAATAAGACGGAAAATATTGCTCTTCAAATGTTGGGAGTCCAGTTGATATGCCATTTGAAGGAATATACCCAGAAGAACCGGCTTGATATTGCCCTGATGATGTGTATAAAGAATCAAGTCGTTCAGTACTCACTATAGGATTACCAGTTAGAATACCAGACGATGAAATTGGTAAAGTCCATGGTTTTGAAGATGCACCAGAGAAAATTCCAGATAATGATTTGTAACCTGATGGGACCATAGGGTCACCATGAAAATATGACTCTAGTGAAGTTGTGAACATCGATGGGGTAGTGAGGGCGGGTGCTGACGTAATTGGAATAGATGGCCCAACCGAAGATGTTGGTTCAAGCATGGTTACTTGACCAAACGTATACCATTTTGAATCAACGGGAGTTTTAATAGGAATAGGATCAACAAAAGAAGATGGTGACGATTGAGGAAAAGACTCGTACAGGTAAAAGTCTTCCCCAAAATGGGATGGAGTTAAAGGTGTCTCGTCTTCTGGGATTTCTTTAGTCACAATTAAACCAGGTGGAAGTATTTCATCGTCAGGCCCAAAGTATATTTCAGGAGATTTACTGTGTGATATGGGAGACTCAATGGCTACAGAAATTTGTGGGATGACCAAGGCAGGAATAAATTCCAATTGTTCGACTTCGGGATTCAGATGTTCTGGCAAATAAGAGACATGATCTGGATCGAATTCTGGTTTAACAACGTCAGGTCCAGGAGGTATGGTCTCACTGATTGGATGGATTGTGACCATGGGTAGCTGTGAAGACTCCGTCTCTATAACAATAGACAAACCAGTATGTGTAGAAACAACTTGAGGTTAATTCTGGTATATGGGAAGATGATGTTTCACTAGAGGTATGAATTGTACTTGATTCGGTAGAGTGTGATCGCCTTCGCCAACTAGGAGTAAATTTTGGTGGTAAAGGTGTTTTCAATGCTAATATACATGAACGACGGGGGAAAGGATCATGTTCTTCCATGATTACTGATTTATTTTAACCAAAAAAAATAAACAAAATAAAAGGGTAATGCTAGGCAAAAGGTTTACCAAGAAACCGTGGGGAAAAATACCGAGAGGGGGTGAATATGAGTGGCGGCATTTTCATCGCATAATCAAATCCTTTTACTTTTTCATTCCTTAAACCCATACTACTTTACTTCAGTAAACTAGCGTATATACGCGGATCTCTTTATGAAACTAGCGTATGCTACGAGATTTAGATATGTCATTGTCGCCATTGCGACGTTTAGGTACCCGTCGCAATAGCGACGCTTTTTCCGTCGTCGGTATAACGACACTTATATACGCGCCACATAAAAATACGAAACTTATATGCGTGCTACATAAAAATTCGAAACTTATATGTGCGCTACATAAAAATGATTTTATTGTTTCGTATGCGTTGCAATAGCTACATTAACGTATGATATGACGCGCGCATTCGCCCTCTATTCTTGCAGAACAGCATTCGCCCTCAGCTCTTGCATAACAGCATTTTCCCTCAGCATTCGTGCTCAGCTCTTGAAGAACAACATTTTCCCTCAACATTCGCCCTCAGCGTTCGCCCTCAGCTCTTGCAAAACAACATTCGCCCTCAGCTCTTGCAAAATGGTAAGTTCTTACTGCAGGCCCTTCCTCCTATAGTAGGGTTGACTCTATTTGCATTTTTTGGTCAATTCCATTGGATTGTGTTAGGCTGTAGTGTTCTCTCTAGATGTCAAGAATCAAGATTCAGTACCCTCTATTATCTTCATCACCCAATACAAGATTTAAATTTTTCCCAAAGAAACGCTTATTAATTTGGCAACCATTATTTCTCCCTGCTTTAAAAACACTACATTTAAATGAAAACAAGCATTGCATTTCAACTACAAAAATCTATTAGTGTTCAAATGTACATGTGTGCATCACTTGTGTAGGGTATTCCTTTTCCACTTTCACATTATCCAAGAATGTGTGCAGTATAGTTCATATTTTTTGTGATTTAGATTGTCTTGAAAAAGGAAAGGTAAATTATTTCCCATGGAAAAAGAAGGTTTTCCCTTTTTATAGGTTGTTTGGACTTACGTGGAAAAATTTATGTTATGCCTTTCATATTATGTAGTTTAAATTTGAATTAACAGATTATTCTACATGAAAATATAATTACCTATGTGATGTCCTTCATCACTAATTAAAATTATAGAGTTTCAATTTCCTAGACTCTAACTCATCTGATGCTAAATTCTAGGTTCTCATTGGTGGATCACTCTTCCATTGATTTCCTTTCCCTCTGGATCTTGTCATACTTTAAAAGTCATCAATGATACATATATTATTTGAGGTATCCCAAAAGGCTTTATAGTAGAACATATTGTGAAGTTTTTTTGACACTTGAGGATTCTTTTTAGAACTGCAACGTGGTCTATGCTATCGAGTTATATATCAAGCAACTTGTCCTTAATAACCACATTATGAGGTAGGTTCAACCAGTTTGAACTTGTTGGGACATAGCATATGAAGTTGTGTGATGAGTCCATATCACAGGTCTATTATGGTGACAAAAGTGAAGACACGTAATGATAGTTATTATGTTAACATTACTAGAAACATTTTCGAAATTATCCATGCTATCAAGATGTCAAAATTCCGGGCATTAGGTGTCAATACTCGTAGCTAATAGATAATAATAATAATATAAAAAAATCACAACTTTATTCTTGAAATATGATTGTTACACATTGGCAACCTAGTTCATGAGTTACTATCACCCAAAGACTGCAAAACAAACTTAAAATATAAATTAAACCAACATGAGAATCCAACTAAGGGTTTCTCGACAAAATCATGCCATAACCTGGCATTTGGAAACCCAAATTTGAATCCATCATAAGTAATACAATGCAAACTCAGATGGATTTTCAATGCATGTTTGCATGCTACACTTATTCTCTGTCTAGATATCATTTTTTAAATGGAACCATTAGTCAAGCCCCCAGTCCTTTTTATGTGAAAAATTTCAGCTCTATTTGAGCTCTTTTTTGCTCCACCACCTCCATAAACCAGTGTTACACGGGGTCTCGCCCCCCCACCTAGGGGTCTAGATTCCTTTCCCCCTCGCGCTCCGAGGTCTTGGGGACTTCTAGGGGATGTTTCCCTCACGCCCCCTCACGCCCCCGCACACCCCCTTTCACGCCCCCTCACGCCCCCTCACACCCCCCTTCACGCCCCCTCACGTCCCCTCACCGCCCCTTTTAGTTTATGGTTTCGTGTTAAAAGTTGATGTGCCACTTAGCATATTTGAGAATCCAAGTGATTCTGATTCGGATGGTGACATGGTTGATCTTGATATATTCATGCAGAAGTTGGATGCAGAGACTAGTGGGGCATTAACTTGAGCATTTATGCTCATTTATCAGTATGATGATATCATTTGATATTCATATGTTATGTTTTATGTTTTATGTTTCAGACATAACTTATTTGCGTTTAAGTTTTATGTTTCGGACTTGAGTTGTAAACTTCAGTTTAAACTCTATTTTGAATCTTGATATAATATGTCATATGATATCTTAAACTTTATTTTCATTGTACATTGTTAGTAGTTACATTAATGATTATATAGTTACAAACTTACAAACTTACATGCATGATTGTATGATGTATGTTTTAACTTTTAACTTTTAAAGTTGTTTCAATTATATGATTCATCATTCATCGATTTGTAATTTTATCATTTATGATTTATCTTTCATGATGCAAGTGTATGATGACTGTATATACATTCCTTGAAAAAATATAGTTACATTTTAAATATTAAATTTTATAATTTTTATGACCCCGACGTCCCCCCACGTTTCCTGAAAATTGGTAGGGAGCTTTTGCATAGGTAGGGAGCTTTTGCATAGGCCGCTCCCGCGCTCCCTCGCCCCCTCGCTCCCACCTCCAGGGGACTTGGTGGAACATTGCCATAAACATATGCAAACATATATCTTGATCTTGGAATTCCATTACATATGTATGTGCCAATGTTCCATAATCATGCCCCATCATCAATTTAAGAAATTTCCATTGAATATCAAATTATGGAGGGGGGGAACTTTTTGCTGCAACATTTGGCTCAAAATCAGGGACCATCTCCGTATGAGGTGAATGAGAACTATAGATATTTGAGAAGTAGATTAGTGCCTTTTCCTCTGGCCATGGAGTCATATACAGTCATCCATCACAAAAATTTGTCTTTGTTCATTCTCACCTTGAAAGTTGCAAAAATTCATGCCCTAATTGAAACGACACTAAATTTGAAAGATATAATAAAAATGTAAGCTAGAAGTGCCCTATTAATACAAAGGGAAAACCTTCCTACCTACCCTAACTGAGATAAATTTTGATTGAATAGGAAACATGATATTTCCTATGGAGTTGATCCAACAACTTGTTAAATGTATGGGACTAAATCATGCATTTGATTCCAGGGAAACATGCGCATGAAGAGAAAAAGTGCAGAATTAATGGAAAATCCATACATGCCACTTATAAAAACTACACCGAAAGGTCAAAAAATACTTAAGGCCTTAACTTAATTTGAATCCAAAAAATGACAAAATAGGATTAGTGAAAACACGAGAGTGGTGTGGGTGAACAACATAAATAAAAAGTGAAGATACCTTTCCCCAATATGCCTTTGTCACCGTTGTATGAAAACATGTTTTCCTTTCCTTTTATACATGCAAGTGAATGCATTATAGGTATGGTGTTTTCCCAGAATAGGAGAATCCTACTTAAATATATCATTCGTGGATTGAATGTTTGGGTGCCTTAATGTACAATGACATGTTTCCAGGACTGAATTCAATGCAAGGCATATTTGAAACTCTAACTCTGTCTTCCGGTGTCTTATTAGAAATTATTTCAGTTTTCATTTTGTGTTTTCAAGTTAGATATTATTTTCAAGTTTTTACATTTATAATTTTATTGCAATGTGGCAGACTGATCAGAGCAGTGCAGGAACAACCCCGAGACAGGATGATCGCGGAAAGAGGCCAGCGGAAGAACATGTAAAGTGCCAGCATTGCTCTATCTTTAGATATTTTAGTTATTTACATAATTGAAATAATATTAATTTTGTTCAAATATGCAGACACCTAGCCATGGTACGCCTGATGATTCCCTCTTTGAGGAAGAGCTTTCTTCATCCCTATCTCCAGTGTTGTTGTTGCAAAAAAAGGCACGAGATGCAAGGTCGGAATTTAATGCTTTGATAGACGCGCCTCAAACACCTGAAACAAAAGAGAGGATACAACATCTTATGAGGCAGCTAAATATATATCAGGTAATAATAAAAAGTCAAAAGGATATTTTTTTTGTTCTGCATGAGATGAATTGTGATAGTTTGATTTTTAATTTTTACATTGACTAAACTAACAAAAATTTCTTTTGTATGTAGTGTTTTCTGGCATTTTCTGAACCCGGTGTTGGTGGTAGTGGGACACAAGGGCAATAGATTGCCCAACAACCCTCTCTTACACCTTCTACTTCTTTAGGTGCTAGCCAAGAAACACACCCTGCCCAAGCTGACACCCAGCCAACTGCTGAACGTGTTGGCAATGATGAGGCTGATATGGCCAGCTACATTATTGCATTTCCTGGAGCTACACGTGTCAGCTCCACAGGGACCATTAATGGCACGTTGTTGGTGAACGATGAGGGTGTCCCTATAAAGCATGTACAACTCCCAGGTAAATTTTAATATTTTAACTATTTCATGTACTTTATATAAAACATATTTATCATGATTTTTATTTTTAAATTAATGATAATATCTTCTTCTTCTTTTTTGGTTTTATTCTATGTAGGAAACAATGAGTTCTACAGGATTCTGGAGAGCCATGCGTTGGTAATTTTTGGCCCAACCATACGTACAGGGTGGAATTCCCAGAATTCCAACCTGAAAAAAGAACTTTTAGATTATCTAGAAGCCCTTTTGGGGTCGGCACATTTGACAGAAAAGCGGTGGCTCAGGTAGCCGGCAAATATTTGAAATATACCAGGGACACCTATAGGACGCAATTGCAATTTAACCCTAGATATGAGCGTCCTCTCGCAGTTTCGGAGAGTGAGTGGAGAGCACTCATCCATGACGGAAAAGAGAAAAGGGCAAAGAAAGAAGGAAAAATGCCAACTGGACCCGCAAGGTAAATTACAACTTTAATTCAATAGCTTTAATTTTCTTATGTCTAAAATAAAAGTGTGCTACGTCATATCTGACTTCAATCTTTTGATGCTAGGTTGCCTGACACCTCAAAGGCAACCAAAGCTAGGATAGAGAAAAAGGGCCATCACAAGCTCGGCCAAGGTGGCTACTTGAAATTAGCTGCAAGAATTGTAATTAAGTAGCTAAACATCTTATAATTAATTGTATCGCCTTCCAACGTTTTTGTAATCCTATCAAATATGATTAAAAATACACAATCATATGTAATGTAGGGTGATGACTTCGGAACATAAAATACAGAGGAAGATAAAAATATCGCTTTCCATTTTGGCTATCAAGCCGTAGTTGAACGTCGCAGAAGCTTGGGGCAGGTCCCAAGATCCAGAATGCCTGATAAGGTAAAACATTAACCTTTCAATATGTTTGTTTTCATCCATAAATTTAATGTCTAAAAACTTTGTTTAAATCAGAGGAGAAGCACTACCGATGAGGAAAATAACCCAGTTTTAGAGCCAGATGTAGATGATCCTCACGTGCAACCTGATCATTGTAGTGGGGACCAGGCCGACAATGCTACTATCAGTGAGGGCCATGACGGTAATTAATTTCCACTTATAGTTTTTTCTAATTATACCTTGATGGTTGTCCTTATAACGTTTTTTGTTTAAATGACAGAGAATGTTTCCCTTGAGGATCTTACCACCAGAGAGGAAGACAGGGAAATAGTCCCAATGGCGACAACTGGTGCACCAGGTAAATAATCTCATTACAATTTTTTTATTAATATTACCGAACTAGTTCAATGATATTTAAAAACTGACAATTAAAATTTAATATTATCTGTTTTTGTAGGCGATGCCCCGTCACTGGATGAGACCAGACATCATGACAACGCAACTAGGTCAGCGGTGACAACTGGTGCACCAGGTAAATAATCTCATTGCAATTTTTTTTATTAATATTACCGAACTAGTTCAATGATATTTAAAAACTGACAATTAAAATTTAATATTATCTGTTTTTGTAGGCGATGCCCCGTCACTGGATGAGACCGGACATCGTGACTACACAACTAGGTCAGCGGCGACAACTGGTGCACCAGGTAAATAATCTCATTGCATTTTTTTTATTAATATTACCGAACTAGTTCAATGATATTTAAAAACTGACAATTAAAATTTAATATTATCTGTTTTTGTAGGCGATGCCCCGTCACCGGATGAGCCCAGACATCGTGAATACGCAACTAGGTTAGCAGTGCGGGTTGAAAGGCACGAAACAGGAGCAGAGCACGATGATATTGATGATGTAATTAGGAGCTTTAAAAATAGGAAGAAGAAAAAGAAAATTTGGCAATGTAAAATATTGTATTATTATAAGACAAACGTTACCATACTTGGAACGTTTTTTGCATTATATAAAAAACTCATTTATCATACTATTTTTATGTCAAGCATTAATTGCAATGTTTCCTTGCGTACTTTTTGTTGAATTGTTTTTTTATTAGTTATTGAATATATTTTTTATGCTCATGAAAGTAAAAAATGAAATATAGATTGGGTATTGGGGAATTGAGAGTGATGTGAGGGGGGGGGGAGGGGCCATAAGAGCTTCCACCTTCACGTGGTTGGCCCTATTTAGTAGAGAATAATTTATTGGAGTGATTTAATCTTGGAGCAAACCTCCCTCGATCCAGCGTAGCAACAAAAAAGTCACTGTTGACTTAGTTGCTACTCATTCAGATCGTGGGAGGCTTGTTCCAAGTTCATGCGACTCCAATAAATTGTTCTTGAAACGAAGAGGAGCTTATTCAGGTATGTTTTGACATTTTCAACATATGTTCTAACATTATCATAAGAATGCATCTTAGGGTAAAAAATACTACATCAATTACTTGTATTTATTGTATAGATAATGATGGATTTTGATTGACTTGGCAGTGCAGGTACAAATCCTCTTGCATCATGAGCAATACAACTTGTCAACCAGGGTCATGTCCAGGATATTTTTGCTTGTCGCTTGACCAGGTTCGTAATGTCACATTTTGTAAGTTCATTTACAGTTCATAATTCAATATTAAGCTTGTTCATGATTATTATCTAGGTTTTTTGTATGTGTTTTTTCATCTATTTGATTGTAAGCAACTATGCATGTTTCCTATTGTTCACTATGATTTCTCCCATTACCACTCCCAGGATGAATCCAACTTTATTGTTACATAGGTTACTTTATTGTTACTATGATTTCTCCATTCACGATTTCATAGGTTACATCATGTAAAGTTGTCAATCTCAGGTTGGTGATGAGCTTTAGTTCTCCAGATTTGGGGCTTTTCTGATATTTTCTCCCTCATGTCATTCCTGCATCACCTCGTTGTTTGAGCATGCCAATTGTCTACCACTTGTACCAATTGGCACATGTCAATATCTAAGTGGTGCCACATTTCACCTATTTTCAGTGAGAGTTTAGGGTTTCTCTAACATAGCTTCAGAAATCCGATTCAGTGCCTGCTTGAATATCGTCACATAATACTCATGGTTTGGATTGATGAGCATGTTTTGAATGGTTGGTTGATTCATAAGAACCACCCATATAGTCATCTTGAGATATTTCAAAAGGTTTCTCGGGTTTCCTTTTTCACCATTTCTAGTGGGTGGGATGGTGTGGGGTGATCCATCAATACTGGTGCTCTTGTAGTAGGGAATTTGCTTTTGGGGATATAAAGGAGCATTTGATGTAGATATCCCATTGGATGCATTCATAGATGGGCATGAGAGGTCAAGAATTTAAATTAAAAATATGCAACCTCTAGCATGGAAACCTGAAGGCCGCGAGAGACATTGGTTAAAGATTGTTTTGTGCTGGCCTTAATATAGTCATGATTTATTTCTATTATCTTAATGCAAATATATAGTCCGGTCTCATTAAAATGAGGATTGTGGTTGTATTTCTCTTTGGTTGTTTCTCTCTTAATGCTCCAGAAGTTGCCAAAAATTGCGATAGTTGTTTAGTTTTCCTGTTACAACTTAAAAGTGGTTTTTAGCAATGGGAGTCATGTTTTTTAAGGTTCATACTAATATGAAGATCTTGTAATTCTATATTCATCATAAGAGAATATGGCCTCTGCTTTGGGCAGTATGACAACAATTGCCACATCTACCTCATTGGGTAACAATGGAAAGGGGAAGAAGTTGGGTGCAATGTTTGATAATTATGGCAGACAATTGTCTTCTCTTTCGGTTTTTTCACCCATTTCCTTTAATCGCTCAAGCAGAAGAGGGACTCTGAGATTACGCGACAGAGAGAAGGTAGTTAATACAAGAGCTATGGAAAAGGAGTTGTACTTAAACAAGGATGGCTCAGTGACAAAAAAATTGCAGGTCAGAGAAAAAATTATGTTTAAAGGAAGGTCACCTGCACGTGAAACTTCACTGCGGTGGATCTTTCCTTGTCCACTTATATTCGATTTTAATGTGTTATTTTAATTTTTCATGGAGGGTTGTTTTTGCATATGGTCTGGCATTCAATTGCACACTTACTGAAAGCATTGTCAATTTGTCTTGCAGGCGGTGTGAACAAACTTGCTGATCTTGTTGGAGTCACCCTTGGGGCAAAGGGCAAAATGTTGTCTTGGAGAGCAAGCATGGTTCTCTAAAAATAGTTAATGATGGTGTGACATTAGCTAAGGAGGTAATTTGTAGATGTGTGCTCTGGTTTTCTTTTTAACGTTGTATTAGTTCCCCCTCTTAAATGTCTTAGATTTGGTAGGCATAATTTGAAAACTCAAAGGTGAAAGGAAACATATTTGTTACCCGGTGGTCTACTTGGCCTATGGACTAGCCACATTAGAGTAATGCATAAAGCTTTTCACAACAATAAAAGGAAAGGGTTATGGCTGAGTCAAATTTTATTGTTATTAACAGTGTAATGAAATGTATCTCAATGCTATGGTTTTGGCCTTTTTATTGGTTGAATTAGAGGACCTAGTTGAAAATATTGGGGCCAAGTTGGTAAGGCAAGCTGCGGCAAAGACAAATGATTTAGCTAGGGATGGAACCACAACATCTGTTGTTCTTGTACATGTTGGAATATTGAAAAATTCTAGAACAATGAATGGAGAATAAATCTCCCTTCCTCTAACACAGAGAAAATAAAAATTTCTTTGACAGGAGACAGAGTTTCAATACTTTGAAAACAAACTTCTATTCCCTTCAATAACTCAAAAAAAAACTATTACACTTCCTCACTGAGAGGGATTACAAAATTATGACTGCTACAAAACGCAGTGCATAAAACCAACTCACTGTCTGTTCAAAACAAACATACTCTGTCTCTAAAACACTCTGCTTTGTTTTTCACTTTCACACTGTTGTGCATACACACTTAAAAAGTTACACTCAGTCTTTCACTTTTTACACACTGCTGTGTAATAAAAAATTTACGTACTGTCTATAAAAAAAACTACCAAGCTTTTTTGTCCTTTTTATTTTTATATGTCGTAACATATAAAACATATTATAATAAACCCTCTTTTAAAAAAAATAAATTAAAACTAAATTCTATGGCCCACCTTTCATTTCGCATATGATATATATATAACATATGTATATATTAAACTATCAAAACATTAAAGAACCCTTTCCGTCGGACTTCAAAAGTCTAAATAGATTGAATTTCAAACCAAATTCGCGTTCCAAAATGGGATGCTGACGTCTGCCTAATTTTAACTCGAATTCTCAATCAAATGTGCCCTATAAAAAATTCGGGTCCGGTTTTCAGGTTTTCAGATTCCCTTCAATTTCATGCGATCCAATATTAATGCTCCACGTGTCCTCCTTTTGAATTTACAAAACTGTCGGGTAAATTTCTGTTTGTTTAATTTCTGGTTGGTGAGTTGCGTTAATGCTGGCTGTTGTGTTTAAATACAATCCTGTACAGAAATATGGCTGTGGCCGTCTACAAAAAAAACTTGCAGGAATTTTAAATGCTGAATTAAATTTCTGGATGGCATGCAAGCAACCTCCAAAAAAAAATGTTGCTGCTGCATCCGTCCTTCTGCTGCAGCAGTTGAAGTTAAAATTCAACAGCACAGGGTTTAATAAGTGAGGGTGTAAAGGTAACTTTTTGTCGATGGTACTAGATTAAGATCATCTATTCATTTTTGTAGGGTCTTATGGTGTTTGGTTTTTTAGTTTTGGGTTGGGTTTATTGAGTCTAAGATAGTTTTTGAGTGAAAAAATTGCTATCAGGTATTAAAAAATTTTGGTTCTTTTGTCAAAATTTATGAGCTTGTTAGGAAATACAAAACTGACAATGGTTGTATCTTAAATTTGTGGAAAATAATTTGAAATGAAACCTTTTTGTTTAGGTTGTTGCAGCAGGTGCAAACCCCGTTCAAATTACTAGGGGCATTAACAAGACAATAAAGGCCCTTGTTTCGGAACTCAAAATTTTGTCAAAGGAGGTAAACGCTTGCCTTTTGAGTAGGTTGGTTTTCCTTTTTGTTGATGGTTTGGTGTATCTAATTGAATTAGTTGCCTAAGGTATTTTTGGTTGCAAACTCCTTTTCATTTTTCATACAGTATTGGCCTTGTGGAATACATTTGATTGTGTGGTCTTGTTAGATCTACAACATTTGTAGTTGTTTAGTCTTATGGGCGAGGTGCACTTTTATTATGGAAATAGTTGATGCAATATTGTCATTTAATCCTTACTGCAGGGTAGCATGTTGAGAAGTTTCTTGTGAAACATTTGGTATTCAAAATGACACTTGATCCTATACGGCATCATGCACTTGACTTCAAAATTCATATTCAAAGTGTGCCAGACAATTCTTGCAAAATTTCAAATATTTATGTTGTTTTAAACCATTATCTTTTTCATGTATTGGATGCTGAAAATGTGAAAAAGACTTTGGTATGAAACCAACTAGTGAATAATTTCCAGCAAAAAAACCACTTCCAAGACATGATTTAGAAGTAGAACAAATGTTCTTATGAAGCATAGAAAGATATCCTTGATGCATTGTCAATGTTTGGCTAGGGTTATTTTTGGAGAAAATAACTCCTTATTCCTAGAATAGTGATCTTCAATACAAGTAAATGCCAGAGAAGAGAGATCATCGTGTGGCGCAACAAAACTGAAATTGGACCCCCAAGGAGAGCTGGTGTGTCTACAATCGCTCTGTCAGCATTTTCCCTTGGTGTACCCCGTTCTTTTCCTCCAGCCTGAGTCTTAATTGACTTCTTCTTTCTTCGAGTTTATTTATCAAATTCGT
>JAXQQM020057751.1:0-21734 GCA_034641835.2 Pinus albicaulis
TGTTGGAACTATGATGCAAAGTAGTTTTCCTCGATGGCAACCTACTGATGAAGCTGATGGCAACCTATTTCATGAAGTTGTTCTTGATGGAAACCTGTACTTGATGGAAATTTACTTGATGAAGTTGTTCTTTGATGGGAACCTACTTGATGAAGTTGTCCTTGATGGAAACTCACTGATGTGAGCTAACTTTGATAGAAACCTATTTGTTAATGTTGGATCTAAGGTGACTAATATAGAAGCTGCGTAATAGAAAGAATTAATAAAGCATGTCACAAAGCATACGTATGTTGCAGAAGGGGAAGTCCACAGACAGTATGCCGAAAAGTATGTGCCAAGTAGCATATGCTCTTTTGTTCTCATGAACAGAGTAAACAAGGTATTTATGAGACTTCATGGTTTTAGCACAATCGTACTGAGGCCGATTATCTATTTGATCCCGTCTAGGAATACCATCAGCAATTGAGTGGTTTTGACTCATGGTATTGATAAAGGCTAAATCTATATAAAGAGAAGAAGATGATAGTGAAAGGTGTGCAAGTGTCTAGGCTATAATGAATACTTCACTCTGAAGTATATTTGCATGGAATGGGTAACAATTTATTGATTGATCTGAATTAATAATGCACCTATGAAGAAAATGATGAAGAGGGATCTCTAGATCTGAAATGTCTATGTATTTTCTAGATCTGATGATGGAATGTTTAGATCTCGCATCCGCGATATTTGCTGAAGTGTGGCAGTGAGATCAAATGAATTCATCCTGGTCGAAGAATAGGGATTGCATTTAAATATCCAGATCCACGCTTTGTCGAGGACAAAGCACGTATATATGCGGGTTGTTCTTCCAAACAAAGCATATAATTGAAGTCATCTCTAAAATATGCAAATGTATACACATGTTTGTTTTTGGGCAGATTACTATATATGCGGGTGCAAGCCGGAGTAGCCCAATGAAGTAAAAGCGTGTATAGAATCTAGGGTTTGCTGAAGTATGTGGAATGAATTGTCTGATCTGTTTTGTTGCCTTACTGCTATCTGTTAATGATGTATTCATACAGATCTGGGTTGTTTGAATGTTGATTATGCTATTGATTAAATATCAAGTTGTTGGTTGATTGGTTGATGATTCAATGAATGAATTGATGGGGTTATAAGTTTCAGTTTGATGAATGTTGAGCTTAAATGTGTGGAGTGGGTCCAGTCTGAAAATATGATGAAAAGTGGCCTGCAAGTTGTGTTCTATTGAAGATATTGGATCCAGTATGAAAATTGATGAAACGTGGTCCATGGTGGTGTTGAGGGTCGTAGCCTTCAGTCAAGGGGTTGTAGCTCCCTTCCAGGGGTAGTTGGTAAATGAAAGCAGGGGGTGGTAGCTCCCTTCCAGGAGAGAAGCTTTTCTGTAAACGAGAAAGGGGGTTGTAGTTCCCTTCAGAGAGGTCATAAATGAGAATCACCATATTCTCTCCAGAGAGGCCACCAAACAAGAGAAGGTTGTAGCCTTTCGCAGTGGGTTCCTCAAGTGTTTGGTAAGGAGTTTAGCACAGAGCTGTTGTAAGATGTTTTCTTTATAATAAAAATATTGAAGACAGAGACGACAGCAGCGACGGTTTTCTCCCGACTTGGGTTTCCACCTTAAATCCTAGTGTTCATGTGTGTTTCTTATTTGTGATGGTTTATTCTGTTATTACTCCATGCTTACTCGTTAACTAAACATTCCATGAATGATTTATTTGCAGAAATCTAAGTAACAATTAAATTCATAAGAAGATCTCCATGATATACTAGGTTTCTTTCGCAAAGTAGCATATGGGTTTTAGAAAAGGAAAATTTGAAAATTTATCGTCAAGACTAAATTGCTGATTCACCCCCTCTCAGTATTTTTCCCAACAATTGGTATCAGAGGAGGTTCTTCTGCAGAAGCTTGATCGCTTGAAGGAGATCCATCACAATGGGAAGGAAGCAAAAGAAGAAGGCTACTCAAAAGGAAATATCTCAGAAAACATGTGCAGCAGAAAATGAAGAAGATAAAATAGGTACTGATTGTTGTTCTTGTGATTCACCTTCTTGTGCATGCAATGGTGAAGATAGTGAAAGTAATGTTATGGATCTAGAAGAAGCTCTCAAGATTAAAGTTGAAGAACAACAAAGATCATCTAATAAGCAAGAATCTATCTACAAAGAAATGATCTCTAGAATGAAAGAACAGATAGAAATGTATCAAAAACTGCAGGATGAAGTAACCTATCAAAATAGAAGACTTGAAGCAGAAATCCTCTTTCTCAATACAAATTTGGAAAAGTCAAATAAGAAGAATGAAGAACTTAAAGCATAAAACATCTCCCTGAAAGCAGATCTTGAAGATCTTCTACAGACATTTGAAGAACAAGAAAATGGGTTGAAAGAAGAGATTCTAAAATTGAATGATCAAGTAGAAGAAGGAAGAAGGAAAGAAGAAAGCATGAAGAAGCAATGCCAAATATTGGAGGTTGAGGTAAATATTTTGAAAGATAAATTAGAAGAAAAAGATAAACTCTTGAGGTTTCAAGATAGTACTAAGATTTTGGACAATATTCTTAGTAGTAAAAGGTCTCCCTCTATTAAATTTGGTCTTGGTTTTCATGAAACTGTTAAAGGAGAATCTAGTTCACAAGGAAGTGCTAAAGATTCAAAGGATATCAATGCAAAACCTGAAGTATTGGAAGAAACAAAAGGTCAACCGACAATCATGAACTCTCAAAAGAAATCATTCCCTCCTAACTATAGAAGCATCAATAATGTTGAATGCTTTAAATGTCATAATTATGGGCATGTTGCAGCCACTCCGAAAGGCATCATTTCACACAAAAGGACAGTATCTTCTACCTGTAGTTGCAATTGTGCTCTCTTTTTTAAGGGATATTATTTTTCATGCAGCAAGTTTGGTCATAAAGCAGCTGATTGCAATAGAAGAAAGAATAGAAAAACACTCTATGATCCCTATGTTTACTTTTCTGGTCATGCAAGATGTTATGCTTGTAACATGTATGGACATGTAGAAAAAGAATGTAGGATGAATAGATCTGAGAAGTTGGATAATTTCCAGCACACAATAAGAAATTTCAAGCAAAGCTAGAAAAAGGAGGATCGGTCAGAAACGTAGGAAATATTGACCTAATATAGCCATCCATTTGTAAAGCTTACTTTCTTAATGATCATAGAGGATGTGAGATAAGACATAGGAATCGGTAATGTATCATCACAGGGGATAGACAAGCAGATTTTATTGCTGTTCATGGTAATTCCTGTTATGTTTATTTTTGATGTTAAAGATTGATTGAAGAAGACGGCATATACATGTGGTACAAATTTAGGGGGAGATGGAATTGTGAAATTTTTATGTATTTCATTTTCCATACACGGGTTTCGTGAACTAAAGCCGCGTATGCACGCAAATTCCAATGGATACAGAAGCGTATGTTTTTCTGCTAAGAAAAACTGTGAGTCAGCTCAAGGACAGGAGCATAGTTTCAGAGGGAGCATCAGTCTAACTACTAATGATTGTATTGTTGGCATTGTATCTGTGTATTCCTTAGTTCTCGTGATACTCATGTGATGATGACATGATACATGGCTTATTATGATGAGTTTATGGATGAGCCATGATTGCCTTTTGATTATGAGTATTTTTGTGTCCACACATGAATGAGATGGAAGTCTTATGTTTCAGGGATAAGGATAAGTCATGTAGATTTTATTGCTAATGACTTTTGTCATGGTTGAGACCTTTTATACATAATTCCTACACATGTTACATCATGATAAATCTTGAAGATCTTGGTGATATCAGATCACATGGATGATTGCTTGACACATATTGTCTATTGAAGAAGTTGTTTTGGTATGACAATTATTGGCAAGAATATGATTTTGCTACAAAGACCCTGATGCTGTTTATTAATGAGCTTATGCTTCAACTGTTGGATGACACTTGAAAACATGGATACATTGTGTTATCTTTCTTCTCAGACATTTTTGATACAAGTCTGTGGTGTTTTCTCATATGTGCCACTCTACTCTATTTCATGATGATTCCCACATATGTTTCTACAAAAGGGGAAATGGAAATTTCACCTTTATGAAGACAAGAGATTTAGATGATAGCTGGTTTCTACAAAAAGAATACTATGATGCTCGAACCATAGACCCTATTGCTGTGCTGATCATAATTCCAACCTATTTGATTTAAAAAGGATTGGTGTCGATGGATACATCTAGTTGTGAGGAAGCACCAACAAATGAAGATGATGGTGTTGTATATATTCTGCATCAAAAGAGCAACAATATAGAAGGTGAACCTAATGAAGCAACAAAAGAAGATTCATTCTGGAAGGTTCAAATTAAAGGAAATCGATAGAAGTCATGTCTCACATGTAGAAGAGCAGATCTATTTAAACTTAGAAGATTAATTTGATACGTTGGATTTCCGCAAAAGACAGCTGCGTATATACATGAGTTTATACATAGAAAAATGCGTAGGTTGGTTGGCTACACAAATTCTTCTCGGGTCAAGATTCTTCATCACAAATGGTGATGTTGGGTATCTCCGTGATGTTTCGGCCTCTTATATTTTTGTTTCATTTCTAATGTTTTGATGAAGATGCCTTGATGATTTGTTGGTGGAAGTTTTCAGGATGCACAAACTAAGGGGGAGCCTTAGTCATTTGGAAAGATTGCTTGGTTGCACAGATTCAGGGGGAGCATTAGCATTGCTGAGTATAATGCATTGTTGGCATTATGATGGTTCTGAAATATGTTCTCTTTCTTGAGGACTTTCTGGTGTTGGTCATAAATGGTCATATTTATATTTTGGTGAAAAGGTCTTGTTGAGACCCATGATGTAAAAATTGTAATATTCAGTCATGTAAGGACTTGTCATTTTTGTAAACCCACTTGGTTGGGCAGCTGAGTCAAATTTTGTAAACCCACTTGGTTGGGTACTTGAGTCTTATATGTAAATCCACTTGGTTGGATATTTGATGTAAGTATGAGTCTTTGGTGATAGGAAAGGTCATAGAGTCATGTACTTCATTGAAAAATACGTTTGAAGATTCAGCATGAACTCAGGGGGAGCATGGTAACTTCAGTGCACATCAGATCTACAGAGCTCTTCTTTCTACAAGAGAAGAAAAACCTTGTTTTGGTTTTGATCCGCCCTTTGCCCTTGATGTCAAAGGGGGAGAGTATCATGGTGTTTGAATAATGGTGATAATCAATGCATCTATTTGTTGTGGTGATCAAACACCATCATGGTTGCCATCAAGTCCAAAGGGGGAGATTGTTGGCAATATGATGCAATGTGTTGTCCTTGATGGCAACCTACTTGATAAAGTTAATGGAAAACTACTTGATGAATTTTTTCGATGGAAACATATTGTACTATGGAAACATACTTTTGATGAAGTTGTCTTTGATGGAACCTACTTGATGAAGTTCTCTTTAATGGAAACTGACTTGATGATTTGTTAATGATGTAAATCTGATGTATCTATAGAGTAGCTTAGAAGTTGCAGAAGAAGGGAATTCAAAAAGTGCCAGAATAATGTTGGACAGGGTATGTCACAAAGAATACGCGGGTTTGTAAAGGGGAAGTCGCGTATGTACGCGGAAAAGTACGTGCCAAGTAGCGTATCCCTAATTGCGCTCTAAATTAAGAAAACCAGGGGACTTTACCATGGTATTGACCCATAGTATTGAGCGCTTGATTATCTATTTTATCCCATCCAGGAATACCATCAGCAGTTGTGTGGTTTTGGCTCATGGTATTGATAAAGGCCAAATCTATTTAAGGAGAAGAAAATCATAGTGCAATGCGTGCATGTGTCTGGGTTTTAATGAATACTTCACTCTGAAGTATATCTGCATGGAATGGGTAACAGTTTGCTGATAGATCTGAATTCATAATGCACCTATGAAGAAAATGATGAAGAGGGATCTCTAGATCTGAAATGTCTATGTATTTTCTAGATCTGTTTATGGAATGTTTAGATCTGTGATCCATGACTCTTTTGCCGAAGTAAAATGGTGAGATCCGGAAATATTTCCATCCTGTCTAAAGAATTGTACTCTAAAATGTCTCAAGTAGATTCATACACACGTTGTGTTGAGAAAAGCACGTATTAATCGGTTGTTCTTAGCAAAAGCGCGTATGGGAATTGAAGTCACCCCGAAATATGTGCATGTATACATAGATTTGTTTATATGAAAGTGCATATATACGTAGGTTCAAGAAGTAAAAGCGTCGTATGAAATCGTAGTGGTTTTGTCGAAGTAAGTGTAATGAAAATGTCCGATATGTTCTCGTAACTTATTTCTTAGCTCCGAACTGTTGCATTCATACGGATTCAAGGATTGAATGTTTAATTATGCTACTGATTAAAGATCAATTTGTTGGTTGATTGGTTGATGATTCAATGAATGAATTGATGGGGTTATAAGTTTCAGTTTGAGGTATGTTGAGCTTAAATGTGAAGTGGGTCTGGCCTGAAAATCTGATGAAAATAGGCCTAGAGGTTTTATTGATAATAAGATATTGATCCGCATGAAAATTAATGAAACGGTCCATGGTGGTGCTTCCAGGCTGAAGCCTTCAAGGAGGGGGTTATAGCTCCCTTCCGGTAGCCGGTAAATGAGAGCAGGTGCTCCCTCTCCAGACAGCTAGTAAATGAGAGCAGTGGGTTGTAGCTCCCTTCCAGAGAGGCCGGGTAAACGAGAGCAGGGGGTAGTGGCTCCCTTCCAGGAGAGGCTGGTAAACGAGAGAAGGTTGTAGCCTTCTGCAGGTGGGTGCCTGCGTGCTGGTATGAGTCTGTGCCAGTACATTGTTGTAAGATGTTTTCTTTATAATAAAATATTAAAGACAGAGACGACGACAACGGTGGTTTTCTCCCGACTTGGGTTTCCACCTTAAATCGTGGTGTTCATGTGTGTTGCTTATGTGTGATGGTTTATTCTGTTATTACTGCACATTCTTACTGCTAACTAAACATCTGATGAATAAATGATGCATAGATCTAAGTAAAGAATTAAATGCATAATAAGATCTCTGTATATACGCGAGTTTTATGAAGGATATTCAAGGCATACACATAGTTTACATTCAAGAAGTAGCTATACATGTTTTAGAAAAGTAGAAAATTGAAAAGTTATCGGGCTGTGACTAAATACCGATTCACTCCCCCCCTACAAGATTTTTCCCAACAATGACCACTTCTCCTAACAAATGTTAGCATTTCATCTAACATCTTAATGACTTCAAACGTCTGCCTCATATTAACTATAAAGGACCATCGCCATTGTAAAATTTAAACATATGACCTCTTTCAGGCACAAAAAAAATGGATTTGATCAACATTTAAACTTTTCCTAATAAATCCCAAAGCAAATAATCTCTTGGGCACAAATACTGGAAGCCTATAAGGTTCCACACCAGCTCCATAGAGTCTAATTTCAAAATAATCTTCGAAGACATACCAATCATCAAACTTACAATTCGTCCCCAGCTGCAAGAACTATTGAGCCTTTGGCAGGAAGCATGGGGGAGAGATTCCATTCAAAATTCTATATGCAGTAGACATAAAATGACTTGCAAAGTCAAACAAACCTTCCTCATTTTGTTCTTTCCTTACTATGTTTGTCCAAAATACCACTGACTGCCTCTTCTTATTCATATCCATTATATTTAACCCCAAATGCATGAATTCTTCTACATTTTGATATAAAAACAGATAAATAACAAAAGAGGGAAACCTGAATGAACCCATCAGTGATAAACTCATAAGCTGAGAATTGACAGCTTCTTGCCAATAAGAAGGGATATCCAACACTACTCCTGGCTTCATCATCAAAGCGAACATTCCCAGAACTGATTTTTCTATTGTACTGTCGTCGTCTTTTCCCAAAATATTTGAAATACACCTCAACACAGGTCTGACTTCTACATCAAAAACCTCCATAGAGAATTCTTTACTATCAGGTGCAAACTTCTTTATATCTATATTTAGAAAAAAGATGAATTGGTTGAACTCTTGACCTGCAAGGCTATCATAATGTGCCATCAATGAGTCATCAATGAATTGGACATATGACTCTAACTCAAGGTAACACAGAGCTTGACGAATTAGTTGGGCTAAGACTTGCAGAACATTTTCTCCTTGACAATTCATTACAAAACACTTTCCTAGGTACATGAAAGATACTAGCCAATACACAAATTCGGGAAAAAGGTGTGTTTTTGGAATGCATGTAGACAATACACCAGTTTTAACCATAGCAATGTAAATTAGAGAAGCTTTATCGTTTAAAAAAACTTGTTGGTAAAATGAAATGTGATCTAGAGTACAGATAGTATCATGGATGTCCCTCTCAGTGTCTATGAGAGGAATGTGACTGGAAGAGCCTGAAAGGGATGGACGATTGGCCATAATTTAGTTTGGGGTGACAAAAAATTGACAGGGTGGCAGAAAGCAGGGAAAGACACACCATAGACAAAACCTCAGATACAAACTAACAATAATAACCTTACAAAAATGAGAATCCATATTAAATAGGTGGCGCGGGCTTAAGAATTAAATTCTGAAAAGACGCGCCAAAATACCGTTGAAGAATACCCCGACGTGGACGATAGCTGTCACCAACTGGTTGCTTACATCACTGCGGGATGTCTCAAGGTACGGAGAGCTCTTCAGGTTCATGCCCCCGTAGTGAATCTCTACCGTTGATCTGGATCGACCCCACAGTCAACAGGGTCAACTGCAGAGGCACCTTCCTTGTTAACCCGTGCGCTGAAAGTGCTCGCGGGTTGACACTTTTATTCCCTGTCTAATAAATCATCGGATCCCGCTCCATAACATGCTCTCTTTTTAGTTTGTGTGCTGGGACCTACGTCCACAAAGGCTTAAAGTATTAACCTTTAAACTTAATGTAATGAATATTAATATTTATGCTAAAGTACATGAAACCTTATACTTTAACATATATTTTGATAATTTTATATTTTTTTTGTATTTTTGAAAATTAAAAATAAAGGATATTGCAAATAAGCCACAACATCTGGCTCCACCTGGGGATAGTGTTTTTTTCCACAAAACACTAAGAACTGCAGATTAGTGCCTTCACTTCGGGCATGGAGTCAAATGTTGTTTGATGAAAAATGTACAATTAAGGAAACTAAATATGTACAATGGTGAACCATAAAACTTCAATGCTAAAAGTAATGTTTTAGATACTGCCCATTCACAGGCAGCTCTACTGTTACTCCATCAAGATCCTCCAGCATGAATGTGTTATTTGATCTAGCTTCAACAATCCTGTATGGGCCATACCAGAGTGGATCAAACTTAGCATGTTTTCCCTTTTCTTCTCTTCTGGTATCCCATCTTAATATCAAATCTCCAGTTTGAAAAATAATCTCCTTTTCTTTTCTATAAAAAATGGACTTCATCTTTTCTTGATACATGACCAAGTTTTCCCTGACTTTATTCCTGCTCTCACTCAATTCTATCACCTTATTCAGCCTTCTTATCAATGCATTAGGTTCTTCTTGTGCTTCTTGAAGAAAATAAATTACTGGTCTAGCTAGTTGAGTAGGAAACAAATCTTGAGTACCATATACCAATTCATAAGGTGACTTACCAGTAGATCTTCTAGTAGTCATTCTTATTGCCGAGAGAGAAAATATCAACTTTGACTCCCAGTTTTTCTGATTTTCATCAATTGTTTTCTTCAAAATCTTAACCAATGTCTTGTTGGAAGATTCAGCTAGCCCATTCCCTTGAGGATGATATGCTATAGATTGAGACAAAATGACATTATATGTTTGACACAAATTAATGAATCTGACTGAATTGAATACCTGAGCATTTTCTGTTACAATGTTGACTGGACACCCAAACCTACTGAAGATGTTTTCTTCTAGAAACTTCATTACTACCAAATCATTTGCTTTTCTGGTAGGTATTGCTTCCACCCACTTTGTAAAATAATCAGTGGCAGTCAGAATCCACTTGAACTTCCCACTTGATGGTGGATTGATTTCTCCAATAAAATCTAATCCCCATTGTCTAAAAGGTTCTTCAACAAATATAGGGAGAAGAGGTAGAGGAGTTAACCTTTTCTTCTATGCAAACAATTGACATTTATGGTAGCTTCTAACCAATATGTATACACCAGCAAACAATAAAGGCCGGTAAAAAATTGATTTGAGGATTTTATGAGTAGTAACCTTCCAGCTATAATGGTCTCCACGCAAACTTTCATTGTATTCTTTAATAAATTCCATTGACTCCCCTTCTGTCAAACACAACAAAAAAATGCTAGCAGGATCTTTCCAATACAGTTTAGCATCAATTATAACATAAGGCCAAGCTTTGAGTTTAAGAGCTCTGTACTTTGTTCTATTTATTGAGGGTGGAGAAGAGAAAAATCACAAGTAGTGAATAATATCCTTATACCAATCAGAGCAGAGAAACTTGTATTTAATTGCTGACTTTGTGCCGCTTTGACTCATTTCATCGACAACTTCATCCAAGGGTGCAAGAAAATTAATTTCTAGAGTTTGAAAATTAGATTATGTTAGCAGCTTTTCCAAGCCCTATCCTTTTACCAATTTAGTAGGTTTAATGTCTAAGTCATACTCCTGGATTTTAACAATCCACTTTCCTCTTTTTCCTTCAACGTCACTTTGAACTAATACATATTTTACAGTTGAGTTAGGTACATATGCAACTATTTGAGATTGCAGCACATAAGTTCTGAAGGCTTTCAATGCTTTAGCTAATGAATATACCTGTTTCTCCAAGATATTGTATTTGAGTTCTGCATCTCTGAGAAATTTACTGAAAAATGCCACAGGTTTCTCTTTTCCCTCTTCATTCTTCTGCAACAACACGACAACAATGGTAGAAGGTGATGCAAATGAAAATATTTGGAAAGGCTTTTGATAATATGGACTGATTAGAACAAGAGATTTTTGAAGAGCTTCTTTAATCCTGACAAAGGACTCTCTTGCATCTTTGTCCCATTTTACGTCAGCATTTTTCTTCAGCATATCTGTTATGTTTTTGACAATCTCAGCATAATTTGGGACAAATCTTCTCAGGAAATTAATTTTTCCTAGAAACCTCTGGATATCCTTCTTAATTCTAAGCAAAGGAATTGTATGTATAGATTCAACTCTTGCTGGATCAATTTTCACCCCCTGATTTGAAACTATATGCCCTAGTAACCTACCTTCTTCCAAAACAAACAAATATTTCTTAGGATTCAATGATAACCCAAACTTCCTGCATTTCAGGAAATCCTTCTGCAAATGCTCCAAGTGCTCATCATCAAAACCTGAAAAAATAGTCACATCATCCAAATATATGACTACAAACTTGTCACCCACAAATTCTATGTCCATTTCCCTTTGAAAAGTAGCCCATGCACTCATGAGACTGAATGGCATCCTGGCATACATGAACGTTCCCTAAGGTGTGGTAAAAGATGTTTTATTTTGATCTTCCTTTTCAAAAACTACTTGGTTGTACCCAGAGAAACCATCAACCATAGATAATCTATAAGCTCCTGTCACTTTTTGTAAAACATAATATATCTTTGGCAAAAGATAATTGTCTTTTAAAGAAGCTCTATTCAAATTCTTGAAATCAACACATAGCCTTGTCTCTCCATTCTTTTTCCTCACAGGAACCAGATTAGAAACCCAGTCTGAATATCTAAGTGGGACTATGATTTTTACTTGCAACAATTTCTTCACCTCCTTTTCAATTGGGGCAAGGAGTAGTGGATTAATCTGCCTGAGTTTCTACCTGTGAGCTTGACCCCATATTTTAATGGTATTTTATGCTGAATAATATATAAATCATATGTTTTCAAATAATCATAGGACCATGCAAATACATCCATATACTTTTTGAAAAGATCAACATACCTTTCTTTATAATCCTTTGGGACTCCTTTAAATATCTTAACAACCTTGGGCTCCTGTTGAGTTCCTAGATTACAGTCCTCCATCTCACCTTCTTGAGATACCTTCTTTTTATCCAGTGCTACATCATTTGCCTTAAAAAACCTTTCAAGAGGGACCAAACCTTTGGTTAATACATTTTCTTTCAATTGTATTATCTTCTGATCACCTATTGATTGATTAATATTTATCAAGTCCTCATTCTGATCAGTCTGTTCACTTTCCTGATCTATTTCACTATCTTCAAAATTTCCAATCATTGTTAGAAAATGATTTATATGCTCATCATCTTCGAAAACCTGCCAATGTTTCACATTATCAGGGATTTAGGGTCTATGCCTCAACTCAATCTCATATCTCAGTTTGGGATTGATTGGTGGCTTGAATGTACTGGCTGCAACTTCCAGTGAATCTGCCAATCTGTTTTCTTCTCTTGGAATGAATTGAAGATTCAAAGCTTCAAAATAATTTTCAACAAGGTCCCAGACCTCATTCCTATATGATATCAACCTTGGATGCTTGGTTTGACACAAATTTTTAATCTGTCTTATAATCAACTCAGAATCACCAAAAATGGAAATACACCGAATTCCCATTTGTTTTGCAGTTTGGAGACACAAAAATTAATGCCGCATACTTAGATACATTGTTTGTTGATTCAAATTCAAGCTTAAAAGAAAAAGGCAAAAGATTACCTTCTGGAGAAATCAGTAAAAATCCAGCTCCCGTGCCATCCTTAGAATAGGCACCATCAAAATAACACTTCTAATTTTATTTGAATCCAACTCCTTATGTACAATTGCTGAAGAGAGCTGCTTCTGTGAGTCTTCAGCAAATTATGCATCTTCATGCAACATAAAACAAGAGAGATCTTCCTTCTCTTGGCCATAGATAGGAGAATTTCCTACATCTTTCTTTGTGGTAGTCTTAAAAAATATCGTTTCTCTGTATAACCTTCTTTCTTCCCCATTAAACACAGGAATGATAGCATATGTGAAGTCCATATTTAAAACACCTCCAAGTTTTGCTCCCCAATATCTGGACAAAATCATATCAAATCTAGCTGGAATATCCGCAACTACTACATCCATCATAATACTCTTGGCTGGAATTTGGGCTAGGGATACCACCATGTCTTTGATAAGCCCAACACACTTCACCCTTTTTGAATAAAATGAATGAAGGTCTCTATAGGGCTTAGTGATTTGTAAATTTAATTCTTTAATTACAGATAAGGGCATGAGATTATGTGATGCACCAGAATCTAACATACAATTATGCAGAATGAAATCATGAAGAAGCATTGATATATAAAATGGAGGAACAGAAGAATCTACCTCTTCCACATGTGGATAAAAAGTGACCACTAGTTTTTCTTCTTGCAAATTCATAGTATCACCAATATCATCAGACTGAGAAAGATTAATAAATTATGTAATTTCCTTCTTGTAACTAGGTGTCTTAGCTAACTGAAGCAAGGGTACTTGAATTTTGATATTTTCTAATTCTTTGGATAGACTGAAAGTTTGATTTTGTTTAATAATCTTCTCAGGTTCTTCTTGATTCTTGTTAGGATTAGGATTCTGCTTAGGTACAGTAACAATATTCTCAAAAATATTAGAATCAATAGACTTATTCTGGGAAGCCTCAGCTTGTTGTTTTTCATTTCCACTCATTGAATCCATAGGTTGTTTCCCCTTGCCTGATTGTTTTACTGAGTTATTTGGTTGTGGAGTCTCCATCGGAGAAGAGACTAATTCTGGCTCTTTTTCCTCATCATCATGAGTTCTAATCTCTTTTTTTATCTTAATTCATACTTCTTATGCAGCTCTGCTTGCATAAAATCTGTGAATTTCTTACAATACTCATCCATTTCTTCCTGATCAAATGACACATCAGCTTCTGTGCATTCTTGATCACATTCCTCTTCTTCCTCGTCATCTTCCATATAAACAACATATATTTTATCTTTGACTTCTTTCTGGTCTTCCTCAATAGACTATGAAGGTGCTGCTTCTATATACAAAGGTGCTTGAACTTGATCTTGATCTCTTTTTTCCCTCTGCAAAATCTGCAAGGGCTGCTTTTTGAACTGTGAATTGAAAACTCCCTTGTTTTTTTGTGCAAGTTTCTTACTGTCCAATTCCATCTTCACTAATTTATTTGAAAATTTCTTGAGAACCTTTTTCATGTCATCAATCCTTTGATCTTGTGATGAATCTTCTTTGGCCTTACCTTTATCTTGAACTAACTCATTTTCTTGTGTTTTTCCAACAGCAGCCATGTTTGCTTCAATCTCCAAAGCATCTGTTTGGATTTGTTCAAGAGTAGCAAATCTTCTCTCTCTCAAAGTGAAACTAAAATCTGATACAAAAGCCACAGCAAAAACAACTCTTTCTCCAACAGGAGGGGGTTTCATTTCAGCAGGCAAACTATTATACAATTTTTTGAATCTTTTAATGAAATCATTCATGTTTTCATCAGACTTTTTCTTGATAGCATTAAACTCTATCAATGAATAACCATGATCTCTATTTCACCCCATCTTCAGATGAATTGTATTTCTAATTCGTCCCAATTATTAATTGAGGCATTAGGAAATCCTTTAAACCATTTTCTTGCCTCTCCATTCAGAGATTGTACAAAAAGTCTCACTACTACATCAAGATGTTCAACATTTAAATTTTCAGCAAAAGTGCAAAACAAAGGCAAGTGTTGTTCTGCAATTACTTCATCTTCACCAGTAAATCTAGGAAGCAACTTAAGGTATTCCTAGGGCATTGCATTCATAGGTTGTGGGAGATTTAATGGTGCATATCTATTCATCAAGAAAGAAGGGATAGGGGTTGCCATGTTTATGCCTTGATTAACTGCTCCTTGAGTATGTGGGGTTTGTATACTAGTTGTAAATGTGAATGAATGGGGTGAAACAACTGATATGGGAAGGGGCTGATGAAAAATAGTAGAAGAACTGGAAACTATATTAGGCTGAGCTTCTGTATATGTGAATGAAACAGATTCAAAATATTGTTCTTCTAATTTTGGTTCTTGGAAATGAATAGGTGGGGAAAAGGATTCTTGTTCCGAGAAAATTAGTTTTCAAGAAATAGCCTTGGATGAAAGGTTATGGGAATTGTTGCCTCGTGTAGGCAGTGTAGCATCAGGTGTAGAAAGCGTTCTTGATTTCTGGCCTTTTTTAGAAACCAGCTTTTCAGGATCTGACAGAATAGGAGCTTTCTGCTGAGAGGTATTTGACCTCGTATGTGGCCTTTTATACGCCAGAATTATGACATAAAGACACAGCCTAATATTTCCTCCTCTCTGAACAACTAGAGGAAATATGAATAAAACCCTGGGAAAGAACTTTGCTTCTCGTCCCCGGCAATAGCGCCAAAAAATGTTGTACCTTAAGAGACAATCCCTTGGATGTATTAAGGAATCAGTGCTTAAGACATTTATATATGTATGTCATAGAATTTTAATATCAAGGGTCTCTTCTTAATCACCTTCAGATGTTTTGTTATTAAACCCTCAAGATTCAAATGTAGTAAATGCTTTGCAATGCTATTATTTGCTGATATCAAATGGAATGATGAGAAGAATATGAAGAAAGGAAGCGTAAACTGATATGATGATAAACAATATCTATCGCTTTAAACTTCAAAAGAATTTTATGACAGAAGACTATTTAAAATAAAGGAGCACCCATTAAGGATTTTAACTCTTGTTCACATATGTAAAAAGAGACCTGCAGCTTCATTACTTAATTTTATTCAAGAATAGAAAATACACAATGTAAACTAGAAAACATATCAATATCAATAAATGCCATAAACTTGCTTTTCATTCATTAATCATTTGCAAAATGAGTACAAAATGTGCAGTCTGAAGGTCCAAAACTCAGAACCTTTCTCTTTCTTGTTTATCTCTTAAAATACAATAGAAAGCAGTTTGTAACTGCTGGAACTAATCCTAACTTCTTCAACTACTTAGGACTTCGTCAACTACCTATTACATGTCATCAAAAATGTCTTATTACAATTACATTCTCTTTAAAAGAGGAAAATAGCATGAAACATAAATCCTAATCTATTTGCTAAATGTGAACTGATGATGTTGCTGCTGCATTTCCTTGACTGGCTGGTTTATCTGTCTTTGAAGTCGAGGCATCCTTTGGTAGATCTGTCATCCAGGCTCTGCATTTCTTCCATATCTCAATGTTTGTCTTAGGTGAATGAAATAGCTTGTGATATTCCAATCTAAAGGCAGTGATTCTGTTGAATGATGGCCTCTCTGTAAATAAAGTCTTCACTAACTACAACAGCTGAAAATGTCTTTGAAGGAAATTGATCATTGTTGCTCCTTTAAGAATTTGAGTCTTTTCATGAGTATTGTCTACCTTGATTTTTGCCAACACCAGTAGGGTTCATAAGAATCCCATGATAAAATACTACCTCCAAGACCCCAACATGATGGAAAACCTACTCTTGCTATTTTTTCAAATAAATTATCAAACTGGCCCACTACTTCCTTAAGCTCAATCAACTTCTTCTCTGTAGACATCCTGTAATCATTTTTGACAATCATCTTTTTAATTTCCACAGCATATAAAATAATGTATTTAATCTCATTCTCTTCCAACTCTTGATCAGTTTTGGAATCAATGAAATCACTGAATTTTCTTGCCCAAATAGCCCTCTTAATTGTCTTTTTCTTGTTTGTCATGACTTGTTCTTCAAAATCTCTGATAATACCTCTTTTCTCTACTACAATAGTCAGAAAACCCAAAATTGCTTTTATTTCTGGATTAAGGATATATTTCCCTTCAATTTTTCCTTGATATTTTTAATCTCAGCATCAGCAGTCTAGCAATCTATTCTATATTTACTGACTTCCCCTCTTTGGCTTGTATGATCTTTGTTTCTGTCTCCAAATCAGCTTGTGCCTTTTTGCGATCTCTCTCTGCCATCTTCAATTCAGTAGTCAATTGAGATATTTGTGCTACTGGATCTTCATTACCAGATGGAAAAACAAAAGTACAAGTATGAGATTCAATGTGATTCTGCAATGATAATGCAGTTTTCTTTAATTTGTTGATTTATTCTTCCTTTTATAAGAGCTGCTGAAGAAGTTTCTCTTTCTCATTTTCTACTTCTGCAACCTCTGCTACCATGAAGTGCTCTCCTATAGGAAATTTCAATTTCTTCTTCGGCACAGAGATTTCTGATTCAGCACTTTGCAGAAGCTTCTGTACAACAGACCTGTCATTGGGATCTACCCCAATCTTCACAATAATATTTTTGAGTTCTTCGTTCTGGATTGTTAAAGCCCTGGAATTTGCTTTCTCTAACTTCAATTTCTTGATAAATTTTCCAAGCATGTTTTCAGCCTTGAGTGCCATTGCATTGGTTTTGGTTAAGTCATTCACAATTCGCTGACCTATTTGCATACGTAGATTTAATTTTTCAAGCAATGGAATTTTCTTTACATCTACAGTTATATTCACAATATTAAAATTATTAGATGAACCAATAGACGTATCAGAGGGATGTGAAAGGTCAATCTTAAATTGTTCATTTTCAAGATCCATTGCAGTTAGCAGTCTTGTTTTCTCTGGGGTTATCTGGTACTCATCTTGAGCCTCCATGCTTGCCTTCATTTTCCGATTTCTTTCTGCAATTTGAGCAAACATTTGTTTATTTAAGGGCACTTGTTCCTGAGTGCTTTCATGCCTTCTTAGTGAAGCAGGGACATTTTTCTCATCTCCTAATTGTAGTGAGAAACCAGGTTGAGCATCTACAAAATCCTCGCTGAGCTTTGTCCTCTTTTCAGTCTCTATTTCTCATCCTCTGAATCAATCACTGCTTCTTTACCTCTCTTATTTGACTTCTATGATATGACAGGAGTTTGTAAATTTGAGCTCACAGAACCTGCAAAACCCTTATTTTCCATCTTTTCTACATCAGGTATGCTTTCATGAATGAACATTGAATACCCATTTTCAATTCTCCTATTAGAAATCACACTATGAGGGTCATAAGACCACTTCTCTCCTAACAGTAGGTGCATTTCATCTAACATCTTAGTGACTTCATCAGTTTCCTGTCTCATATTAACTATAAAAGGACCAACATTCATTGGCAATTTAAACATATGACCTTTCTTCATAGGCACAAAATGGATTTGATCAACATTTAAACTTTCCCTAATGAATTCCAAAGCAAATAATCTCATGGGCACAAATACTGGAAGCCTATAAGGTTCCACACCAGCTCCATAGAGTATAATTTCATAATAATATTCAAAGACATACCAATCACCAAACTTACAATTCGTCCCCAGCTGCAAGAACTCTTGAGCCTTTGGCAGGAAGCATGGGGGAGAGATTCCATTCAAAATTATATATGCAGTAGACATAAAATGACTTACAAATTCAAACAAACCTTCCTCATTTTGTTCTTTCCTTATTATGTTTGTCTAAAAATACCACTAACTGCCTCTTCTTATTCATATCCATTATTTTTAACCCCAGATGCATGAATTCTTCTACATTTTGATATAAAAACAGATAAATAACAAGAGAGGGAAACCCGAATGAACCTTTCAATGATAAAATTACAAGCCGAGAATTGACAACTTCTTGCCAATATGAAGGGATACCCAACACTACTACCGGCTTCATCATCAAGGCGAACATTCCCGGTAATTGATTTGTCTATTGTACCGTCATTGTATTTTCCCAAAATATTTTAAATGCACCTTAGCAATGTGTCAAACTTCACATCAAAAACCTCCATGGAGAATTCTACTACTCAGGTGCAATCAGATTTCAGATGGATGGTTTCATGAAAAGATGAATACAGATCTCGACCTACAAGACTATCATAATGCGCTATTAAAGAATCACCAATGAAGTGGAAATACAATCCCGACTGTGTATCATAGAGCTTCTGACGAATTAGTTGGGCTTCGAAACTTGGCAAACTTAACATTTTCTCTGACAATTCATTAAAAAACACTTCGGATACATGACAGACACTAGCCAATACAGAAATTTGGGAAAAAGGTTTGTTGTTGGAATGCATGCAGACAATACGCTAGTTTTAACCATGGCGATGTAAATTGGAGAATATTTATCATTTAAATAGACCATTTGATAAAATGAAAGGTGGGCTAAATAACATATATTATCCTAGATGTCCCTCTCAGTGTCCATGAGAGGAATGTGACTAGAAGAACCTGAAAGGGATGGACGCTTGGCCATAATTTAGCTTGGGGTGATAGACAATCGACAGGGTGGAAGACAGCAGGGAAAGACACAGTGCAGACAAAACTTCAGATACAAACTAACAATAATCACCTTACAAAAAGGAGAATCCATCTTAAATAGGTGGTGCAAAAGCTTCTCTTAAGAAATAAATGCCGAACCCGTGCACCAAAACATCGTTAAAAAATACCCTAACATGGACAATAGGTGTTTCATGGATGACTTAGAGGAGACGTCCGGTTGGAGTTTGGGATTGTTATGTAACCAGCTCTAAAAAGAGAAGAAAAGAGATATAAACGCCTTAGAAATGAGCCACTTCGAGGGGGAAACCTCCAATACATTACATAAATGAACAATTCTTGGATGATACAAATTACAAAACCTCCTTTCTATATAGGAGTCCATGGGGCCATAATGTAATCCTAGTGGGCCACAATGTAATCCTAGCCAACCTAACAATAATAATTTAAGGGCACAATAATAACAATATGGGGGTTACAGGGGTACAATAATAAAAATAAGGGGGCCTACACTAACATAATAAGGGGCTATACTATTAATATAGGGACTTAACATGCCCCTCTCCTTCAAACAAGTGTTGTCCTCAACGCTTGATTATTTCTTGATGCTTCTGTATAAAATTCTCATCCTCCCATGTGAAATATTCTATAGGAAAGTTCTTCCACTTGCTGATATACTCTGAAATTGATCATACTTGTTGAGTTCTTGTTTCTATTACTGCTTCATAACTTCTTTCAATGTCATGTTGATCTTCCTGTTGTTTCATTAGATTCTGCACCAAAGTTGGGTTATCCTTTCAGAGTTGGAGAACTTGTTGTTGATGCTCGATGTGATCTTCCATTAATTTATCATCCATATTTTCTATTATTTGATCCTTCAAACCATCCAACTTAGCCTCCATTTCTGCTTTTAAACCATCTATTTCATCTTCGATTGCTCTTCGTAAGATCGAAACTTGTTGCACTTGGTACCGTAATTTTGATATCTCATACTGCAATTCTTCCTCTTCATGCATCATTGTATAGATTTCTGAGGGCTTTATGGGTATGGAATTATTTTTTGGAGGCATTATATAACCCAATGCTGATAAATATTCTTCAATATTCCCTTGGAATCACTTCAAACTACTTTTTCAAACAAACGTTATGCAATTTTAAAAAACAAATACACACCTTTTACTTGCTTTAAGGAGCTCGATATTGAAATTGAATTATCTCTGTAATTGAGAATATTCAATATCTGAAATTATTCCCTATAGTAGCCCACTGAATCTTCTTTCAAATGCCATAGGTCTGACCTAATTTGGATTCTCCAAGACAAAGTTGTGTCCAATCTCCCACAATGACCTAATTCTGGACTGGTTCAGTAGAGCGAACTTGTACGACTTGCCACGTGTCACTGTTTTGTCCTTTGTCTCTGAAATTGATAGCGAAGAAACTACAGGCCGTGTAATTGCGACCAATTTTGACGGAACTCCAATCCAATCTTCAGAGAGAGAGTTATTGAACTTTTCCCACGATCACCTCTTTGAGATGAAATTCAGGAGCCTGAAAAAGCACTACCTTCCACAGATCATATCTCCAAAAATATTGCGAACCAAGCTCTGAAATTTTTTGAAAAATTTCCTCAGGATTTCAGCTTTGCACCATATGAATTTCAGATTCTGAACCTTCGTAGAAAAAATTTATAGCGAAAATTCCACGATGACCTGTTTAAGAGCTTGAGAAAAGACCTAACTTCCACAGATGATATCTCCGAAAATATTGCGAACCAAGCTCTGAAAATTTTAGACAATCTTCCTCAGGATTTCAGCTACGCACCCTAAAAATTTCAGCTTCTTAAACTTCGTAGAAAAAAAGTTATAGCGAAAATTCCACGATGACCTGTTTGGAGCAGCGAAACCCTAGAATCCAAAGCTCTGATACCAAATGTTGTGTAACCAGCTCCAAAAATAGAAGAAAAAAGATATCAACACCTTATAAATAAGCCACTTCGAGGGGGAAACCTCCAATACATTACATAAATGAACAATTCTTGGATGATAAAATTTACAAAACCTCCTTTCTATATATAGGAGTCCATGGGGCCATAATGTAATCCTAGTGGGCCACAATGTAATCCTAGCCAACCTAACAATAATAATTTAAGGGCACAATAACAACAAAATGGGGGTTACAAGGGTACAATAATAACAATAAGGGGGGCTACACTAACATAATAAGGGGCTACACTATTAATATAGGGGTTGAATAGGGATGTCCCCATTGCAGGGACTATCGGCCCATTCTATGTTGGGTGGTAATCGCAGTTTGTGATGACACCCGTGGTGGCACCGGGAGTAGTGGTGGGTCGAGGTAACCCTCTTGAGGGGGCACCACACTAGAGTATACTTGTACATAGGTAAAGCACCCATTATGATACGATTCCCTTATTTTTTGATGAATT
>JAXQQM020061532.1:0-23025 GCA_034641835.2 Pinus albicaulis
AACTTTGATTCCAAGATTTTTAGTTCCATCCCCTGGCATTATCCCACAAAGGTGCCTTCTCAGACGAGTGTATGAACCATGGTATTGTTTATTGCAATGGGGGCAAATAAATTTAGTGGTTCCACCACCTTTCCCTCCTTCCATTTTCTGAACATATTTCCACAAAGGAGTTTGGTCTTGTTTAGTTGGGGAATCTATGATCTCAGGTTCTCCACTCCCCACTTCCTCCTCAGCATAATCCTCCTCCTCTTCAGGATTTTCTTCAAATCCACCATAACCCTCCTCTTCTCTGATTTGCCTCTTTCTTCTAGCACTCTCCAACACCATTATCACAAAGAAAGGAACCAACATGAGGAAAATCCCTAGCCATATAGCCGTGATGGAAACAAGTTTCAAGTTTCTAGCCTGCAAAACAAATGGAAAAATGCCAAATGGGAATAGGAAATGCAACATAGGAAAAAAACAATTCATTTTTTAAGTTTTAAATCCAATAAAATGCAACATTCAAGAAAAATTCAATTTTTCATTTTTAAACAATTTAACAATCTACAAATTCATCCTAGAAAATACTAAATTGGATTAGAAAGCCTACCTCTTTCTTGCAATTCTCCTGTCAGCCTTGCTCCTTGCTCTCCTGTTACCCTTGCGCTCTCCTTGCTCTCCTTCTTGCTCTCTCTCTCAACTCAACAAACAATAAAATGTAAAATGAAACCCCCTCCCCATTATAAAAAAATTGATTTTTCACTTAAAAAAATTTGCGCGCGGCGGGAAGCGTTTTTTGTTCCGGGGAGCGTTTGGGAGCGAACGCTCCCCGAGTGCTTCCGGCATTTAAAAAACGCTCCCGAAGCGTTTTTAAACGTCGGAAGCGCTCAGTGAGCGTTCGCTCCCAAGCGCTCCCTGAAACGCTCCCGAAAAGACAGGGATCATTTTAACAGGTTCGGAAACGCGCTCCCAAAAACGCTCCCCTCAGGAAGCGTTTACGGACCGCGTTTCCGAGCGTTTCCGAAACGCTCCCGCACGGAGCGCGTTTCGGAAACAGGAGCGAAGGGGGTTTGAAGCTTCCCCGCAACCTAGCAGTGGACTTCCTCCAACCTGGTAGAGTGTATCAACTCTAAACCCAATCGTGATAGCTTCCTTGAAGCTCTTCTTCCACATGCGCACCTTCCCATCAATGAATGCCACATTGAAACCTTTGTCTTCCATGGCCGATATAGACACGAGGTTCTTCTTCAAATTAGGTAATCACATAAACAATAAAGTAAAATGCTGATAGAACATACTAGTAGATCGACAGAAGACATGCCATAAATATGTAATTGTGTTGGTGCGTACGACAGTCAACATGATGCTTCAACCAGCAAAGTCTCAATATGGTCAGCCAACCAACAATGTCACACAACCCTCTAGGACAGCCAAACAGTCAACTCAAAACTCAACCCAAAAGTCAACGTCGTCAGTCAATGGTCAATGCAAATAGCAGCATCAACCATGTCAACACTAAAAAGTCAAAGTCAACGTTTTGCCTCGGAAATAGTGCCAGAAAATGCAGATTAGAGAAATCGAGATTTTGGGAAAGTTTTAGCTCTGTTTGACCTTGCGTTGACCAAAGTCAACGTTGGTCAAAGTTGCTGCAGAAACCCTAACCGAGAACAAAAATCTGAAAACAGTTTTCTTCCTTACTGCACTTTCCCACGTGTGAAGAGAAGAGACTCCAAGTGATTGAACCAATCAGATGAGGAGAGAGAATGTGTGAGGATGAGATGAGTGAAATGTCCTCCAACGTTGACCTTATTTATATCCATCATTGAGGGTGTGTGACACATCTACTGGGGCACAAAACCTTAAGGCTGACCTGCACATATTTTGTATAGATTAAAAATAAATTCAAAATAAATGTTCTGCTCATTGGATCAAGATGATCTTTAGATCGATCTTGCACCTCTCTTAAAGAGGAACCCAATAAAAATATTGGTATCTTCATCTGAGCATCACAACATGGAGTTTGGACCTAGTTGTCCAAAATTAACAATAATGCATTGGGTAAGATCATTCCAGAAAGTGTCTTCACTGGTAGCAAGCCTGAAGTGAGCCACTTTAGGATATTTGGCAGTGCTGCATATTGTCATGTGCCTGAAGAGAAGAGGAAGAAGCTGGATAAGATTGCAGAAAAGGGATATCTGGCGGGATATAGTGAGAACGCAAAGGCTTACAGTATATATATTCCTGAGACCAAGAAGATTATGATACGATGGGATGTAAAATTCATGGAGGAAAGGGCCTTTAGAAAATCCCAGGAGATGCCTTCTGTTACGCAATCTGAGGAGGATCTGCTGGTCCAACCACAAAGACTTGCGGAGGGTAATACGAGTGCCTCTCCAAGGCATGGGGATCCAAGGGATGCATCTCCTGAGGACTTGCAAGAAGGAGAGCAGGTGGATCCACCCACTACCAGTGGTAAGACGAGTAGGGAATTGCGATAGATTCAGAGGGATGCAGAGGAGTTTGTCGGAGCCCCCTGAAATGAGAAGAGGCAGAACAGGTTGGGGAACCATCTAGTTTTCGGGAGGCAGCTTAGCACCAAGGATGGGTCAATGTGATGGTGGAGGAGTACAACTCCATCATGACGAATGATGTCTGGGAAGTGGTTCCCAGGCCTTAGGACAGATCGATTGTAGATTCGAGATGGATCTACAAGATCAAATATGCTGCAGATGGCAACATCGAGAAATTTGAGGCCAAGTTTGTGGCTAAGGGGTATGCCAAAAGGAAGGGATAGATTATGAAGAGACCTTTGCCCCGGTAGCCCATTATACTTCTATTAGATCCGTGATATTCCTTGCTACACAGATGGGATGGGAAATTCATCAGATGGATGTCGAGACTGCATTCCTGAATGGGGTGATAGAGGAAGAAGTAAATATTGAACAACCAGAAGGCTTTGAAACACATGAGTAGAAAAATCATGTGTGCGGGCTCAAGAGGGCCTTATATGGACTGAAGCAAGCCCCTGGAGCTTGGTATGGTCGAATTGACAACTACTTGCAGAAAATGGGATTTGTCAAGAGTGACACAAATCCCAATCTCCACTATCTGAGAGTAGGGGATGAGCCTCTTATACTGGTGTTGTATGTAGATGATCTATTCTTAACAGGATCATCTAGGCTCATCAAGGACTGCAAGGAGAATTTAGCAGCAGAATTTGACATGAAGGATGTAGGGCTGATGCATTATTTTATGGGGTTGGAAGTTTGGCAGAAGAAGAGTGAGATCTTCCTTCGTCAAGGAAGATATACTACAGAAGTTCTGAAAATATTTCAGATAGAGGACAGTAGACCCATGGCTACTTCAATGATTACCAACTGGAAAAAAATCGACACATCTAAAGATGATGAGGCTGATCCTACATTGTATAGGTAGCTCAAGTTCTCTGATATATATGGTAAACACGAGACCAGACATTTGTTATGCTGTCAATACTCTCAGTGAGTTCATGGTGGAACCTAGGAGGGCTCATTCGGTAGCAGCCAAACATGTTCTCAGATATTTACGACGAACAATCGACCTTGGACTGAAATACACCAGAGGCAATGACATCAGGTTGAGTGGGTTCACTGATGCAGATTGGGCTGGGAGCCCAGTAGATCGGAAAAGTACTAGTGGGTATTGTTTCAGTGTTGGATCGGGAATGACCTCCTGGTGCAGCAAGAAACAGAAATCTGTGGCCCTAAGCCCCGCAGAAGCTAAATATATGGCAGCAAGCACAACTTCGTGTGAGGTCATATGGCTTCGAAAATTTCTTGTGAGCTTACTCAAGGAGAAGATGGAGGCGACCAACATTCTATGTGATAATCAATGTCGCATCAAGCTCTCTGAAAATTCTGTGTTTCATGATCGGTCGAAGCACATTGACATCAGTTGTCATTTCATCAGAGACTGTGTCCAAAGGGGAGCTGTACAATTGGAGTACACTCCTACAGGAGAACAAGTGGAAAATATCCTCACGAAAGCTTTGGGAAAGACCAAGTTTGTCTATTTTAGAGAAAAGATGGGGATGATAAGGAATCCACTTCAGTAGCAGGAATGCATAGGTTCAGGATTAAGAGGGAGCTGCAGTACAAATGAGGCAGTGAAAGTGATAGTTTCATGGGCAGCAGTACAGAAGGCAGAAGCACAACAGGTGAGGGGTAGCAGCCAGTCATTAGCAGTGCAGAGGATGCTTCAAGACAAGGCAACATGCAACAGGCATTTTGCTAGAACACTTTGCTCGCTAACAAAGAACGTTGATTTTTGTAGCATCAAAAAGTGTTCCAAGTCTCAAAATTTGTGAGGCTTGGACATTAGTATTCCAAAGAACCCACAAACTGTTTGAGGAAATTCCACTCGGTTTATGTTTTATTAAAATAATTAACTATTTTAATGTAGACCCTAAGTCTAAACTTAAGGAAATTAAATAATTAATGGGTATTAATAAAACAGAGTGTGAATCTTCTAGAGAACGAAGATCAAGTCAAGCTTTAATCTTAACCATTGATTAGACTTCTAATTTGGGTCGTTGATTTGTCAATGAGAAGATTATAAAAGAAGGTTTGAGAGTCATTTGGAAAGTAAGCCGGGCACACACTCAGTAACCCAAAGGAAGTCAATTCTGAAGGAATAGAATTCGATTTCAGAGGGAGAGTTGCAGGGCAGAGTTGTTGAGGCAGAAGAAGGAGAGGGAGTCAACAGTGTTGAGGTTTTGGGGTAGCATCAAATGTGCTCTAACTCCCAAACTTTGTGGAGGGACTAGAGTACATAAGATCTCCAAGACCTAGAAAGCGTTTTAAGAAATTCCATCAGGTTTAAGAGATATTTAATTAATTAATCTTTTTAATTGAGGACCCTAAGTCTACTTTAGGAAAATTAAAAGATTAAAGTTAATTAAATTAAACATGTGATGAGAATGACTTAAGTGATGGGGATCAAACATCTTCTAATCTTAGCCATCGATTCAAGATTAGATCACGATCGTTGATGTTTCAACGAGAAAAGTATAAGAAGAGGGCTTGGAGTCAGTTGGAGGACACACACACACTGGCAGAGCACTGAAGCTAAGCTGGAATTATAGGGCGTGGTTTGCTAAGAATTTCAGAAGTGTTTTAGCTGTGGCGAGGGGCAGTTTTGGTGAGGGGGATGGTGCAGTCCTAGGCCAAGAGTACAATGAGGGCAGAGAAGGAGTAGACCAAGGCAACGCAGAGGCAATAAATACACAGAGCAGTCGAGCACCCAGCAAGGGCAGTGGGAGGCCAGGGGGGCTGACGCAGTCCCGGCTATGGCAGTGCAGGGGCAACGTAACCTGGTCTAGGGTGACGCAGGCCCTTCCTGAGCAATGCAGAGGCTAACGTAGGATAGGAGGGCTAACGTAGAGGGCTTCAGAGCAACACTGGGGTTTCTAGAGGCCGAAAAAGGCTGAGTTCTGTAAATCTCGTTTGAGGGTGTGAATATGTCAGTTTTCCCGTCTCTGGAATAGAAGTACTGTGGCAAATTTATTTCTCTGTCGGGTTAACCCCCAGATCTGTAGTACTTAGAATCCGCTTAATAATAAAAAACCTCCAGAAGCTAGCAACACTAGTTTTCCTGCATTGGGTTTTTCTCGGGACAGGTGTCCAGAAAATCCTTGTGTGTCACTTTGTCATTGAGCATGTTATTCAGTTTAGATTTGCATGTGTAGGTTGTTAATGTATTCGATGTTAATGCTGAAGATTTCAGATTAATAACTTATGTAAGTTGGAGAAGTAAATCAAGAATTTAATAGTAGGGTTTTTGTTTAAATATTTTCAGAAATTTTCACATGGTATTAGAGTGATTGCAGATCTAGCTAGATCTCCAGCAAGACAGTTGAAGAAATTTGTGTTGCAGAAAGCAGCAGAGAAAGCAGTAGCAGCAACAGAGAAGACAAAAGGGGCAGCGCAGCACCAGAAGGACGCAGAAGTAGCTAGAGCCACACATGGGCCAATGCAATACTAATTGGGTGACACAGAGGCAACGCAGTGCCTTCCAGAGGGACGCAGGAGCAGCCTACGTTGCACAGTTGCTGGGCAGAGGCTGCGCTGAGCCAATCTGCTCACGCAGAGGCCAACCAGGGTGACATAGTCCAAAATCTGATTGTTGTGCAGAGTGTCGTGAACCGGTAGTTGAGCTGTAGACCTTCAACAATTGCTAGTGTGAAAATTTGTGAATATTGCTTATGCAGAAACCCTACTGTTAAATCTTGATTTACTTCTCCTACCTAGACAATTTATTAATCTGAATATTTAGCATTAACATCAAAGTAAATACATTAACAGTCTACACAGATACAGATCTAAACTGAATACATGCACAATGACAAAGTGACATGGGATTTTCTGGACAACTGTCCCCGGAAAAACCCAATGTGGGAAAACCAGTCTTTTGGCTGCTATAGGGTTTTATTATTAAGTATAATCTAAGTACAACAAATCTAGGCACCTTAATGGTTAACTCAACAGAGAAATAAACAATCTGCAGCAATACCTCTGTTCTGGACATAGAAAACTGATTGATTCACACCCTCAAATGGGATTTACAGAACTCAACCTTTTTCAGTCTTCAGAAACTCCAACACTGCTCTGAAGCCCTTTCTATCAGCTCTGCTAGCCTGCGTCAGCCCCTTGGCTGCTTAGGAAGGGCCTGGGTCACCCCATATTGGGTTACGCTGCCCCTGCCCTGGCTCGGCCTGCGTCAACCATACTGGCCTCCTGCTGCCTCTGCGCTGCCCTTTCTAGGCCTGTGTAGCCTCTGCGTAGCACCTAAAGCCTCTAGGCGGCGCAGCTGCTGCGTAGTTGTTGCTCCCTCTGTGGTGCTCAGTCTACTGATTTTCTATCTCTTGTTGCACTCTTGGCCTGGGATCAGATCATCCCTTCTATCAATACTACCCCTCGCTATAGCTGAAACACTTTTGGAAATTCTTAGCAAACCACGGCATAGAATCTCAGCTTAGTCTCAGTGCTTTTCCACTGTGTTTGTTCTCCAACTGACCCCAAGCCTTTCCTTTATACTTTTCTCGATGGGAAACCAACGACCATGATCTAATCTTGAATCGACGGCTAAGATTAAAAGAAAGCTTGATCCGTGTGACTTAAGTCATTTTCATCACATGTTTAATTTAATTAACTTTAGACTTAGGGTCCTTAATTAAAAATATTAATTAATTAAATATCTCTTAAACATGATGTAATTTCTCAGATCCCTTTCTGGGTCTTGGAGATCTCATGTACTCTTGTCCCTCCACAAAGTTTGGGAGCTAGAGCACATCTGATGCTACCCAAACACTCAAAAATCTCAACACTTCCTCTTAGCGAGGAAGGTGCTCCGGCACAACACATCACCCCGAAGTTCTGCACTGATCTCTGGTGTCGGTCTTTGCGCTAATGCTTGGCCTGCTGCCCTTCATCACTGTGCTGTTGCTGCTCTCCCATATTGCTGTCCATGACACTGTCGCTGCCACTGCCACATCTATACTGTAGGTCCCTCTCAATCTGCTACAATCGTGCTGCCAACTGCTGCAATGCAACTCAATTTCTGAGAGAAACAAATGAAAACTCTTGCCCAATATTTGGCAGAGAAGTCAGTTGGATTGCATCTCATCACTGAAGCTCCATAGATTGCTGCTCCGTGCTGTCATCTGGAGGCTGCTGCGTTGCTACAACTCTACACTGTGTAAGCAGGTCTCCTATGCGCTGCCTTTGTGCTGAAGTCCCCTACGCTATTGCTGCATTGTGTTGTCCTCCTGAAGCCTTCGCGCTACTGTAGATCTGCACTATGTAAGCAGGCCTGCTCTGTGCTGCTGAAGTTACATCAGCCCCTCTATGCTGCTGCATCGTCACTGCGCTGCTCCCTCTCAGCATCCAGCTCTGCCTCTGCTTCATCCGTGATCTTCTGCACCCACTGCTCCGGTTGTCCTGCTACTGTCTTAAGGCTCCCATAGCACAGATGTGATCCAAGAGTTGGGCTGCTCAAGGATCCCGCCACCACTTTGTAGCTGCTATATAGATCCATGTCGCCCCACTTTCGTGGTTCATGAGTGCTGATGGCTACCTCATCTTTGGAGCCATCGTTCGCCACAGCAGCCTTGGAGCTAGAAGCTTCCTTGTCCTTTTTCTTCTAAGGACAACTGCTGGCGAAATGTCCTAGTTCGCCACACTGGAAACCCTTGATCTTTGCCAGATCCCACTTCTTTCACCCTTGCTGCCTCTTTGATGCCAAGGCTACATCTTCCTGTTCTTCCTTCTTTACTTTACTCGACCCGGTGTTGTACTGTCTCTTGGTGATCCAACGGATTTCTTCTTATCAGAGGATAGCCCACATATTTTCTCAGTTGGGAAGGTCCGCTCTGCCCAAGAGACTTTGGACAAAACTTTCCTAGTCCTTTGTGACAGCATTTAGAATCGTCCTCACCATAACATCGTCCTCCACCTTCACCCCCATGCCAATCAGTTGATCCCGAATCGCTTGTAGTCTAGACAGAAAAGGATCGATCTCCTCCCCCATGGCCATCATGAATAACCTCAGTTGGTTCTCCAGAAGCATCTTCCTCTGGACAGATCTTCCTCCATATACTGTGGTTAGAGCCACCCACATATCATGAGTTGTTGTCTTCTCGGCTATGTGAGTGACCACATGATCTTTGACCCCATCCATGATGAAGCGCTTGGTGTGTGTCGCTGCTTCTTCATGCTTCTCCAGGAGCTTCGCATCGGTCGGCATGGCCAGGACTTTCTTTGCATGCTCCCTCAGACCGTATGCCTCCATGACTACCAGGATTCTGGCCTTCCAGATTGCAAAGTTGGCCAAGCCATCCAACCTATTCTGATCATGTAGTTCGTGAGGTGCCATCTGCTCAAAAAATATGTCGGAACGAATCCTCCTCTCTATGCTAGAGACTTGGATCTAGGGTCCTTGGCAATACAGGCGCCCTCTACTCCCTCTGACAACTGACTTCCTCTCTTGGAAGTCTGCCAAATCAAAAAAGAATCAACCCTCTTCGATCCTCTGATTGATCTTCATACTTCTTTGGTTGGAAATATTCTGAGAAGTTGTTCTACTATCACTCTTTGTCAATTTCGCTTAGGCTAAATTCAGCATCAATAGAATTTTAGCCCCACCAACAACTACTGAAGGTCTACAACACCACTTTTTGTAACGACCCATTCCCCTGTTATACCCAAAACAATATTAGCGTGTGAACGATATAGGCATTTGATAGCTACACCTGCCTATACCGTCCACATCGCACTAGTACGCCCACCTAATATCAAGATTACAAAGATTGGGGACTTAATATTAAGATTTCAGACTTTATATCAAATTCAACTAAGTATAAAATTTTATGAAACAAGGTAATAAAAGAAATGAAGTAATAAAGTTAAAATCCTTAAGTTAATGAATCTTTAAGTTAAAATGAGTATGCGATATTAAAGATTTATATTAAAGGTACTTAAATAAAATCCCACCTTTATAAATATGTACACGTAAGCACATTAATGGGGATCACCCACCATAACAACATTTAATGTAAACTTAAGGTTGGGTAAGGCCTCGGGAAGTTTGAGGCGGTGGAGGAAGATTGTTTAGATTATATTCATATCCAAACATAATGAAAAGTATACCACCATAAATACATAAAAATATCATCATTAATAAGGATAAGACTTCGGAAGTTAGAGGCGGTGGATGGAGATTATTTAAAGGAGGTGGTATGGAGGAGAAGGGGGGGATGTTTTCTTGGAGGAGGAGAAATGGTTTCTGCTGAAAGGAGAAGGAAGGAAATGCCGGCTTGCAGTGTTTGGGGAGGAGTCTCTTGTTCTTGGAAATCTGGGCACGGGGGACAGAGGGGACACCCTCTGGGTCTGGGATTAGTCCCGGATTTGGCTGGGAGGATTCGATTGCCCCAGTAATCTGTTCTGTGCAAATCTTCAGCCGCTTCAGGATTCGTAAGTTTGTGCTGATTTTCAGGTATTCTTCTACATATAGGTTAATTATGCAAGCTGAAATTTCAATTTATACCATTTCAATGTCTTATTAGATCGGTTTTACTTAAACAAAAGTTCAAATAGGTACAAATTCTAGAACTCTGTAGATAAAATGTTGTTTTCACTGAGCGTGACATGGAACACAGGGCATCACTTTGCAGGCTCTTTTGAACAAACTTTATACTCTGTAAATGCCTTGTGATTCCTCTACGGCTTGGGGGTGCTATCTATGTGATGTCTATAATGGCAAGCCATCTTCTTATAGCGGCATTTCTGGAGACTATGTTTTGCTATCGAAGAATTTCCGGACCTTTATTATGGATGTCTTCAGGAAAACATTTCCTTGGTATAACATGAGGAAAATAACACCTCACTGATATACAATAGACCATTCTCAACAGACTAAGACTCCACAACTGATGTAAGGCAATGTGTTTTAAAATTATGGAGAAAGTTGGTGTTGTCGCAGAATCTTGATGCTAGAATGCTAATGCTACTTTTACACTTCAGAGTCCAGACCAAGCTACTTCTACATAATAGTAAATACATAACATGATTGCCGGTTTGAATTGAGGTAATACTTTTTTTTGAACTTAGTCTTGGATAACAGTACGTGTAAATTACTGCAAGAGTAGATAATTGATGGATACTTAATTTTGTAGGCAGTTTTATTACAGGCTTGGAAAGTTCATGTAGCTCATAGGATGACTGTTTAAGTTCAGATGCACCATTCATTGTGTAAGTGTTCCTCCTGTAAGAATTATCTGTCCCCTTTATGTATGTTAACTTGGAGATATGTCCTTCTGTGTAAACATTGTGTTCATCTTCGTCCAATAAAGTTAATTTCTCCAATACAAAACTCCTCTATGTTTCATCTTCTCCCTAAGGATCCTTAATTTGTCCGTAGGTTCACTCATTAACTCCTAGCAGAAGTTGCACATGAATTAGCAGAAAGTGTAGACTGACAAAAGGTGAGAGAGTCGTATATCTGAAATATATGAGTTGATACCTATAAATAGGCAAGGAGTATGAAGAAATAACACAACAAATGAGCTGTTGGCCCTATAATAGATTATAGGATAGGAAATAAAAGGAAAAGAGTTGTTCATATTTTTTTGATATTGTTGACATGGTGATGACATTTTAGTGAGTGAGATGACGGGGACTGTCAACTGATGGGTGATGTATTTGAGAATTGGCACTAACAGGGTGGGTCCTGGGCCATGTAATCCTGTCAGCGTGTAATCTTGGAAGAGGAGTTGGATGATCACTCTTATTATTATTTGCCAATATATTATCTCCATGTAATTATTACATATTAATCTGTACTCCCAATCGATAATAAATCTATTTCTGTTGGATATGAAAAACGTTCCGAGCTTCATGTTTAAGTTTCCAGCTTTCACTCATTGTACATACTATGTATTAGTTGTGGGCAGTTTTGCGGGCATGTTGTTAGCAAAGTGAAGGAAATAGTGCCTCCAAAAGACGCTATAAAACCGCTTCCATTTTTTTTTATTTTTTTTACAAACAAAACAAAGAATCTCGTGACTAAAGATGATCTAAGTGCCCAGGAGTTGGGATTGGAGGCAGCCAGGATTTTCAAAGATTTCCTCACTGAAGATGCTTCCTTTAAATTAACAAATATATTTAGCAGATTGAAGCTATGGTATGCTCTATTTGAAGTTGGTAATCTATTGGAGTTGATATACTCACTATGATATCTGCCCATTTGAAGTCACTTCGAAGCAGCCACACTAACTTGTAATATAACATGGACAAATTTCCTTTAATGCCTCGGGAGGGAAGGTGTGTTTAGGCTGACAGTAAAGCTAATCAAACCATCCAGAAATCGTAGTTGTCTCAAATGCAAAGCTAAAATATAAAAATTGAAGGAGACTAAAGTTAAGAGTAAAGACCTGCAAGTAATACGGATCCCTGGATACCTTAATCACCTAGGAGAAAAGATTAAGAATGCCGTATAATTAGTATTAAGATATTAAAATGTAGGCTTATTACAGGTTCTTATTTCTCAGGAAGAGAAAGAGATACAATTTCTCTTTATACACTACGTATATGAGACGCTTCTACTTTGGCAAGGCAATTGCAGCAAAGGAAGAGCTTAAGATAGCATTAAATCAACATATAGCAGCGAATTTAGGAAGGAAACTCAAAATTAATAATAAATAAGGTTATGAAACTCGATAAGGAGCGATATAAAGCTAATTTTAAGTTTGACAATGGGATTCATCAATTAAGAGAATTAACAAAACTATTTTCCATTTTGAATGTTGCAGAGAGACATACTAGGACACAGGAAAGAAAATCTATGAGTGCATTTATCATGATAAAGCACTCAATGATCAAGCTGAGACAAGAGGAGAACAAAAGATGTAATATTCCCAATTAGCTTTGCTAATTGGAATATTTCATTTTTGTTTAATTTTGCCGCTTTAGTCAGAAATAATAAATAAAGTGAGAAATAAGAGGGGTCACCTCACTTTAGTCACCTCACTTTATAAATAAAGTGTTCTTTTCCTAGTTGATTGACGTTATAACTTAGAGAGGGGGCCATGGGGGTCCACATGAGTATGATGGGGGAGGCATCAGGCTGACCCAAGGTTAACTGCGCAGGCCAAGGAGAGTGAAGGACGCAGTTAAGGTTTTGGAAGGAGTTTAGCATTATAAAAGGTGGGGTTCTCACCTCATTTGGACAGGCATGATTTTATATTGATATTGAGAGCTAGACTTCTGTCTGCTTCAGCACGCCGGTTGTTTAGTCGGTCTGCGGCACTGTTTAGTGCAACCGAGTGTCTCCGGTCGGAGATCTCACCCTTAGCCTCGGGGGACTTCGAGTGCCTGCCCTGGTAAGGTTATTTCTGGTTTCACCCTTAGCTTCGGGGGACTTCGAGTGCCTGCCCTAGTAAGGTAATTTTCTGAATAACATCCTTCAGTTTCGGTGGTAGTCAGCAGCAATTTCTTGGTGGAGATTTGGAGAGAAGGAAGCCCTTCTGGTGACTGCGCAGATCCAGGAGGGAGGACGCTGGTCAAGCAGAAGGAAGGACGCAGATCCAGCTAGCCAAAGCAGTGAGGACGCAGATCTGGGAAGGCATTGGCAGAATCAGTCTTGGAGGACGCAGATCTGAGAGATCTAGCCTTGGAGAGTACAGATCTGGAGGAGTAGCATTAGATCCAGCCTTGGAGGATTCAGATTTGAGGAGATATTGATAGATCCAGCCTTGGAGAGTGCAGATCTGGAGGGATAGCATCAGATCCAGCCTTGGAGGATTCAGATCTGAGGAGATATTGGTAGATCCAGCCTTGGAGAGTGCAGATCTAGAGAGATAGCATCAGATCCAGCCTGGGATGATTCGTATCCAGCCTAGATCTCGGAGAGATAGCAGCAGATTTGGCCTAGAGGACGCAGATCCGGGAGGATAAGATGCAGATCTCGATTGAAGGCTTTGTGAATCCGGGCAGATCTCAGCATATAGGACGCTGATCCACTGTGAGGGACGCCTATCTACGAGCAGGTCATGTGAGCAAATGGCTTACCAGCTGTTTTCCTGTGGTCTTTAGCCTCGATATGCCGAGTTTATCCGGAGGGTGTGTGGCCAAAGATTCTATCTATATTGCTACCACTAGCGGTGACAGCGTTTCTCAGGTGAGGGTTTATGATTGAGATCACCCTTTTCCGCCTTCGCCTTGTAGCTCCAAGGTATCTGTAACAGTTAGCCTCTTCTGACAGCCTGGGCCTAGACGCTGTCCTTATTTGCAGCCATTGTTTATCTGAGAGGTCTCTACTTGCCTGGGGCAAGGATAGGTGCACTTACTCTGATTATCTTGTACTCCTGCCTATATGTTCTGAAATTAATAAAATGGCTTAGCATTCTGGCATTCTATGTGTACTCGATCTACTATCTGGTTCCAGTATTTGTTTTATGTATTTCTGTCTGGCATATTTCTGTGTATTACTGGTTATTTCCCTTTGGGGATATTACAGTGGTATCAAACCATAATTCTGGCTCAGCCTGTGGTCTACGACATCAGAAAAGAGATCATACAGAGCAATAGCAGTGCAATACCAGAAACGCAGTTGGAAAAAGGTCCAAAATAAAAAGGGTCAAATTTGGAAGTTTGAAATTAGGAAAAACGTTTTCTGGGTTTTTCTGGGTTTTGGACAAGGATCACTTTCCCAAATTCCTGGAATTTCTGAGTAGTTTTCAATGGGTAAATCGGAGGTCGAAGTTAAGCAGCAGTATGGTTTTGCAGCAGCCGTGCAGTTTCTGAGGAGCCTGTAGGCACCTAGCAGAAAATGCCAATGGCGGGTGGTGACGATTCGAGGAGATGGGGGACAGCAGCCCCGAGAGAGGTGAGTCCAGCTCAATGGACAGCCGCTTATACATAATGGCAGGGCTTCGGCCAGGGATTCATGGATACTCTCCCTTTTGAGCGCTATCTCCAGTATAGATATGGCCTCAAACCCCCTGAGCATGAGCAGCACCAGCATAAGGGGCGAGGGTACCACCGTGATGACCACCGTGCGGCGAGTAGATTCCATTTGCCTATGTTTGATGGTTCATCAAAGACTACGGCAAAGTCCTGGGTGGAGAAGCTGGACATCCATTTCCAGCTTAATCAGATGACGCAGTCAAAGGCCATTAAGGTGGCAACATTGCATCTGGATGGTGAGGCCCGGGATTGGTGGTTGCAGGGGATGGTGACACTCGGGCATTCTACAGTGACGACATATGCCGAGTTTACCCGGAGGGTGGTAGAGCGCTTTGACAGGAGGGATCCGGAGCAGCATTTTGTTGAGCTGACCAAGCTCAAACAGACTGGGAGTGCAGAGACATACATTTCAGACTTCTTGAGGATTTCGGTGATGGTACCTGATTTATCTGCAGCTCGGATGGGTTGCATGTTTGTGGAGGGGCTGTCAGAGCCACTTCGTGGCCTAGTCCGGTCGAACAGGCCGGCTACCCTTCAGGATGCCATCGGCAGGACTCGGGACTTACAGGATGTCTTACCCAGGACTCGGACACCTTATCCCCAGAGACAGGCCTTCCAGCCTAAGGGTAAGGACACGAGGGCTCCGCCTCCCAAGGCGAATCCTGGACGAGGGCAGCTTGATGATGAGGCCAGGAGAGAGCTGAGGAGGAAGCGGTTTTGCTTCACTTGCCGGGAGCCATGGGCACCAGGACACAGGTGTGCGGCAGGGAAGGCACACTTCATCGAGGTCTTCTCCGAGAGCAGTGGAGAAGAGGATGAGGGAACGCAGGATTGCAGGGAGTTCGAGGATACACCTAGTGAGACACAGAACTCACCATCATTAGAGACCTCCTTGACCGTGCCGGTTGATATCGTAGTGGAGGAGGTAGAGCCTACCCCAGTAGAGCCATCCACTGAGGTGATGACTGGAGCCATGTCCGAGTCTTCGGGTGGTAGCAGCACACGACAGATGGGTGAGGTATCAGGAGATATATCCATTATCGATGAGGCACTAGGAGATACAGAGGTATCGGATGATGGTCGCAGACAGCGGTATCATCGGCTTCGGACGGACCTTCGAGTTTTGAGGGAGAAGGTCGCGTCAGTACGGGAGACCATTTTGTTGCAGGACCAGGAGCTGGAGGGTATGAGAGTGACTTGTGCCAAGTCGGCGGCCAAGTTGGTCCGCATTGGGGAACAGCTGGATTCCCTGATGGTACAACCAGAGGGCACGAGGGAGCGTCAGATTATTCCCCTTCAGGCATGCATGGATGGGACTAGTAGTATTGTTGGGTCATCTCGTCCCATTAGAGAGAGAGAGGCAGAGCCACCTAGTCAGGTCTCATATATTGACTTGGATAATGGGATGAGACGACTAGAGTTGCACAGGGTGCAGCAGCCACGTGTTGAGGTTGGATGGCGAGAGATTTTGAGTTGGTACTCGATGGAGCAGACTATGGATGAAGAGGAGATCTCAAGGAGAGATCTCACTGGAGATGCACTTCGACACACCATGGGGTGCGATGACTTTCTTCCCTTCTCACAAGAGCAGATAAAAGATGGGGGACATCTTCGGATGGATAACATCTCTCATGCTTGTGTTGGACATTCCTTGAGCCACACACATCATGATGGGAGGTTTTTGCCTACCACCTATTTGATTCTTGATAGGGGCTCATTGATCCTTGAGAAGTTTATACTTCAAAATCCCATGAAGTGCAAAATCAGAAATTTGATTTGGGAGGATGGTAGCCCTCATGGGAGGAGTAACCGGATGAGGAGAAGGAGGCATCCACAAGTGATTGAGTGGATGGGGATGATGAGAAAAGAGCTAGGAGGTTACTTGCAGATCTGTGCTACCCGGCAGCAGGAGGCTTGGCTGCGCTGGTTACTCTTGACAGAGTTTGGCCATCTCTTGGCAAACACTCTTCCTAAGAGTCGGAGGGTGGAGGAAAGATGGCTGGATACTTGCATCATGGAGCAGCATAGAGCATGTATGCATGGTGTTGCTATGACACTCGTTATGTCTTCATCACATGAGTTGTATGATGGAAGTATGGGGAGGCAGCAAATTGTTTGGTTTCTTGGTTTGCTTCTGGGAGAGCAAGGGCAGATTTGCTCTCACACTTTGCATGATGTTGCAGGAAGAGGGGATGGCACTATCTCCTTGATCTTTGATGATGACGGGGAAGCACTTCCATCTTGGGGAGTATTCCACACTTGTTGCAGCAGTATTAGAGGAGTTTTTGACAAGGAGCATGTCAAAGAGCAGAGTCTTGTATTGACAGGAGCTTATTTGCATGAGCTCCCAGCGTTGTCACCTTGGAGCAGAACATTATGGATGAAGTGTGCGCAGCAGAGATATGGTGGATCTATAACCCATAGGTCCCAGGATCACTTCATATTTATTGCACAAAGAGGAGGTAATGATGATAGAGACATCTATGGCATATTCTTCTTGACTTGGGTTTCCAAGCATGAGGAGGATTATCTTCTTGCAACACATGGTTCATTCTTCTTCATAGCCTGCCAAAACACTATGGAGGACTCATTTATGGATCCATGTACCATCTTACTTCCAGCATATGGTCAGATTTGTATGGGAGGGACACATGAGCTGAATGTGCCTTTGAGTATTTTCTGCACTACCTGTTCTAATAGGAGCATGGGAGGAGGCATGGCCACCACTACTACATATGCGTTCTCTTTTGAGGTGGGCCATGAGATTGATATTCATCCATTGTACAGCTATGGGCAAGTGTTTGGCCTTATGTTGTTGTCATATTCAGCCATTTACTATCCATTAGTAGATGTGATGAATCTTGTACATTGCTTGCCATGTAATTTTCTGAAGTTGCAGTGGATGAGACTGCGTTGTATCCTTGTGAGAGATTGTTTGCATTATGTATCCTCATGTAGAACCTTGAGCAAACATCTCATTAGGGTAATCCATGATGACCATGTCATATTCTTCATGGATGGGTTGTTTTGGGACAGCTTGTTCTTCATTGATAGAGGAACCTTCTATGGTGGATTGTTTTTCACTTTGCCATTGGAGGGCAATGATTTTGCAGCCCAGGATCAGCATAGACTCTACACTTGTCATGAGTGGAGAGAAGGACAGCATGAGGTAAGCTATGATGCTTGCCAAGTTCATATTTTCAGCCCACCTTCATTACCAGAGCTTGAGGTGGAAGGAGATTTTCAGGAGTTGCCTTGTTGGGAGGTGGCTCATTTTGTCTGGATGTTTGCTTGGAGATGGAAGACCCACAGGAGGGAGATATTCCTCATTATATTTTCGACTCCATGCCTTGATTGGAGAGAGGTGACGAGTTGGTTCACAGTTGATGGGCCAGCTTACACAGTCATAGATGCAGAGCAGCAGCAGTCATGGTCTTCGGTCATAGCCAGAGGCAGTAAGCAGTCCGAGCCCTGGGACTTGTGCGATTATTGGCCACAGTGGCGATGGGATCCGGGAGGACTATTGATTGGCTGGTACCATGAGAGGCCAGTTTGGGATCCTGGCATTGAGATATCCCTTCATATCAGGGTGATGCAGGAGACAGAAAGGTTTCAGTGGGACCCAGGCACATTTTGCAGTATCGGCAGGGAGCATCAGCTAGAGAGTAGGCTTGTTCAAGCATCGCTTGAGAACAAGCAATTTTTGCCGGATGAGGATGCCACTTGGGAGAGCGAGCAGACTTTACAGCATCCATCACTTCAGTTGCTTGAGGACAAGCAACGCTTTGCCGGGGGAGACTGTAATATTCCCAATTAGCCTTGCTAATTGGAATATTTCATTTTTGCTTTATTTTGCCGCTTTAGCTAGACATAATAAATAAAGTGAGAAATAAGAGGGGTCACCTCACTTTAGTCAACTCACTTTATAATAAAGTGTTCTTTTCCTAGTAGATTGACGTTGTAACTTAAGAGAGGGGGCCTTGGGGGTCCACATGAGTATGATGGGGGAGGCATCAGGCTGACCCAAGGTAAACTGCGCAGGTCAAAGGAGAGTTAAGTTTTGGAGGGAGTTTGGCATTATAAAAGGAGAGGTTCTCACCTCATTTGGACATGCATATTTTGATATTGATATTGAGAGCTAGACTTTTGTCTGCTTCAGCACGCCGGTTGTTTAGTCGGTCTGCAGCACTGTTTAGTGCACGAGTGTCTCCGGTCGGAGATCTCACCCTTAGCCTCGGGGACTTCGAGTGCCTGCCCTGGTAAGGTTATTTCTGGTTTCACCCTTAGCTTCGGGGGACTTCGAGTGCCCGCCCTAGTAAGGTTATTTTCTGAGCTTCATCTTTCAGTTTCAGTGGCAAGTAGCAGCAGTTTTCTGGTGCAGATTTAGAGAGAAGGAAGCCCTTCTTGAGACAGCGCAGATCCAGGAGGGAGGACGCTGGTCAAGCAGAAGGAAGGACGCAGATCCAGTTAGCCAAGCAGAGAGGACGCAGATCTGGGAAGGCATTGGCAGAATCAGTCTTGAAGGACGCAGATCTGAGAGATCTAGCCTTGGAGAGTGCAGATCTGGAGGAGTAGCATTAGATCCAGCCTTGGAGGATTCAGATCTGAGGAGATATTGGTAGATCCAGCGTTGGAGAGTACAGATCTGGAGAGATAGCATCAGATCCAGCCTTGGATGATGCAGATCTGAGGAGATATCAAGAGATCCAGCCCTGAGAGTGCAGACCGGAGAGATAGCATCGATCCACTCTGATGATTCGTATCCGAGGAGATATTGTCAGATCCAGCCTAGATCTGGAGAGATAGCAGCAGATTTGGCCTTAGAGGACGCAGATCTGGAGTGATAAGATGCAGATCTGGATTGAAGGCTTCAGAACCAGCAGATCTGAGCATATAGGACGCTGATCCATCAGGAGGGACGCTGATCTGATGAGCAGGGTCATGTGAGCAGGGCTTAACAGCGTTTTCCCAGGGTCTTTAGCCTTGAGGAGCTGAGTTTTCCATCTGGAGGGTTTGTGGCCAGCATTCTATCTGTTTCTGCGCTGTCACTAGCAGGGACAACGTTTCTGTGGGTGAGGGTTTGGAGGATTGAGATCAGCCCTTTTCCAGTCTTCAGTTTGTAGCTCCAGTGCATTCCAGCAGCAGCTCTTCTACAGCCAGCTGGGACGCTGTCCTTATTTGCAGCCATTGTTTATCTGAGAGGTCTCTACTTGCCTGGGGCAAGGATAGGTTCACTTACTATGATTATCTTGTACTCCTGCCTATATGTTCTGAAATTAATAAAATGGCTTAGCATTCTGGCATTCTATGTGTACTCGATCTACTATCTGGTTCCAGTATTTGTTTTATGTATTTCTGTCTGGCATATTTCTGTGTATTACTGGTTATTTCCCTTTGGGGATATTACAAAAGAAGAAATATTCAGCAATTTTGTAGCTTTATCATGAACCTGAACATCGATCAGTTTTGAGTAACTGTTTGTAGTGGCTATCTCTTTTAGGCATTATTTTAGAGAGAAATTTTATGATAGTCGTGCTGGGTACTGTAGAACTACTCAAAAATCCAAACATTAACAGAAAGTCTATCAATTCTGTACAAAAGTTATCTGTTTCAGGTGCAAGGATGAATGGTGCAGAGATCAGGCCTAAGAGGTGTTGATATCAACTCTACTTGATGAAAATGAACTATTCTATGCAATGATTACAATTGTGATTATAACAATAGTTATAATTAGTAAGAATCCATAATAAATAGTGATCAATAAGCTTAAAGTAACACGTATATTTGGTACTAACAAGGATTGTATAACCATAATTAGAGTAAGTGCAATATATGAGTGACAGTGAACCATATGATCTTCTTAGCTTACTGAGTGTAATACCATAGCTATTTGGACTAGAGCTCACATATAAAAGCAGGGTTTCAAGTGCTCTAAGTGATTCCGTAATAAACCGGTACCATTCACCAGTTAAGTAGGAATAAGGATAGAAGTAATGGCATTCATAGGCTTGATAAAGGTTGAATCCTATCTGTTATAGCATCTACTCGTATATAAAAGAGACCTTCTTGCTTCACCTATTTCACATAGTGATACTCGGCCTTGCTATAATATTCTAGTAGTCTACATGTTCGTAAGGTCAGTATTATATAAGCTATACTATTCAATGGATTCACACTGGTTAACCTGTTGTAACGGTAATAAAAGCTCTTTTAGTATAGAGGTTCATCCCTCACCATGTTACATAATAAACAAGGTAGTATTGTACTAATATAGAGTCAAGGGTAAAGGTTCAATGTTCTTCATTAACATATCACTATCTTCACTGATTCCCATTGATTTTATTAGCTATGAAGAGTATGACATAATCACATACTAACCTAACTTACCGCTTTGTAATCATAATCACACAGCTTACTGGTCATGTATAAAGAGTGGTCATAGCTTATCCATGAAATTATAAAATTTATTTTGAATTATCTCGTAAGAATGAATTTTACTCACTGATACATGGATACCCATAAAGATAGAGTGCTACTTCAATTTAGTAATACAGGATATATGCTGTTTATTTAAATTTGCTAGGGCATGGACACCAGTATGCAATATGGCATTTAAATTAACATTGCAAGAATGTGAAATTATAGATTAGACATTATAGATTAAAATATCTATCGAATTATTTCATTGCATTTCAAGTATGATTCAAGGAAAGGGACTAAAAGTGTAACTACACTGTGAATATGAAAAGTAAAAATAGGGGTATATAGAGTGAAAATGGTTAAAGCAGTGCGTCATAAATAGAACATGAATAGACTAAACCGAAGCAGCATCTGAAATGAGAAATTTTATTGAACATATGGATACCTATGTGAACAAATTTTCTTTTTATAAATTCTAGGATTGATATCATACGTATCAAAGTATTTTGAATGTGTAGAAGTTGTTATATGGGTAACAATTGGTTATGAGCAATATAAGATGCATATGCTGTAATATGTGTTCAAGTGTTTACATTGCAGATTATGTACCAGTGAGTATCATGCAGAAAAAACAGATTACTGGGACAATCTACGTGATGACAGATTTCCAAGAACAATTGAGACTCCATGAGATCCCACGATAGGGTGTTGACCCTGGTCCTGCTGGGAGGAGTGGAAGTGTTGCCCACTGTTTACCCTCCAATACCTGGAGTCATGGGAGGACTGTGCGAGTCACGCTCCCCTAGACGTGTGATGATGACTGCCGGATGCCTACAAACATGTCAGGTCGACGTAATCGACTCTGACATCATTGAGGTCTATGAATGGATCAGTAAAACTGATGCCATGGCATATTCCTGTAGAGGACGGATAGGATGGAAGTGGAAGAGATTAGGAAGGATAGGATGATTTTAGAATAGTTTGGAGACTCGGTGAAGATGGGAAGTAACAATTAAATTACCAATACATACTTATTTAAAACGAAAATTCAATCTTAAAACACAGGCATTCTACAATCACCCTAATCTCTAAAAACACAATATTAATCTGAGTATATAAAACCATAAACTTCGGGACGAAGTTTTCTGAAGGGAGGAAGTATGTAACGACCCATTCCCCTGTTATTCCCAAAACAATATTAGCGTGTGAACGATATAGGCATTTGATAGCTACACCTGCCTATACCGTCCACATCGCACTAGTACGCCCACCTAATATCAAGATTACAAAGATTGGGGACTTAATATTAAGATTTCAGACTTTATATCAAATTCAACTAAGTATAAAATTTTATGAAACAAGGTAATAAAAGAAATGAAGTAATAAAGTTAAAATCCTTAAGTTAATGAATCTTTAAGTTAAAATGAGTATGCGATATTAAAGATTTATATTAAAGGTACTTAAATAAAATCCCACCTTTATAAATATGTATACGTAAGCACATTAATGGGGATCACCCACCATAACAACATTTAATGTAAACTTAAGGTTGGGTAAGGCCTCGGGAAGTTTGAGGCGGTGGAGGAAGATTGTTTAGATTATATTCATATCCAAACATAACGAAAAGTATACCACCATAAACACCTAAAATATCATCATTAATAAGGATAAGACTTCGGGAAGTTAGAGGCGGTGGAAGGAGATTATTTAAAGGAGGTGGTATGGAGGAGAAGGGGGGGAATGTTTTCTTGGAGTAGAAGAAATGGTTTCTGCTGAAAGGAGAAGGAAGGAAATGCCGGCTTGCAGTGTTGGGAGGAGTCTCTTGTTCTTGGAAATCTGGGCACGGGGGACAGAGGGGACATCTTCTGGGTCTGGGATTAGTCTCGGATTTGGCTGGGAAGATTCGATTGCCCCAGTAATCTGTTCTGTTCACGACATCACCAGCTAATCTTCAGCCGCTTCAGGATTCGTAAGTTTGAGCTGATTTTCAGGTATTCTTCTACATATAGATTAATTATGCAAGCTGAAATTTCAATTTATACCATTTCAATGTCTTATTAGATCGGTTTTACTTAAACAAAAGTTCAAATAGGTACAAATTCTAGAACTCTGGGAGCAGGGTTAT